>MU151071.1:43302-198614 GCA_015584085.1 Macrolepiota fuliginosa MF-IS2 | reverse complement strand
CTGCAGAGGTAAATACGAAGAGGATGCGGGGTGCCATTGTTGATTATTTCAGTGGTGTTGGGAGGGAATGTTCTAAGAAAGCTAGTATATATGTCGTTCCTGTCTACATATGTTTTTTGGTTCTTGTTACTCATCCGTCCGATTGGCATGAACGCGTTCGTCATATGTCTGGTCTATTAGTAGAGAAAACGCCGAAGGGGAGGTGTTATGGAGGCCATGACTATCATGGGGCAGGTTCTGGCTCCTTCAAAAACTTTTTTTGTCCTGGAGCTTATGGTGGTCAATCAGCGTTCAGTCAGCGAGTGATGGTGGCCGTTGATCCCTTGGTGCCGAGATAAGATAAGATGGAGACTGGGGGTGACACGCGGCAATCACCGTCAACAGCAGCATTCACGATATTGTATCACGCTCATGACGCTGCTCGCTGCTCCGTCCTCAAGTGCTGCGGCGACCTCGAGTTCCATTCCCCACACTAGTACTTCGACATGTCCTCGTTCTTCGGCCTGTAGGTTCTCCACTGCTCCGTCGCCTATCACCCCTCCCCATGGTGTACACGTTTCTGATAATCAGTTTAACAGGGGCAAGACACGCACATTCAAACCGCGTAAGGACATCCCGGAGGGCACAAAGCAGTACCAGTTGCGCAAGTATGCAGAGGCTACACTGGTATGCTCCGGCCTTACACATCCCAGCTACCCTACGCTTACTTCATTCTGAACATCCTCTACTGAATGATTATCGTTACTCTGATCAACCTGCGCTTTCTTTCCGTTCCGTTCGCTCGCATAGGGGTCTGGAAACTTAAGAATGGCGGTTCAGCTCCCGGAAGGCGAGGACACGAACGAGTGGCTAGCTGTGCATGGTGCGTTTACTCTCGCCTATTCAATATATGATTGGCACCGATATTAATGCTGGCTTTGACTGTAGCCGTGGACTTCTTCAACCATCTGAACATGCTTTATGGGACTGTGACAGAGTTCTGTACACCTCAGGAGGTATGCCTTCTGCTCCTCCTAAGCCTGATCCGGCCTCGAGCTGACCAGAATAACGTTAGTGTCCTGTCATGTCCGCTGGACCTCGGTTCGTGAACGTCGAGTATTATAGAACCCGCAGCAGTGCTTCTGATTCGCGTGGGCCAGATATGAATACCTCTGGGAGGACGGTGCGAAATTCAAGCGGCCTACGAAACTTGCGGCACCCGAGTACGTTGATGCTCTGATGAACTGGGCACAGAGCATATTGGACGACGAGGCTGTATTCCCCAACAAGATCGGCGAGCCCATCACCTCCCTGCTGACTGCTCATTCCGTACTTATCGTTGACTCCTTACTGTTTAGGTATCCCCTTCCCCAGGAATTTTAGGGATACCGTCCGGACCATCTTTCGTCGCTTGTTCCGTGTGTACGGCCACATCTATAGTAGTCACTTTGACCAAATATGCGCACTTGGTATCGAACGTTCGCCCCCTTCCATTCCAGCGCCTTGTTCTTCGTTCTTACCATGTCCGGTTCAACAGCACACCTGAATACCAGCTACAGACATTTCTTCCTATTTGTGCACGAGGTGAGCGCTTATCCGACCCCACAACCCAAGCTTATCTAGCCCTTCCAGTTTGATCTCATTGACAAGAAAGAGCTCGCTCCACTCAGTGAATTGAACGAAGCCATCCTTGCAGAAGGTCGATAGGACCTCGGGGACCTCTAATCGATCGGCAACATTTCACGTTTTTGTCAATGTCCCCGACTTCGATCTTCGCTGCTTTTACTTGCGGTTCCGATTGATGGAATATCCAGCTCCACTTCCCTTTCACCGCTTTCTCGTATTCTTGTCGCAACTCGTGGGATTTGAATGAATCACAGCTGACGCCCGTACAGCCCTATAGCTTCTTTTCCCGATGTACAATTACCAAAGTTAACAATGATTGATTTCGCTACCTCCTTCGGTGACGTTTTGCCCACTGCAGGGTCGAACGCGGGTGTTATTCTCCTCGACAAGCTGGTGGATCATCGATCAAAGGTGTTACTTGAGGTTACCTGTTATGCATTGTGGCGCACCGATCTGATCCACTGAGCGCCGAGAGCGGCGAATGCCTAAATTAAAGTGTTGCAAAAGAGGAATGCTGGCGCAACCCACACGCCAACCCGTTGCCCAGCCCTGTGAGAAAAGAAGTAGATTAGATGCTTAAATAATTAGTACGTAGCGTCAGTGGTCTGATTCCTGTAGGAGAAAAAACCGCTAGCTTGCGACCCTTAGATAATTCAGTCATCGTTAGGCTTTTGTTTCCATGGTACGCCACTAAGATACTTCGTTTCGGCGTTTCGTATTTTTCCCCTTATAGTTTCCTCAGCCCAATGGTTCGTCTCGCAGGAGAGATAGGTAGCAGTGGCCGGGAGGAACACACAGTTCGCTCCGCTAAATGTGATTTTTGGTAAGTACCACCAGCCTCTCAACATATTAATCATCAATCCCGGTTTTACGTTACCATAGATAGTAAACCTTACTTATATTGGGTATGCCCCCCCATTTTCAGCCGGGAATCTGGGTAGTTCCGCCTCCCCATATGAGTGAGTATTCAACGCACGCTCCACTAGATCCGCCATTCTTTCCTAGACACCTATTCAAATCATGTAAGATTTAAGATCTACAAGAAACCATAACGAAGGTTCATGATGAAAAATATCCTTACCTACGCAGGCAACATGGGTTTTCGGATGCAGAGCCGAAGAGCCCGAGACAATCGGCCATTCACGGTAGTCATAGAATTTGAGGCCCTGAATGCTTAAGGTGTGCTTGGCCTATAGCATTTTGTACTTTGTACCCAGTCTTTTCGGATAGCAAGCGGAAAAAAGCCGGTATGTATTCCTGTCTACATACCCCTGTTCCCTAGTGCTCCACGAGAGTCCATGCCTATCTCCGGTTGCACCCAGTCGGCCACCGCATGACGACACATGACGTCATTAAACACATAGCCAAGTAACCAGATTTCAACCCCTAATCTTGAAATTCAAATCGGCAGTTATCAGATCCTGACTTTGACAAGCGCTCATCAACACCCACATCTGTACACACGTATATAAATCCTGAAAGTTCGTCAACATTCCAACATCAACCCGTGATGATATTCGAGAACATTCGCTACGCAGCCAAGAATCCCAGTTCATCAACGCGGCTGCAATAATTAAAACGCAAAAAAGAAGGGGGAGGAAGGCTAGAAATACAGGTCTCACTACGTGTATAGAGACAGTCGTGTGTGCAAGATAAAAGTCTATGAATGAGAAGAAAAAACCAGAACGAAAAAATGTTTGGAGGTATTGCTTATACTATGCTTGCGTGTCGTGTGTATGCGAGGGAGAGATAAAACTACAAACAGCGAGAAAGAAAGGAAAATGCACGGAACCAAAGACGCATATACCAATATGCCGCGCAAGTATCAGATGCCACGCTTCAAGAGGTTCCGTAAAGTCTAAGAGAAAACAGGGGATGATTGCGTATTTTCGGGCGGGACAACGGCGATGCCTCGAGGATGCGAGGAGGCATATGCAACGGGGTGAGAAGGGTGAGCACGAGATGCTATATATTAAATTGTGCGCTATCAAACAAGGAGGTCAGCAGAGAAGAATAGGGAAAGTGAAACACTCACCTTCACAACAGACCATTGGACAACCAAGTTTTTAATCCTGTCCCTTAGCGCTTCTTGGCACTGTTCACAGGCCAAATGCTCGGCCAAGGGCCGTAGAGCGGATTCCATCGTGCTCGTGGACAAGTCTGTTGAGTTAATTTAGCCGCATTCAAGCTGGCAAGATGTGACATAACGTACCGGGTCTAGCATCCCATGCAAGGTACGCCGATGCCAATGCCCAAGCACGGGTCAATTTTTTCTGTTCGTCGAAATCGCACCATGGCGTGGGGGCGTGTGGGTGCGGCGGCGGAAGTAACACGCGCTTTAGAGCGTCGGAACGACCAAAGTGAAGGAAGAAGAGCCGCTTTAAATACACTGGTCCTATGCGTTCGGCCATTTCGTCGGTAAGTGTTGCTAGAGGGAACGAGAGGAGATGCGAGGATGTGGATACTGCAAGCTCATACAAATCTAAGGATGAAGCCAGAGCGTACAGTTCCAGAGGGAAGAGCGGGGCATGCGAGAGCAGTAATGCGTAAATGGGAGTCGAAGGGACGACAATATGTTTTGGTGAGAAACCATACGCAGGGAGATGGTCGACAGCGGTAACGAGGGTAGGGAATGGTGGCGAATAATGGGCACAGGACATATCATAGATTATATGCAGGATAACGTTGAGGACAGTAGAGTGCTCAGGGACAGTAAGCATAGGGTCCCGGTCTTTGCATGGCCCTGGGTCCGGTGGCAGGAGGTTGCTGAAGTGGTTGCTTGAGGAAGCGAGGAGGACCGAAGCGTGCACGTAGAAGAAAACCCCGTCCGACGCAAGGAGAACGGTATCCGGGGGAAGTTCGTGCAACTGGGCCCCCGGATAAAAGGTTGTAGAGACAGAAACCAGTGTGGTGCCCTCGGTAGGTTCGTCTGTAACGGGCGTACCATCGTGTGATTGCTTTTTGCTTGTGAGTATGGGGTTGGTTAGGACGACATAAACGCACCGGAGGTGTTGGAACTTGGTTATTGCCACCTGTCTGGAGCATGGTGGTGTCGGTCGCCCTTTCTGAAAAGTCCAAGGCGAGGGGGTCTGCGACGAACTGAAGAACAGATTCCCAGTCTGTAGGTGTAGAGTGCTCCATTGTGGAGGGAGGGATGTGGGAGGTATGGGGGAAGGAAGGAGGACAGGTGTGGAGTAAGATGCAGAATATTGAATTATTGATCGGGGTATAGAGAACGCATCTCGTAATCTTATCTCGTTTATTCCCTTGCTCCAGCGATACCTAACTCCGGGGTCCTATTCCCCAAATCATAGCTTTTCATAGTCCTTCCCTTTGCGGAATTATTTCCCAGGCCCGCACATGCTCGACCAAGAGGGCGCGCAACTTCACAAAACACACAAAGTCCTCCGGGCTGCTGTTTTGCATGGTTCAACAAAATATTTACAGGCGCTCATGCTATCTATGTACCGCCGGCATTCATATACCTTCTCTGTCGATCATGATCGCCTAACATAAATAAAAAAGACCTCCGGTGAGGGCCTAGACTCTCTAGACCGCTTCTCCGTTTTCGTTCCGTGCGAGCTTGGCGCTCTTAATCTTGTAGATCTCCTCTCGTCTTCCAAACTTGGAGTCATGCAGTTCCTATTGAAGTGATGAGCATCACAGCATGCCGTTTATCGCAGGTTCAGGAACTTACCATATTCGCCAGCCGCTTTGCCGTCGACACTGTATTCAATTTCTCAAGCACCTTGGCCTCTGACAGGTCCATCTCATCAAGTTTCGTTTCTGCGGGGCCCCTCAGAGCTGGTCAATGACAATGAAGCGACCACTCACTAATCCGTTCCTCAATTTTTAGAATTCGTTCCTCGTCCTTCTCCGTCACGAAGCTGACGGCAATACCCCCTTTACCAGCGCGAGCCGTTCGCCCCACGCGGTGGGTATACTCCTCCGGCTCGTTCGGTAGGTCCCAATTAATAACCATGGCAACATCTTCAATATCCAGACCACGCGCCCCGACGTCGGTTGATACCAGTACTGGCACGACAGACGCTTTGAATAGCGACAATGATGAAAGGCGCTCTCGTTGTGTGAGACGGGAATGTAACGCTGTACTCCTTATAGACAACGTTTTAAGGAGGTTTGTCAGGTATGCTGCCGTCCGCGGTTTTGCGCAGAATATAATTGTTGGTGGGGGCTGTTCCACTTCTTCGTCTATACTCTTCTGCTTCGCACGTGCCTTATTATGCGTCCCCTTGACATTCTTGACCGGCTCCGGTGGCGCCCGGCGTAAATGGAGTGTAGATTCTGGTGGGTTGCAGAGTAGATGGAAAAGATAGATCTCTCGTACATGGGAAGGCACGAGAATGTAGTATTGTTTCAACGTTGAAACCGTTTCCACGCTAATAAACGTAATGAGTTTCGAGAGACGGAAATTGGGGGCACGAACTTACATTCCGGTCATGCGATGGGTGAAGGGCTTTTGCTTCCCATGCTTGGGTGGAGCATCAGCAACGGTGTCGATAGAAGATGTCCAGGTAGCGGTGAACAAACATGTCTGTCGGTCCTTGGGAAGGATACTGAAGAGATACGATAGCTCGGGTGCAAATGTTGGTGTGAGTAGCCTATCGGCTTCATCTAATACCTAGTAGAAGCTTGTAAGGATGATGGGAGATATATCCGTTGTTTCTGCTCACCAGAAACTTGACTCTCGAAAGATTCCATTCCCCACTCGTACTTCGTAAATGGTCCACAATTCGACCAGGTGTAGCGATGATTACATGGGGTCTGTTTTCAAGCTCCAGCGCTTGAGCCATCATATCCATACCACCTACCACCACTGCTGTCCGGATATTCAATGCTGCACCTAGAACAGCAAATTGTTCCGCAATTTGAAAGGCGAGTTCTCTATAGTGTGATTGGTGTAAGAGAAGCTAGAAACGGATAGCAGGGGTACCACATACCGTGTTGGTGTCAGTACAAGAGCATAGATGCCATATGGATCCACGGATAGTTTTTGTAGGATGGGAAGAGCGAAAGCAATTGTCTTTCCAGAACCCGTTTTGGCATTGCCAATGCAATCTCTACCTGCATCGAAGTTGTGTGTCAGTCTATGGAGAACGATGCGGTTTGGAGGTATGCGTACCGGCTAACAAAGGTGGTATACAAGCTGCTTGCACTGCCGTGGGGGTCCTTATTGACATGCTATTCAGCGCAGCCACCAAAGCCGATGAAATACCAAACTCCGTGAATGATTGCACGGTAGTCTGAGGTTTGTTGGACACAGCAGCAGCCTGGGGAGACTTGAATTCCTTCTCCCTCAGTGAACCCAGTCTGTCCTGGACTTTGTACTCCGGGAAAGGTTGTCCATGTTCTATTTCACCGACGGCCTCATAGCTGCCGTCATCACTGTCCACAGATTCATCGTCATCGTCGATTCCGGGATCGTCGTCCTCTTTATCACTCTCTGAACTTTCATTGTCTCCTTGACTTCCACTTTCTTCATCCTCTTCGCTGACATCCCCGTCTGGAGCACGGGATCCATTTTCCTTGTCACTTTCAGATTCACCATCCTCTTCGTCGAGTTCTAATTCTCGTCTTGACCGGTGCACGAGCTTCTGTCGCTTCACCTCTCGGGGCGTTCTCTCCTCTTGCTTCTTTAATAAATCGTCCACTGTAATCGCTCGCTTCTTTCCAGCGGCCGACGGCATCCTGACTAACAGTAAAAGACTGCAGGGGAAGGAAATAAGAAGGTCAAGCCTAGAGTATCAAAGTGGAGGTCCTTAGCAAGCGGCGGTTGATAACTTTTTGTGATGGAATTTCAATTGATGCTCTGACTGCCCCTTTTGGTTTCTAATCTGGTCTGGAATGTCATTCCCAGCGATTGAACCCTGTCTGACCCTGTCTATCAGAGGGGGTTATGTCGTTGTTCCTATTGTCACGGAGTAGCAGCATGCATAAATACATGGACTTGTATAACGATGGGGTTACTGTTTCTCATCGTCACCATGTCGGCTGCTGCACCCTCAATGTCCATCGCAAGTCTAGAGGCCAAAATCGTTACTTTTGATACACCTCTACCTTACACCGAGGTCATAGCAAGACTGGACGAAGCAGTGAACAAACAAGGGTCAGCAGACATCCTCATAAAACTAAGGGGGGCGAAGTCTCGAGAGGAGATCGAGCAGGTAATCGACGCCATTACCGGAGTTGCGAATGACTTCCTGTGCGTACCACACTACTACTCGCGTAATCACATTTCGAAGCTCTAAATTCGCATTGAATAGGTATTTCATGGATCTAAAACACCATCCCTGGTTGAATACCTACACCCAAACTACCAATACACCAGCCACGGTCCTTTATACGATCGGCAACCCACTCATCGCCCAAGGGATACTCCGCCACGACCTCCGAGCGGCCCTACATATTCCGCCCCGGCTGCTTATTCTGGAGAAAGTCGACCGCACGGGGACGAATGTGATATATCAGCTGCCATCGTCTGTGATGATTTTCCCTGACAACGAGAGCCAGGAATTGAGAGAAGCAGTGGAAGGGCTGGATAGGAAGTTTGAGGCGTTGGCGAGGAATATTACTGGGTTGGAGAATGTAGATGGGTGAGGAAGCGATCCTCGATTGTAAAGTTGTGAATTAGTTGTTAATCGGTACTTTTGATTGTCTGGGTCGTCTATATCGTTTGTCTATTCTTCTCTGAAAACTAGAGTGTGAGAGCAGGGGTGGTGGGAGTGGAGGAGCTACTCACACGAGTTGAAATCTATCCATCTTGACTCTCCGACAGCCTTGCGCACACGGTTCATTACAGCAAGACCTTCTCTCTCCTCTAAAATCTCCTCAATCAAGATCAAGTCTACACCCTCCTGTTCTAGGGTCAATAGTCCATCAAACAATCGTTGCGCAGCTACTGCTGGCTCGGCGACTGGTCCTAGGGTATATTTGTGCCATTTAACACCATCTTCCACCTTGACGTGTTCCCAAATTTTTGAGTCTGTCGATGCCAAAACTCCCACTTTTGCCTTTGCACCAGAGGCACTATGAAGAGAGGCGAAAAATGAGGTAACAGAGATGGAATCTTGACCGTCCGGAGGCTGCGTCGAGGTATGCAGTAGGGTGACGGGCACTGAAGGAGAGTAATGACGGTACTTCATCCCGGGGGTCGTCGGGGCCTGCTCCATCGCCTCATCTCTATAGTCTCTCCGGTGGACAAGAACCTTTGGGATCACGATATCAGTATCCTCCTTTCCTCCAGCGAGTTCCAATTTGAGTACACGCTCGATTTCTTCTACGGTGATCCCTCCCGGTCGCAATACACGAATGTTCCCATCCGCATGCAAGCCATCGACAACTGTACTCTCCAACCCGACATCGCACGGCCCCCCGTCCAGGATTAGAGGGATTTTACCGTCTAGGTCACGGAGGACATGTTCTGCTTTCGTTGGACTGGGCTTTCCAGATGTGTTTGCGCTGGGGGCAGCTAGAGGACCGTTGGTGACTGCGATGAGTGCTCGCGCGACGGGATGTGAAGGCATGCGGATAGCGACTGTAGCTTGACCAGCTGTGATTATGTTTGGTATTATATGTGGGTCGCGAGGGAATAGTAATGTCAGGGCACCGGGCCAGAAGTGTTTTGTGAGGGCCTGGTAGGCTGGGGACATTGTGTAGCCAGGTGGAAGCAGAGTTTGGAGCATGGTGAAGGAAGATACGTGGACGATGAGTGGGTTATCGGCTGGTCTGCCTTTCGTGGAGAATATTTTTGCTGAAGCGTCTGATTTGAGTGCGAGAGCTCCTAAACCGTAGACGGTTTCTGTAGGGAATACGACAACATTGAGAGAATTGAGGTGCTGTGCGGCAAGGGAGAGTGCATCGGAAGTTTGCTGGGAGGATATGTCTGGAAGGTGATTTCCCGGAGGAAAACTGATAGCGTCGGGGTCACATCTGAGGAGCTGAGTTCGTGCAGGAGCTAGATAGCGTGCACAAGCGCGGCGCAAGGCCTGCAGCAGAAACATCAAGAACGAGAATACCATCGTTCTGTGTGTGCATATTTGTCCTCATTGTCGTCTCACTGTTTTCGGCTGGATGTTCTGGAAAGCTGTTGTTATTTCTTCGCTAAATACAACGGTTTTTGGGTGGTTCAGACCAGGCGCTACAGATGTTCCACATGGACTATGCCCACCATCATTTCTCCATGGACCACGGGGTGGACTCCGTCTCGGAAAGGGAATTTCACATTTCACTGCTCCGGACTTGGTTCTTTGGGAATATCAAGCCCAACCCGGTTGGCCGTCTTGCGAATGCGCTCTTTCTCAGTTAGCCCGGTAGTGGGGTTATACCTTTCCACCAAAATCTGGGAGAATAGGGTCAATGAGTAGCACAAGAAAGGTGCCACTGAATAGCGCGCCTGGTGCTCCCTCTGGGACTTCAGGAACAACAATGCGTTCTTGACATCTTGAAACGCGTTGGCGTCGTGTGTTTGCCTTGACTGCTCCAACAAGGCCCGGAAACTCGATACAATGGTCTGGTTGGGCTTCACTGGTGCCTGCGCTTGTCTATTAGGATATTGTTTTCGGATAAGCGGTCCACTCACGGCCTTTCTGATCTCCCGTAGCAGTCCACGGTACACCTGTGCGTATTCTGAGAGCATTGGATCCACAGTGGTTGTGGAAGCGGTGTGTTGCCGAATCGCCGAGCCCCATTTCTTTGTAGTCACGTGGCCAACGCGGTCGGTGATCTTTCAGGGAAGAATGTCATTCCCAATACTATAACGTCTCTCATTTTGTCCTCTTTCTTCCCCAAGCGCACCCCTTGTATATTCGCCACCTATCTATTCCGCCCATATATCTCTACACACCGCCCGGAAACCTCACACCACGGACTACTACTCGCCATCTTTTCTCTTGCACATAGTTTATGATCCGTATATCACAAATCCTTTGTTGCCCCATTTTCGTTTATCCTACTTCATAATGCGTATAAGGTGTCCGGATACCTCACCCTCAAATTCTTTCTTTACCGTTCCAAATCCCGACCCACCCACTCCACCGAACTCCTCGAAGCCCAAGCGGCTGCTTAGACCGGTAACGTGCTCCCACTTCAGGCGCCCGCCGTGATCTCACTAGCCCATGTACTTATCTAGCGCAAAAAACCTGCGCAACCCGCACCAGCACCACCTATTCGTAGATCCTCAAGCTCGCGGCGAAGGGAGCAAGTTCCTGGTAAGCTCAAGCGAACGGATTCTGCATCATTAGCGGCCAAGAAGGAGCACCGTCGTTTGGAGGCGAAGGACAGGAAGCAGAAGGAAGTGCCTAAGCGGCCCTATTCCTTTGTGTATGCGGGGAATGTGCGTATAATCCGCCTGCGGCGTATCATCAGACTTTGTTGATGTGATTCATTGACAGCTTGAGCCCACAATCACCGAAGAACAGCTGTGGGCCAGGTTTGCCCCTTGTGGTCCACTTCTCAGAATCGTGGTGAGATGTAGTCGCGGTCAAGCCATCAACGTTCTTTCAGAGGATTTTGGATGGCCTTTTGGTCCTCGGGATAGAAAGTATGCCACAGTGGAGTTCAGCGACTCCAAGGCATATCTCAAGGCTCTTCAGCTGAATGGGCAATTGCTTGATGGTGCTCCAATGGTAGTGAGTATTTCTGCTGTCATGTGTTGCCTAATTTGATATGAGCCAAAAACGCAAAGGTCAGCACCTCTCCTACAGACCTTCCCGAGGCCAAGGAGTTACCGTGTAGGACGTCAGATGCGCCCGTGCAGTCATCCCGGATACCCCAGATTCCTGTTAATATGCCGGCAATAAATAGCATAAATAGCCCGCATAGGTGATTGCCATTTCTGATCTTTCGGTTCTTGCATTCCTTCTGATTCTGGTATTCTATAGAACACCCTTACCCATCGTAGCTGTATCGAATGCAAATAAGCAGAAAACTGCAAAGCCACCCGATGTGCCAGCGACGCCAGGAGGGGATCGGTTTAGAATCTTGGGACTATCATTCGCAAAGTGTATAATCTAAGTAGAGTAAAGTTTGGTAATATGATTGAATTCTGGGAAGAAGAGTATTTTGGGCGCTGCACATGTGGTGCAGTGGACGGTGTCTGCATCAAATCAGGTAAGGACATCCCTGTTCTTTGTCACTTCTCCTCCTCCTCCCACATACATCCCCGGTCTCTGCATGGAAGTTCTCTAGTTCTCTACCGCGAACTGCCAGAGGTCTGTCTAACCACTCCTCGTTTCCGCACGTCGCCCGCAGCAGCGCTGACTAACCGCGAAATCGGCGTTTTTGTTGTTTGATTGTTGTACACCAGTTGCCATCTCACCACTTCTACCATGGCCAGGAGTGCTGCTCTCAATCCTGCGTCAATGCCCTTCTTTCCGGGAGGGTTACGAGGCAGTGACGCGGACGGCCCCATCAGCATGGCGTTTGGACACCAGCAGGATAGATCCTCAGGTTCTCTCTCTATCTCTCCCTCCGAGTATCGTTCTGCAAAGTCTTCTCCCAGCCCTTCTCTCGATAGAACTGACAGTGCGCGTTATCAATCATCTCCCACACCGGCTGACGGCTCTCGACGGTCACCAACTTTCCGCCAAGTCGATGCCGGTAGGCCTTATCCCGGTATCGAGTCCAGAGCGATCAGGGAAGGCAGCATGCTCGGGATTCTCGATACACTCCCAGAAGCAGATGACAATCAGGAGAATGGCGCGTCTCCTATGATAGACTACGAGGCCGGCTCAGGAGCACAAACTCCGAGTTCCTTCATTCCCTCAATGCAACAACAGCCAGGACGCGAGCGTCTAGACACACCGCCTGTTGCCATCGCATTTTCCAACGTATCCTTCAGTGGTGGTGTTCAACGCACATCCATCTCACCCGCGTCATCCCTGGGATCCGCCAGTCATTACACCGGCGGTTCCTCGACGGCGGATGGCAAGGCAGTCACTTTCGACGCGCAACTCAAGACCTCCCCCTTTATGCACGACTTATTGGACCGGATTGTTCGCTGCGAGTACAACACGCGGGAAGTCCAACGTGATCTCAAGGACATACACCACAAAGTCAACCTCTTATTGGAGCGTGCGCTGACCACAAACACACAACCCGCGCAGCCCGAGTTCAAGGATCCTTTTGCTACTACGAACGGAAACGTGCTAGCATCGACCCTTTCGCAACCCCGCCCGTCTATAGGCAACATTGCACCCAATCAACACGGACCACCCATAGAAGATGTGTCAATAATCTCGCAACGACTCAATGCCTTAACGACCTCAGTTGGTCAGCTGCTCGCTATCCAAACCCAACAAATACAGCAACAATCCGGACAACCGCTTGAGGCTAGAAACTCTATAATTGGCCTGGGCCCACCTCAGGATATTGCACCAAATCAAATCGTCTCACAGCCAACCTTGACACCCCCAAGCCTGATTGGTCATACGTTGTCTAACCGCCCAGACTTGAGGCCATCACCTCGTCAACAACCTAGTTCTCCAATGCGGGCGTGGTCATCAGGGTCGCTGGATATGCCTGTTCGCGCCTCGGAGTCCGCTATTAGTAGGCAAGAGCCAATTCTTCGTGACAAGTCGCGCCGCTCAGTCTCCGGCTTGCTTCGCCGTGATTCGTCAGGAGTGAGTCGCTTATATTGGAATAATTTATCCAATCCCGGCGGGCTGATTATGAATTAATTCTATTAATGCTAGGTTATCGATACTCAAGGGGATTATGGGAACCGTGACAATGGTCCTATCGTAACCAAGTGGGATCAGCTGCAACTTGCGCCGGATCTATTGCGGTCATTGAACAAATTTGGGTGCGTACATTGTTTAGGGATAGTGGGTCCTTGACGACTGACGGGGGTTTTCTAGAGTCGGCCCTCCGAACAAGATCCAACAACGTGCTTTACCCTTCCTGCTCAAAGGGGCTGACATTATTGCGCAAGCTCCGCCCACCCAGGAGAGGATTGCAGCCTATGTCATCCCATCCATACAAATTGCCGTCACCAATATGAGCGTTAGGACACCTCAGCGAGGTCCTATTGTTATTATGGTGTCAACAACTGTGGACCAAGCCACGCAGGCACAACGCATGATACGCGATCTCGGTGGCCCCATTGGTGTGAGGTCGGCCCTCGGCGTTGGCACCACTATCGCTAGTAGTGACCTCGCACAAGAGCTGCGACTCCTTCAGCAAAACATACCGCATATTATATGTGGCACGCCTCAGAAACTGCACGCGTTGTTTACGACGCCTGGTGGACTTCCTGGCTCCGAGGTTCGCTTCCTTGTTTTGGACGAGGTTGATCAGCTTATTGCCCGGAACCTCCACGACTTTGTTTTCAATATCGTCAAACTGTTGCCACCCCCTCGTTCTCGCCCTGTGAGCGCCAATACCCCTAATGGAGGTGTATCTACGAATGGATTACCGCCGCCGTCTCTGTTGGACGCTGCCATAACGAACGCTGGTCGCAGAATGTCTGCTATTCCAGTCACGCCCGGACAGTCGGATCTTACGGGCGTCGCGACACCAATCGAACGTCAAACGGCGCTCTTCTCAAACACTGTCCCGCAAGACGTGCTAAATCTGGCCACGGCTATCCATCTCAAGGAGCCTGTCCGTGTCCTCGTCCGTAGGGATGGTAACAATGCCAATCCGGAAACATCTCAGGGTTCCAGAGGACTCCGACAATTCTATCTATACCTGGCATTCACTGCTGGAAGCCGTGGTGATCCTGCCGCCGCCGCGAATGGAGGTCTGGGGATTATTGGCTCTGGAAGGGGTGGAGCGACCAGTGCAGAAACAGCGCAAGCGAGAGAATGGAAGCTGGATGCCCTAGCGGATTTGTTCGATGAAATTGAGGTTGGACAGGCGATTGTCCATGTTGGAGGGATGACTACGCTTGATGCTGTCGTGTACAAATTGGCTAGCAGAGGGTTTGATGCTGTTCCCCTGGTGAGTGTTTTGTGTGTTAAGTAGTTCGGGTTCTGATTTCCGATTCTCTGAACAGCATGCCGATATGAATAATGGGACGAAACTTGCTGCGATCAACAAGTTTAGGGGTTCTGCTGGGTCTACCTTGATGCGTCAGTCACCCACGAGGGTGTTGGTGGCATATGACGTACAAGTTAAGTCTCCTGAGGTTCCTCATGTACCTCTGATCATCAACTACGGTAAAACATCTTCTCTTCATCGTTACAGGGTACGATCCTGAATCGAGAAATCCTATAGATCTTCCCAAAGCCGTGGAAGAGTATGCTCATCGGTGAGTTGTTCACCCGAAGTCTTTCCATGCAGCTTTCTGATTAAGTATGATTAAGTGTTTCCCCTGCAATGATTTCCAACTATAGCCGTGCCGGAGTCGTTATCAACTTCGTGACTGCTACCGGCGGAGACGTGGAAATGCTGCGATCCATAGAATGTCATTACAAGTGAGTTTGCCAGCTTCTTGGTACTGTATCATATTGACAAGACTTCTCTTCTTTCATAGGATTAAATGCGTAAGTTGGGAACCTCATTAATCATAGCATGTGATAACTGACGCTCGTCCATAGCCTGAAGTTCCTCTGAGCCCTCGTGATATCTTCGTAAACTGATTGATGATGATGATTATTCTTGTGTATCCTTACGCCAGTGCATGTGTCTTTCTTTCGCTCGATTCCCGCTTTCGCTTTCGCTTCCCATGTTTTTGTAAACCTCATTGGTCTGATACCCTTTATTCTCTGGCCTCTTTATCTCTGACAAGATCTGTCTCGTTATTGCCTCGCCCCGCCGGCGCATCCAGTGTATACTTCACCCTTTGTCTGTGTTCTCCGCACTCTCCGAATTACCCACTGTATAGCAGAATTTCTTCGTAGCTCCCAATTCCCTCAAATACCTGATTGAGTCTTGCTCTACTACTTGGAACTGGCTTAATCATCGACCTTGTATGATCAATACCTTCAATGTACCATCTTCACTACAGCTAGCAAGCTCTTTTGGCCCCTTATCCTTTGTCGTCGGTCGCCAACTCAACCGATGGATTTGATTGACGTGAGCGAGACTGGTGAGTGATAGCATGAATAGATATGTCGAGAAGATCTGTTTGAAGAGATATGGTACGCACCTTGTGTCAATCATGGTATCAAGTTTCCAAGCGGTGGGGTCGGATGGGACGTTGCTGAAAATCTGGATGGATCCGTCCTCAAGACCCACGGCGAGCTTCCGCCTGAGAGTGGGAACATCAGTTTGTGTCTCTTGGATATACTTAAGACAGGACCTACTGTTGATCAGAATCAACGGGGGAGAAATCAACAGCTGTGGCCGGTGACGGTGTTTTGATAGTAGCTGAAGCTGTCCATGTCCTCTCTCCTTGTTTCCAGATTTTTACCTACTGTGGATTTGAGTCTCCAACGAAATGATGAGACATTTGAAACAGACCGTTTTGTCGCGAGAAGCCGTTGCGAACACATCGCCCTCGGCGGACCAAGCACAATCCCAAATTATACGACCATGAGATTTCTCCGCGGTGATGGGCACATAACCTGGACACGGCGCTATGGGTCATGGAAAATTCCAATGCAATATGCTGAATGGGCATACCATCATCACCTTTCGATTCAAATAAGTGCCACGATCTGTCTCTTGAGACCGACAAGATGAAGCGGTCATCCGGACTAAATGCCACTCTTGTAACGGTCAATGCGTGTCCCGCAAGTGGTTGACCGATGAGCCGGAACTTGTTGGTTTCGTAAACACGAACGACAGCGTGTTCCGCCGATGTGGCCTTGCACGCCGTTGCTATAAGCTTGCGGGAGTGAGAGACTGCGAGGGTTATTGACTGAGTGGATATATATGAGCGCCATTTAGGCGATTGCAGCGAGCGGGATAGTGGTTTACGGACCTCGTAGCCATGACCAAAAATCTTCTCAATTTCTGGCCAGAGCGTTGCTCCGGCAAGTTCCCCTTCGAACGGACGCCTTGTTGAGGGTGCCAACACTGGCGCTACAGAAGAACCTACTCCATCGTCAGTCAAAAAACCAAGAACGACGCATACAGACACCCTTACCATCTCCGACTGCTTTGTTCGATAACCCAAGAGGGGGGACGCTTGCACCAGCGGGGCGATCTACCTTTACGAGAAAAAGCTCACTAAGAACCCACGAAGTCCCTATGATCCATGAAATGCGCTCACCTCACTCGCGGAGAAATGAGCTACGTCAAGCGTCTGCGCTAGTTGTACAAAGTTCCGCGGGGCTTCAAATACTCGCGCCACCTTTTCATCAGCGATACTGATAAACTTTAAGGGGTCCAGGAAGACTGCGTCTAGGAGGTCATAGCCATGTACTTGTGGACGAGCAATTTCGTGCCATGTGCGCCGAGACACATCAGAGTGGAATAACTCGCCATAAACTCGTGTGGTTTGATCGACACTGCAATACGAATATGAGCGGGTCATATGTGAAAGAAAGAGGTGACTCACCCAGTAGATATCAGATATTCACCATTTGGACTCCAGGCAAGTCCCTTCACTGGCCCCCTATGCCCAGAGATCGCGCCCAGTTCTTGCCACTCCTCTTCGGCACCAACTTTCCCCATATTTGTGCAAGACCACCGCCGCCAGCCGCCAGCCCATCCCCACGCAATAGCTTCTTGACTACCTCTAGCCCACAGCGCACCAACGAACCCTCCTAGCCTTTGTCCACCAACATCACCAAAACGTTGACGGTTGATCCAGATTGATGTCGAACTTTCTTGTGTAGCTCCAAGGACTGTTGATGGTGACCAAAGAATGAGAGACGAATCGGTTGAGGATGAAAGAATAGTGGGTGTTGAGCCTGGCCTAAGGTCGGGTCTCCATGACAGAGACGTGATGCCGAATTCATGGCCTATGAGCAGGGCGTCGAATGCCACGGAGAACTGACGGGAACTAGATGCGGTTAGATATGATGAAGTCGTTGCTGTGATATCGCACTTACCTTCCATCGGAAGATTTAATAGTCAAAATATGACGTTTTAGTGATATTTGTCGCCCACCCTCTTCTCCTTCTGCAACCTCTCCGAGCGAAGCCTCGAATGCATCCAGTAGCTCATCGCTCAAGGTCCCTTGCTCTCTGTCACTGTCAGGGGTGGTTATTTTCAAAGGTTCGATACTCCACAGCCGGATGGTCGCATCTTGAGAGCCGGAAGCGAGAATAAGGGGCTCCTCAGGCGTCGGTGGTGGTCTGAAAGACAGAGCTCGGACCCAATCTTCGTGACCCGCTAGACTTGCTGAGTGGATGAACTATTGAAAGCGATGAGGTCCAATCCTCGGAATTGCGAGATAGATCATACCAGGTCCTCACCCCGTAGGTAGAGCTGAACCTTAGTGTCCGTTCCAGAAACAGCCAGAAGCAGGACTGGGAAGTCAAGGGTAAGTAATATCGACGCGTGATGATATAAATTCCCCTAACCTTTCGTGTCGGGAAGACAGATAAGCGCGAGACCGAGGGGATACCTCTTACCGGTTGAGATGGTCTGCCTTTCTTGAAGCTTTTCTGGACGTAAGCGTAATTTAGAATGTGGGTATACAGTTTTGCGTGATATCTACCAGAAGATCCTAAGGTGACGACCTCCCAGATTTTGACGGTTGAGTCCGAGGATCCAGAGACAATGCAATTGTCGAAGGCCGAGACAGACGTCAACGCCTTGTCGTGGGCTTTGGTTTTGTATGCTACTTTCCACTGTAGATATTCGTCGGACTTTCAACCACATTCCAACTTTAAATACATTACGAACCTTCCCTTCCTCTTTCTTCCACAGGAATAACATCCCTTGCTCATCTCCAGTCACTAGCCGTTCGTTTGAAAGAAACCGAACACAGGTAACGACAGCATCGTGCCCCGGAAGAGTCCCGAGGATTCCGTGGTCGTTGGGTGTCTGAAATTCAGCGCGTGAACAATTTCGGTTAGAAGCACACACAACGACTTACGGTTATGTCCCACAACCCAACGAGATTACCAGACCCGAGTGCAATTGACGAGTCTGGCGAAGCGTCTGCAGCATAAGAGAAGCGGTTGGTCGGCGCAGCAACAAACGCAGTAGACACGGTCATCTCGCCCGCAAGGCAGGGTCAGTAGAGGTGGCCGGTAGGATAAGATAGAATAAGTATTTCATCAAAATAACCGAGTGTGATCATAGGCGATCATTTCTGAAATCGATCAAAATCACCGAAGTTGTTGTTCTATATCCACCGAAATAAACAATGGACTCCTCTCGTTTGAATGCCGGGGAAGCGCTCAATATGATCCTTGGAATTGGCGTCGACATTGTTCATCTACCGCGTATTGCTGCAATAGTGAATCGCAAGTCTGGCCTGAAATTTGCACGTCGAGTTCTGGGTTCTGAAGAACTTGCGCAATGGGAGTGTATCCCGGAGTTTGATATCCAAAAGCAGGTTCGCTTTTTAGCTGTCCGGTGCGTGCTCGATTCCGATCCATATTCGAGTGTTGCGTGCTAATTATTTTTTAGTTGGGCAGTCAAGGAAGCGGCGTACAAAGCATTGTACCCAAAATTTAAACCAACATGGAAAGAGCTACGCTATCAGGGGCTCACACTTTCGGGGGAGAAACCATCCTTAAAATACGAGTCTTTTACAAAGCAGTCGGAGGGCAGCGTAGGACCGCTACATGTCTCTGTTAGTCATGACGGCGAATACACAGTTGCATATGTATTAGCAGAAGGTAAGTTCCACAAGAACATCTTGAATGCATAAGCTGACACGTCAGAAGGCGCCATTGGCGGATCGTCCTAGCACTTCCAATTATTGAATTATGCGAAGTTGGGCGTGGGCGCGTAAACTCCGAAGGTCTTTCAAGCCCCTTCCCTTCTACAATCATCTATTTTGGGATCTACACAGATGGCGACGTTACTCTTCCTCAGCCGGTGGTTCTGGCCACCAACTTGGCCACCACGGGGAAGCCTGCCATATTTTGCCGTCACCAGGAGTCTCGATCTCGAACGCAAGCTCTTTGTTCAGTACGCCGGCGACATGTTCCAGTCGCAACAGCGCAAGGCCAACCTGGCCTCTACTACTCAAAAGTTTTCCAGTGCCGCGAGGCCGAGGCGTTGGCTTGTCTTCAGGAGCTTGGGCTATTCTCATGGGTCGGATGTCGAGGTGGAGGGGGAATTGGGGCATAGAACCCGTAATTTGTGACCTGTTCGTAGAAGTATTAGTAAGAAAGGGCTTTGGATGTGGAGAGTCATCCTACGGGTTTCCAGGCTGGTGTAATAAGACAGGGACAATCCGCTTGCGGATGACACCAGTGTGATATGTTCGGACGGTTAGCTCCTGGCCAACGTAGCACCCTTTTCTAAAGTCCACTGCTGAGTGGTCAATGATGATGGAGAGCAAGGGAGAAGAAGCACATACATCCACCCATGATATCCAGATTTGATTCCATCGGGAAAGCTTGCATTGGCACAATGTCCGAGCTTCCTTCGGGCACTCCGAGGGCAATCCTGTGCAAAAGATAGTCATCCTCAGCGCCGACATCATAGGTCGAGGCCTCC
Source organism: Macrolepiota fuliginosa MF-IS2 (assembly GCA_015584085.1). NCBI lineage: Eukaryota > Fungi > Basidiomycota > Agaricomycetes > Agaricales > Agaricaceae > Macrolepiota > Macrolepiota fuliginosa. Next base: position 178,475 of record MU151071.1, on the reverse strand, counting down.
GGAGCTAAACGAATTCGGTCAAATGTCAAACCTACATCTGTGGTCTACTCACGTTTGTCCCCCTTTCGCGCTAATAATCGGCGGCCCATACCAACGGCTCTTCTGTCAGTCAAAGCCTCATTCTGCGTACCCCATGGCCACTCATTACCCTCCCACACGGGCTCTACGACTCGACTTCTTGCCCAGTTCCATGACCTCGGAATCTCGGGTATAGACTCGGAACCCCAGGCTGTCCAGATATCATAGTTCTCTGAAACGTCGCGTATTTTGACCTTGGATCTAAGGACATGTCGCTTAAGCATTGAGAGCAAGGGTTGGGCTTCTGACGCCCGGGTGTCGTATTCCAGCAGATATCCAGGTTGGCCGGTGGGGGTTGTGGTTGTATAAAGGAAAACATCGTACATTACTCTGCCCTGGTGCCACAAATGTCAACTTTGAGATAACGATTGATAGATCAAAACGCACTTGTGCATGGAGAAAGGCCGAAAAGAAAGGACCGCTGGGCGGGTTAGGTACGGAAGTTGACAGAAGACCGTTGAGGAATTCAGATGCTTGAGAACCAGACACAGACAACACGCCTCGGTTAGAGAGCTTAGCGATTGTTGGGGTCTTCCGCAGCAGATTCGAGAGAAACCCAGGAGCCATGGTTGCCAGATTTTCCGGTGTGCTAGTAGCACTAGACCAGAACAATGACGCTCCTGTTACCTCCTGTTACACGGAGTTGTCAGCCGGGCCGTCGGGTTCCGCGGCGTGGAAAGATTTCATTTTCACACTCACCGAGAGTCGCGTCGTCGACATCTAGCTCAGTCCTCGTTCAGCTTCACCATGTCGTCGTCGTGTCAGAATTTACTAGCTGCCCTCAAAGACTGTCTGATGCACTCAGACTGCGTAGTCAAGCAAGGTCACCTGCCTTCCGAATGTCTGAAGCAGCACTACGACGATCTTCCCGAAGAGTGTAAATCGCTTCGAAAAGCGACGTTCGAGTGTAAGCGTGGAATGGTGAGCAGATGCTCCTCTTCTTTCATCGGGAATTGTTAACTAATATTTTTTCGCTAGTTGGACATGAGGAAGCGATTCCGTGGAAATATCGTTGGTTCTCAATTCCAATATACCCCGAAGGATAAACTTGACGAAGGGCCGACGACGCCAACAACACCTACATCACAATGACCCACATCTCTCATCATCCTGCGCAATACACCACTGCATTCATACACAGTTCCAATTCTGTTGGACTCTTACTAATCTCCGAATATGCCATCCAATCCCGAGTCGTCTCACCGAGCACTTGTAATCATTAACCTAATGCCCACCACCATTCAAGCTTCTATGTTCACACAGATGGCCCGTTACGTCTGCTTGTCGCCGCGATAAGGAAATGCTCCGATTCACGTGGCTAGCCTCCCCAGAGTGAGACGGGAGCCCCGATTGGTTTAGAAGATGGATGGACCCCTTTTTTTCTGCTGAACAATCACTTGGTTCTATTGGCCCATTATGTCCTCCGATCGTCATAAATGTGGTGTATATATGTGTATATAAGACTGTTGATGTTCACCAGGTTTCTGCAGTTCACATTCCCAATCTCACCCCCCGTCTTATCCCACGCACTAAGATCTTTTCTGCCTTCCAACATGTCCCAGAAGCCCATCTTGTTATACACCTGGCGCACTCCCAACGGCCAAGCCTCCTCTGTCTACCTCGAGGAATTGAAGGCCGCCTACCCCGGTTTCGATTATGAGTGCGTGTCTGATCAATGCATATCAATTTGTTTCTGACGACCAACCAGTGTCAAAGACTTGAATATCATGACGAATATTCAAAAGGAGGAGTGGTTCATTAAGATCAATCCCAACGGTCGTATCCCAGCCATCACTGACCGTAAACGCAACGACTTTAATGTCTTCGAAACGTCGGCCATTCTGTTGTACCTGGCCCAGCACTATGATCCCGAGTTCAAGTTCTGGTTCAACCCCAACACCGATGCCAACAACTACAGCGAGATGTTGCAATGGATCTTCTTCGTAGTATGTCTCCCCTCCAAATTGCACGAACGCTAAACTCACGAAACATAAGCACGGTGGACTGGGACCCATGCAAGGCCAAGCACATCATTTCAGGCTCTATGCCCCCGAAAAGATACCCTACGGTATAAACAGTAAGCACCTTCATTTCACAACACGGTAAAGAACGATCAACTCAATCTGCGTCCAGGATATGTCAATGAGACTAAGAGGTTGTACGGCGTTCTTGAAATCCGTCTCAAGGACCGCGACTGGCTCGCAGGACCTGGCCGCGGCAAATACACTTTGGCAGAGATAAAGACATTCCCATGGTAAGCTGACCGTGAGTTCTGCGTAAATTTGGGTGTACCGACCGGATTTGCAGGCTCCGCTACCACGAGAACGCTGGTATTGAGACCTTGGATGAGTTCCCTAACGTGAAGGTTAGTTGTCCTTGCAGCTTGAGGATGTTGAGGGTCTCGAACTGATTCTGGTGATAGGCATGGTTGGCAAGGGCTGAAGCTCGTGCTGCGTCAAAGACTGGCTTGAACGTCCCCCCGGCCTAGCAATCACGAGGCGAAAGAACGAAGGTCAGGTCGACTCTTTAAACCTGGCTTCATGCCGAGAGCGTTGTTGGTATTGGAAAAGTAATATTCAGTCTCGTGTATCATATCGGATCTATATTTGATTACAATCTTGCCGAGGAACCTCTTTGAGACTCTACCCCACTTCTTCAGTAAGAAGAAATTCACAAGGATGCGTGTGCTACGATCAGATGACCCATTATCGAAGAGACCGAAACGGGGTAGTATAGTGAATCGATGAGGCAAAAAAAACTTTAGGGCAGTGATTCAACGAGCAACTATGTTCAAGTTGCAACCCAGAAATAAGACGATGGTACCTGAATGCGTCCTGATTGTCAGTTGATTTCCTTGCCAGAAGACAAATTGAAAAGAAGCTGTTATTAGCTTCCGGATCAAACAAAGACAAATAACCCGCACCCCTCGCGTTCCGAACGTCAACGGATCTCCACACGAATGCATGCAACGCTTTCTGGGTGCCGAACTTCTCATTCCCGAACCATACAACACAAGACTCCTTTCTACGTAACAACTCTCCTTCCTCGTATTTCTGCCTATGCTATCCAGGGGATCAGCTCGCCTCTACAATGCACTCCGTTCCGAAAGTGCTCTTTCACCTCACTCGGCTTCATCGCATCATCTGCTTCCCCGCCGAAACGTCCACGTTACAAGGAATATCCGAGACCCCTTTCCTTCCGGACAATCGCTAGAGGGCTTACAGAAAATATCATTATCTCACCCACTAGATCCATCGAACTCGACCGCGTCATCTCCGCCTCCGTCATCAGCACCCGCACCGAACCTGAGTGAACTTTCAGGTTCCTCCTCCCCGTCACCAGCGACTTCAGGCTCTTCATCTAGAAAAAATCCACCAAATGATACTACTACAACCGACTTGGCGACTAATTCTGGCGTACCCACTCCTTACGTATACCCTACATCATCTCGACCATCATACACGAACCCTCCTTTCGATACATATGCATTCTTCAAAGCTTTAGAAAAGTCATTCCCGACACCAACCGCGCAGAGCTTGATGCGGGCAACGCGGGCGTTGTTAGTAGATAGAATTGGGAAAGTGAGGAGAGAGGCTTTGACAACGAAGGACTTGGATAATGTGTGGATTCCTCTTTCCACTATCCTCTCGGCTCATGACTTTCTTTTTACCTAGCAAGCGTATCTTTTCCGTGCTGCGCTTTCGGAGCTACATGCTGAATTATCCATGAATATCAAGAATGAATCCACGGTAATCATTTCTGCGACGTCCGCTCTCCGACGGGAAGTTGAGCGTTTGGATGTCAAGATGAAGGAAGACATTACGAATCTCAAGCACGAGTCTGTATCATTCATTGTACTATTGTTATCATCTCGCTGAATTTGGCCAAGAATCCAGATGGAACTAGATAGCAGAAAGAACGAGTCAAAGGCAGATCTCAAGCAGCAGGATATTGCCATAGAGGTACTCCCCACCGCAGTGAGATTAAGTTTCTGAAACTGACCCCGCTCTGAAGGAACTGTTGAACAAGTCAATAGTCGACATTAGTGATCTGCGAACGGTTGTAGAGGAAAACAAATGGGAGAATATGCGACGAGCAGTTCGTGAGTCACTTTCCCACTCCTTTTCTGTATCTTCATACTGATCTTTGGCAGTCACACTAGGAGCATTTGTCATTGTTATAGTGATAGGTATGGAAATACAACCCAAGTCCAAATCCAAATCCAAATCCAGCCCACCTCCCCCGCTGTACAATGATACCAACCCTCCTTCAGCTGAGGGGATGGAAAGAACAGAATGGATAACATAACGTTGGGTCTATTGCGCTTATGTTTGGTGCGTTCTGTATCCACGCCGCCCAGTCGTCCAGGTATATCAGCGGTTGTATTGTACATTTGCCGGACATTTAGATACCAATACCATACGCTGGAAGTATGCTTAATAATATAGAGATATTTAATAGACCAATAGCACATACATAATTTCATTTTGTGCTTAGTTTCTCTAGATCTGCTGCGAGTTTCTTAATGGCCTTTGAGCTCACAACGTGTGTTGCGGTTGGTTTATCGGCGGTATGTTCCGATGAAGAAGCTTCTGACTTTGGAGTATCGACGCCAGCGGCAGCAGCAGGCGCGGAACTAGATTCTGATGGTTTTGGTGCGGCCTCGTCCTCGTCCTCGTCTTCCCAATTATCGGGCACGGGCTCGTCAGCAGCTGCGCCTGACTTCTTCTCCTCCCTCTTCTCTTTGCGTTTCGCGTTTTTCTTGGCACTCTTGCTCGTGGGTTTAGCAGGCTGGGATGCTGACGAAGGAGCAATCCAACCCAGGATGTGACCTTTGGGGAGAGAATTGGCATCCATCTGGGTTTGCCTGGTGCCTCTGAAGCGTCTGACATCTTCTTGAGGAGTAAAGCCGGGTCGGACTTTAATCTCCTTGCGGACACTGGTTGGAGAAAAGATCGGTCTGTCAAGGGTTGATTGGGGAAGATGGGCTTACGATCCATCAGGCCGTCTGGATTCGGGAATGACGCGCTGGAGAGTCTGTGGATCGACGATAATGCCTGCATTGGATTTATCGGGGTTTAGGGGTGGACGGGACATGACTGTGCAGTGATTGAGGGTTCGAGTACGACCAAAGTAGAGTTAAGAGGAGGGGTAATTATCCGAAATGAGAATGATCATCACTATCACAGCTTTCGCCTTGTTTAGATATGCTTTGTAACTATGCATCATCAACCTAGGGCGGATGCCGCGGACCGGGTGGGCGTCAGTGGAACACTGACTTATAAAGGCCTATCAAGATGGGTTGTCGCGTTCTTCCACAGGACTGGATTAGCGGACTTTGGGGACGTTTCTATCGGTTTGTAATGCCCATGGACCTGGGTAAGCTCAGCGAGTGGGTTGACGGTGCCGAGCTAGACTTATGGGTTCCTTCCACCCATTGGAAGTGTCGTCAAAGGATGTCCTATAGTGGAAAGTATCCGTATTGAGCCGAGGGGCTAAAGCAGTTTCTGGTAGGCGCTTGTATTTAGGCTTCAGCAAGTGGTCGGGCTCGAAATGTAGGAGCTCACCGTCAATTTACTTCGGCGAAGACCTGCCGCGCTCCTTCAGTTGGCCCAGAGTTGGGATTGGACGTCGCGGACCTCTTATGTGACCATATTTCACTCTACTAGTCGATGGTCATAAATCCTTCGTCGGAATCGCCTCTGGCTGCGTCGATCCCATATCATTCGTTAATCCACCTACACCTTTTCTTGTCGCTTTCCGCTGCTATACGGATGCGTTTCATTTATGCGGAGGGCCTTCACGTACTGTCACTGTCTTGCACCAGATCACTTCCCTGTCTGGTTATAAAATCTGGCCATTTCAGCGATCTGCTTCTGCCCCAGGTCTAGCCCTCACCCATATCGAGCCCTTTACCCTTCAACGTCGACTGGCATGCCTTCCGCTGCTCTCACCAATGTCCCCATTTTCGCTGGACAGGGTAATGCAGTCATCAACTCCCTTGCCGCACGCGAGCAGGCCTGGAGGGATGCTTCAACTTCTGAAGGCTCCCTGTTACTCGCCGCATGTTTTGTGGTCTTCCGTAGCGAAATTTCTTCACTTTCGCAGACCGAATTGCTGGATGCTGGAATTGACATCTCCGACTTCAAAAAAAAGAATGCCCTCCTCGACGTTCCCACTGAACGCTACTTGAGCAATCCCATAATCACTGGAACCACTCTCTTCCTTCTTCAATCTCTCCGCTACTTAGCATATATCGAGTCGTCCAGAACGGAGGACGATTCCCCCATACTCTTTAACGAAATACTCGAGGGGAATCTTGAGAAAGGCTTGGGGGTTCTTGGTTTCTCCTCTGGAATCCTTCCCGCCGTCGTCGTCGCAACCTCCTTCGACACCATTTCCTATATCAGTCGATCAGTAGAAACCTACCGTCTTGCATTCTGGATTGGTGTTCGAACACAACAGTTCAGGCACCACAACATCATCCATGATTCTCCTGCACCATGGAGCTTTGTGTTCTTGGGGTTGGACAAGAAGTCCGCGGAAGAGGCTGTTGCTGCATTCAGTTCGGTGCGCATACTTTTGTCTTTTCCCCTCTTTAACCATAACCTAACACACATATTTACTGTAGAATGCCCCTCTAGCCGTGACCGCGGTTTTGGATGATAGATCGGTCACTATTTCCGGGCGTCCCGATGTTCTTGAGGCCTTTCGTCGTACCTTATCCGCCTCGGTGGTTACCCACAAGACCTCCATGGACACCTTATACCATTACCCTCATCATGCAGATACTCTGCGCGAACGGGTTCTTGCCGATATCACCACTCGAGGCATCAAGTTTCCAGAATACCTCAACATGAAAGTCCCCGTCCGTTCGACATTCACTGGATCCCTTTTGATGAAGGAGAACGCAGGGTCTCTCGTCGAAGCTATCCTTGACATGATCTTGACTCAACCCGTCAACTGGGATTTGGTTACCAACGGACTTGCTAAAGCTGCGCCTCCAGATGAGAATATCTGCCTTCTCAATTTTGGACCGGGTACCGGTTTGACGCGTAATCTCGAGCGGGCCTTCCCTCGTAATCGTGTCTCAATTCTTGATCTTACTACTGGGGATCCAGACGAGAAGGTCAAGCCCAAACAAGATTCCATTGCCATTGTCGGTATGAGCGTCCATATGCCCGGTGCGCGCGACACCGAAGAACTTTGGCGTGTCTTGGAAGAAGGCATCAACACTGTCTCAAGCGTATGCCTATTTCCCAATCATTTCCGAACACACTGACAACACACGATGCAGGTGCCGGAACACCGTTTCAAGGTTTCCGATTACAATTATCCAAGGGACGCCAAGACTAAACGTCAGATGAAGGTTCATACTGGCAACTTCATTGACGGTGTTGACGAATTCGATCACAAGTTCTTCGAGACTAGTCCACGTGAAGCCCGGAGTATGGACCCCCAACAAAGAATTCTTCTTCAGGTCGCGTATGAAGCACTGGAGAACGCTGGATATGTTCCTAATTCTACCCGTACTTGGCAGACCAGTAGCATCGGCTGCTATATCGGCGCTGCAACTCATGATTATCTTCAGAACCTTCGGGATGAAATTGACGTATATTACAGCACCGGTCAGTTTCTCTCGCCGAGAAACAGGCTTTCAATGTGCTTTTCTCATCAAAATAACTATCAGGCACTCTGAAGGCCTTTCTTAGTGGTCGTATCTCATATGCGATGCAATTGAGCGGACCTTCTATCGTGGTTGACACAGCATGTTCTTCATCAGCGGTTGCTGTTTACCAGGGTTGTCGTGCACTTATGAACGGTGATTGCTCTGCTGCCATCGTTGGAGGCATCAATGTTATATCCAGTCCGGATGTGAGTCTTCTTTCAAGCTCCCTTTGGGAAGATAGTTGATTCTATTTTTAGATGATGCTTGGTCTTGATCGTGCTCATTTTTTGAGCCCCACTGGTCAATGCAAGGCCTTTGATGCGTCAGCAGATGGATACTCTCGTAGTGAAGGTTGTGGCGTTTTTGTGCTGAAGAAATTATCTGATGCCACTGCGGAGAGCGATAATATTCTTGGAGTCATTCGCGGTGTCGAAATTAATCAAAGTGGCTCTGCTCATTCGATTACGCATCCCCACATGCCAACCCAGGTTGCTCTCTTCCGCACACTTCTGAAGAACACCTGCATTGAGGCGAACCGAGTCAGTGTCGTTGAAGCTCATGGCACCGGTACCCAGACTGGCGATCCCAAAGAACTCGAGAGCATCCGTAGCGTCTTCGCCATCAAACGCGAACCTGAAAACCCATTGCACATTACTTCCGTCAAAGCCAACATAGGTCATTTGGAAGCTGCGTCTGGCTCCGCAGGTCTTGCGAAGCTTCTCCTGATGTTCAAGCACCGCATCATTCCACCCGTCATCTCGCTCAGGAACCTCAACCCCCTTATTTCCCCTCTCAAGTCCGACCACACTGTCATAGATACCGTTCGTACTGAATGGAAGACCTTCCAAGGGAACCCGCGTGTAGCCATGCTAAACAATTTCGGTGCTGCAGGTTCGAACGCCGCTATGCTTATCGAGGAATTTTGTTCTGCCAAGCGCGCCGAGCCTCTCGCTGGCCTCGCCTACGTCTTTGGCTTGTCAGCCAAAACAGAAACCGCTCTCGAGGAACTTCGTGGACGTTACATTGGGTGGTTGAAAAACCCCAGGACTACGTCAAACCTAGCGGATATCGCCTATACTATGACCGCTCGTCGCAGGGTCTACAAACATCGTATTGCTGTTCAGGCCAGCACCGAGGCGGAACTCATCGAAAAGCTAGGCAAAGCTTCCCCTGTACGTGTCCAGGCAGACTCGGGCCGAATTGTTTTCATTTTCTCTGGACAAGGTGGCCAGTATCTCGGGATGGGGGAGTCTTTGTATGAGACCTCTGACTTGTTCAGGAAGCACGTCGATGAGTGCCACAGCTTCTTAGTTGCTTCAGGCTTCCCAGGAGTTAAGCAGATCCTTCTGGCTGGAGAGCGGGGTAGTGGGTTGACTACCTTGGAGGAGTTTGAGGCTTACCAGGCTGCGATATTTTCGTTGGAGTATGCTCTTGCTAAATTATGGATGTCTTGGGGCTTAACTCCCGCTGCTGTTGTGGGCCACAGGTATAGTTTCTATGTTGCGTGTACCTAGTTTAACGCTGATAGGAAATCCCGCAGTCTTGGCGAATATGCTGCTCTTGTCATCTCTGGCGTTATCTCCCTCAAAAGTGCCTTGACGATCATCGCTAATAGGGTTCGCCTCATGGTTCAGAAGTGTGCCATCGATACTACCAGCATGCTCGCTGTTCACGCGTCTCTGGAGGTTGTAACCGAAGCCATCAAGGCGTCCCCCAAATTCTCTGAGTTGACCATCGCATGTTATAACAGCGCCACCGACTGCGTTGTCGCTGGTCCCACTCTTCAAATAGAAGCTTTCAAGACTCGCATGGACGCTGGGGCCCATTGCAAGAGTGTGCCATTATCTGTGCCTTTCGGTTTCCACAGTTCAGCGATGGAGCCTCTTCTGGAAGACTTGACTGCTGTTGCAAGTAAAATCATCATCAACACTCCGACGATTCCTGTTATTTCCAATGTCTTTGGGGAGGTTGTTGTTCCAGGCGACCATTCTGTCTTCAATGCCCAGTACTTCTCAAGGCACTGTGCGGAACCTGTTCAATTTCACAAGGGGATACGCTCTCTGCTGTCCTTACCCGAATTCAGAGAAATTGATGCTTGGCTTGAGATCGGCCCTCACGCTACTACCCTTCCCATGCTAAAAGCCAGCACTACAGCTGTGAAAGGTGCATTCCTGGCCTCCCTTAGGAAGGGGCAGCCTGCATGGTCGACCCTGGCCGCCAGCGGTGCCCAGCTCTACCTCACTGGCATTCCCGTGAAGTGGCGCCAAGCGTTCAGTCATGTCAACATTGCCTGTGTAGAGCTCCCTTCTTATCCCTTCGCACGCACCAGGTTCTGGGTTCCATTCAAGGAACCCATGAATGCAGCTACCAATGCCATACAAGATCCTGCTGCTCCGGTTAGCCTCGCCTGCGAATTCAAGATGCTTCATTCTTGGGCGCAGTACCCTTCGAGAGCCAACAAAAACGTGGCTATTTTCGAGGCGCCTATCAACTACTTGGCTGGGCTCATATGCGGACATGCTGTCGGCGGTATACCCATCTGTCCAGCGTCTGTCTACTTTGAACAGGTCCTTTCTGGTATTGAATTGGCCAAACGCCACCTCTGTCTTAAGCTTGGCAATAGCCACCCTATCCTGCGCAAGATCGAGTTCGCCAAGCCTTTGGTGTACGATGCATCTGTCCCTCGAACTGTTATCATCAGCGTGTCCTTGAACGATGGCTGTGGCGTCTTTCGTGTCGCCTCTCAAGTTGGGCACTCCGAGGAGTCTGTCCATGTACACGGAACATATGGTTTCCAAGCTGTGTTGGATACGACCAATAAGTTCAATAGGACTTTCCCCGTCATTTCTCGTCAGATTAAGGCCGTTCAAGAGCCCAGAGGCGAAGAATTTCCCGATGTATTTTGCGCGCGGACTATGTACGAAGTCATTTTCCCCCGTGTCGTTGACTACTCCAAGGAATACCACACCGCACAGACTCTGACCGTTGAGCCAAGTGGTATGGAGGCCGTTGCGAATGTCAAGCTACCCGTTGATTGCGACAAGGGGCCATACATCGTTCACCCTGTCTTCATGGACACACTTCTTCACGTCGCTGGATTCGTCGCCAACATGCAGGGTGGCCTTAATGATGTATACATCTGCACCAAAGTTGGTACTGTCAAGGTTATCCCCGAGCTCGTCGACAAAAATGCTTCCTATACTGTTTATATCAATAACTCCTGGGTCGAGAGTGAGGGTATCACTTTTGCAGAATCCTATGCAATCCTCGATTCCCATCCACAGTGTGTTGTGGCTCATCTTAAGGGCATACAATTCCGTCGTATGCGCCTTGATCGGTTGAAGAAGGCTTTAGCTCATACAGCGGGAGGAGTTCCTCAGGTTCTCGGATCTTATGCTCCCATTGCACCCACAACTCCCAATGTTGCCGCTATACCAGCCCCTATGTTCACCGGCCCGGTCACTACTTCAGCCAACGTCAATAGCAAGATCATTGGGATCATTGCAGAGTGCTGTGACATTAGCACAGCCTTGGTCAATAACGATACTGTTTTGGGGTCTCTTGGAGTCGACTCGCTGATGTCGATTGAGATATTTGGCAAGCTCCAAGCAATATTCCCATCCCTTGAACTCCATGCATATACTCTTTCCCACTGCAAAGGCGTCAGAGACGTCGCCCACGAAGTCTGCAGGCAGATCCAGGATCTCTTCATCACTTCACCTGCAACACACGTTGCCCCCGCTCCTGTCCCTACTGGTCCTCCCGCCGATGCTGTCACGGTCGTCAGCAGAATTGTGTCAGACACCTGCGGGATTAGTCTGTCCGCTATTGGACCTGACACCGACCTGGGCTCCTTCGGCGTTGATTCCCTGACCTTTACCGAGATCTTCGGAAAGCTTGCGGAAGCCTTTCCATTTCATTCTCTCGATGGCGTTATGCTTTCTCACTGCCGCAGCATTTCCGATATCACTAGTTGCATCCCTGCGTTCGCATTAGGTCTACCTCCTCAGTCTGATACCAGTGGTGTTTCCTCTCCCCGGATCCTCGTCCCCCTAGAGAGGCCCATTGAGCCCCTCCGCCTGGACGTCGATGGGCAGAACATAAAGCAACTATTAGCAGACATTCTGGAAGTCAGGGTCAGCGATATCACAGACGACGCTGAATTTGAGTCTCTTGGTTTAGACTCGTTGGCCTCCATTGAGGCACTTGGCGCTCTCAAATGCGAGTTCCATGTTGATCTTCCCGGAAATTTCTTTTCCTCCTACAAGACAGCTAGGGCTGTCCAGTCCTACCTCTCCGCGTATATCAGAGCTTAAACATTTCAACGACTCGGCCCCGCTGGCCGTCACAATTCTTTCCCTTTCTGTAACAAAGTTTGCTTGTTCAATGAAAGTCCCACACACATAGAACCTTGTAACTTTATGCATCCAGTTTATTTCTATCCTTTCACATGGATTACAATCATAATTGCGTAATTGTCTCATGTGTGCTCACCTTGTGAATGAATACCCTCCAGGCTTTAGACCTTTAGGTGTCATAGGCTGTTCGATGTAGCTGTTAAGATCATGATGCGATCGGGCTGATGATCAGGCTTCGCGGACTTCGAAATAGCATCTTTACCAATTGCACTCATCGAGACACACATCTCCGTCGCGTTATCCAGTTCCCTCCCCGGTATCTTTGAAAAAACGAAAACATGCGCTATGCTGTTCTAGTGACTGGGCCCGCAGGAGCTGGAAAATCAACCTTTTCTGGGTCTTTCATGACACATCTACAAAACTCCAAGCGAACTAGCCATCTTGTAAACCTCGACCCCGCCGCCGCACCCACAAGTTTCGAATATGATCCTGCAATCGATATCAAAGACCTGATAAGCTTGGAGGACGTGATGAGTGAGCTTCAATACGGCCCGAATGGAGGACTCGTCTACTGTTTTGAGTGAGTAAGTGTCCAAAAATATTGACCTGGTCTGAAACGATTTTTGATACGCTCCGCACAGGTATCTACTAGACAACATGGATTGGCTGGAGGAGGAGCTAGGCTCCTATGATGATGATTATCTAATTATCGACTGCCCAGGTATTGTACCCCTGCCTCGGCTTTGTGGCTATAATGCTCATATATGCACCTCAAATAGGCCAGATTGAACTCTATACGCATCACCCCTTCCTACCCACGTTGGTTCGGAATCTTCAAAGATTGGGCATACGAACATGTGCTGTTTATTTGATAGAATCTCAGTTTATGGAAGACAAGTATAAGTTCTTCAGGTCCGCATTCCCTCAATATGTCTTGGTCGATAACAACAGCTCAAGTAATAATAACAGTGGTGTGTTATCAGCAATGTCGGCAATGGTCAATTTGGAGATCCCGTGGATCAATATTATGTCGAAAATGGACTTGGTGACATCGAATCCAGACAATGAGTCAGGAGGGGCGAGAAATGGCCTACGCCAACGGAAGAACATAGCCAGGTGAGGGTCTAGCGTCTATTAGAAGTCTTTTTCCCGCAGCTCTTTGGACGTCGGCGGTGCTACGTGCCACTGGAGCGGGGCTAACATGAGGTTTCCTCCTGGGCAGGTTCCTTGATCCTGATCCTTTGCTCCTTGCCAATGAACCTGGCCGAGAAGGGAATGTCACGAATCCGAGGTTCCATGCTCTTAACAGAGCTATCGTGCAGCTGGTACGTTCCCGTTGGAGCATTGGAGTGACTTCGCGCTCACCTATGAATAGATTGAAGACCATCCCTTGGTCTCGTTCCTGCCTTTAGACCTGACCAACCCGGATTCATTAGAAACTGTGATCAGTCACATCGACTACACCATGCAATATGGAGAGGATGAGGAGCCAAAGGAAGTGAGTGCTCTCGTAAAAGTTCATCACCTGCGTCATGGGACTGGAACCGATGCCTTGCGTTTCATTGAACGTGGTTGAGCTCCATTACTCAAATGACATTCTTCACAGCCGCACGACTTAGACAAAGGAGACTTCCAAGACCTAGAGTAAAAGTCTTCTCGACATCTTGGTCCCCACGCCCCTAGAGCCGTTGGCCTGATACTTTATAGCTGCTAGGATATCAAAAACCATATGTTTGCCTAATAAATAACTTTCGCGATTCACCGCGACAGAAATATACATTGTGCCATAGGCATGGTATGTGGGAGTGGAACCGGGGGGATTAGGTGACTTGTAGAGTTATATTCGGATTGTGCCCCAGCACGAGGCGGTGCTCGGTTGACCAATTGATAAAGATGCGAATTATATGATGTAACATTTCCTTGACATGTATAAATAAGCTCAAATTCCTTGACCCCCGACTATCAACCCCGCGCCTTAACAACTTCCCCCTCACCTAACGACAATCCACGAACAACATCCAACAACTTGATAATGAACTACTATCCATCACAAGGATCTGCCTACGCGCAACCCGTTTATTCCACTAATTCATATCACGGGCATCATGGACACCATGGACACCATGGACACCACCGTTCCTCCGGCGACGACTACTATGACCAGCAGCCTGTGACGTACGTGCCGACTCACAGCAGTGGTCGACGCCATGGTAGGCACTACAGTGTGCCTACAGTAACAGTTGCGCCAGTTGCGCCAGTCGTTGTGGTATGTTCTATCTCCTCGTTACCATCAGTGTCCTAACGGCAGCCCCCTCTATTTTATGATGTTATGTTTGTTCCTTGAATCTCCCTTGAACAAAACACACAGCAACCAAGCTACAGCGGCCATAGCCACCGCCATCACCACCACCATCGTCATAGTGGCAATTACTATCCTCGCTCTTTCGGCGAGCGAGTGAGGCATTTCTTTGGTCTCGCACCCACGGCAAACTATCGGTACAAGTCGGACCGATCTTCCTGGGGATTTATGGGGTACTCGCGCCGTCCGCGATACGTTGATGCACGTAGTGGTGCAGAAGTTGACCGACATGGACGGCCAGTCTACAGAGTTTGATTGACGACCTCTTCCGGATTGGCGGGCAGCATGACTTCGTCTCAGATGGAACGACTTTGCTTTTGGATTGAGCCGACTGCTTCATTTCCTTAGTCCATTCCTGGCTGCTTTGTACTATAGTCGAGAGCACACTTTTAAGTTATTAATAAGTCAACTACGAGGATAAAACAAATATGCATCATAAGTAACAAGCAATAGCCAGAGCCGATGAGAACGATAGTTGGGTTAGGAGAGTCCAGAAGTCCTACAAAATGTTGAAGCCGGTCAATCCATTTTAACATCCTCATCAACAGACTGGGACGGTTCCCGCGTAAAGCTCTTGGCAGCTCCCGTCCAATGTCCAATTTGGTGTAGGACTGCAGAAACACAATCTAGGACCTCTTGCCGTGCCTTGACTTGACCAGGTTCGTCTCGTGCGCCTTCCCAAAGAACGGAGATGTTAACTTCGATCTATTGAAAGTAGGTAAGCCAACCAAATGTGAGTTGGGTATTGTGAGAATATACCTTCTTGGCAAGCTCTTCGAGTGCAGTTTCTAAGTCTTCCCCTATGGCATTTGCAATTGCAACAAGTCGGTCCATGATGACTTGTGCACCACCCTCGAACATCTCGTTCTTTTGATCATTAACATACTGGCGGAATACGTCCTAAGAGCATCGTGAGTGATGTTGAAATTGAAGAAGAAACAATTTACACACTTTTTGTCGAGCGACACTTCCTCGCCCTCGCTCCTCCATAGCACGGTCATATCCATCAAGCAACTGAATTTGAACATGGGGTGCCATGCACCGAGATACCTCTTTCTGTTCCCGAGCAAGGGTTTCTCGGACTATTTCAATGATCTGCCTCAAAGCGACTCGTGCCTCCTCAAGACAGAGGTCACCCTGGCGTCGAGTACGGTCCTTGAGTCCAGCAGCAGCGGTATCCTCGATTTCTTCAAGGAGTTTGTTGATGGTTGATGTCACTGCCGCCTCGAATGGTGCAAATAAATCACTCTCAAACACCTTGCCCCAGGAATTGGCTATATTTCGCGTGAATGGAAGAGTCAATTCCGCATTAAGGTCTCGTCTCCACGTTCCATGACGGCGAAGGGCTTGAGGCTACCGTGAGACAGAATTTTCGAAGAGGGGATAATGTGAAATCTTACTCGCGCGATAAGTGCCCCAGTGCATACTGCTTGCAAATTCATCCGATGTCGAGACTGCGGCATCCGCAGCCTACAATCCATCGTTGTGAGCAATTCATTTAACAGCGTTAAAACGTTACTAACGTTCGTTGCCCCAATGTGGCACTTTTCTTCCAAACCGTCCTTGAAATGAGCTTGGAGTTCTTCTACACAGTTGTCAATCAGGTTAATGAATCTCTGTCAGCCATCATCAATAATCCACATTCTTCATGTCTCACTATGTCGACGTACCTGAAGTAGCACGGGTGCGACACCCTTGATCGATGCAAACTGAGGATCCGCCTCCCACATTTCGTTGGATTCCCACTTGTCACGAAACGATTCTCGATCAGCCAAAGTCACGTCTGATATCCCGTGGACATAAGATTCCACCCCGGTCGCGAATGCTCTTAGCTGGGAGTGGAAGTTGAGGGCTGCGCGCGATCGAGAAGCGATGGTGAGTTCGTGACACCATCGCTGCAGGCCAGGAATACCCGTATCCTCTACATTCGTAAAGCAAGCAGGTTCGCCATCCCCTTTGACTTGGCCTATGGGGACGTCAATCAGAAAGCAATAAAACGTAGAAGATATAGTCTTACCTTGGATCCTGATATAGTCTCGACTGGAGCAGGTGAAGACTGGAAGGTTGATTTTATCGTAATCTGGTAGGGAGTGAGTACGCGTATGATAAAACATGCGCATTGGCTTTACCTCGAAGGTCGACTGTAGGATCGAAGTCACCAGGATCGCGTTCTTCGGCAGCCGCATCTGGAAATATGTCAGATTGGGGTAGGATACAGAAAGACACGGTCCCTTACCGTCAAGGTCTTTCAGACCAGTGCGGAAATCCTCCTTTAAAACGTCACGAGAGAACTACACGACAGGGAGAGCATTAAGCGGAAGAAGTTCGATTGAGCATCGTACTCACCTCGGATCGCTTGAGGGAACAAAAAGCATTCTTTTCTCGCTGTGCCTTAGCTAAAGACTTCTTGAATCTGGCTAACTTGTCAGATGCGTCTTTCTTTCTCTCGCGAACCTGGGTCAGTGTCGCTCGAAGTTCTTTAATCTTGGCTTTCCCTTCTTTAATCTTGACTTTGAGAGATTCTTCTGTGGCTGGTTCTTCATCTTCTTGATCTGAGTCGGAAGCAGAATCTTCTTCGTCCGAATTGTCGTTGTCAGACTCATCGTCAGAACTGTCGCTCTTATCACTATCTGAGTCATCTTCGCTTGCATCAGAGGCGATAAAATCGTCCTCATCATCACTACTTGGATTGGTCCTACGCCTCTTAGAAGAACCTGATTTTCCGTTGTTGCCGCGTTTCCGTTTCTTACTTGACATTGCGATTTTCCTGCCTGTCAAGCGGGGAACAAATGTTTCACCATTCTCGAGAGCATCAAGGTGTTCCTCGCGTTCCTTCGTAACTTCTCGAATATCTTTCAACTCCTTTTCAATGCCTGAGATAATGCCATCAGCGGGACACGCAGAGATTCAACAGATATGCTACGCACCCTTAGCTTCCTTCTGACCCTCTGACTCGATCTTCTTCCATGTTGACGTATCCCTCTCGAGCTCATCAATGCGATTTTCAATATCCTCCAATTTAGGCTCGTCATGAAGGCGGAGGGCGCGGATAACCTCGGAGCATGAGATATCATCACACTTACTCGCTGGATACTCATCAGCATTGATCCTGGTATAGGGAATATATTAACACACCAATGAACGTGATTGCATGATCATCATAGCTGTCAAATTACATCAGCCCACAGTAGATGCACCAGAATATTGAAAGACTCACTTTCCATCTATTGTAATCAAGGATGACTGCACTTAGCGCTAAACCTTGTTTTTCATGCATGTATGACTTACCCACTGTAGGGAGTAAGTAAAATGAGTATGATGTTGATCACGGCGAGCTGAAAAGGAGGCTCACTCATCAATTGAAGCCTGAAGGCGTCGCCCAGCAAATCTGGAACATGAGGACAATGAAGAATAGCCAATAAGAGATGAGCGGCGGATCTAACCTCGGGCTGTTTTATCATCAACAGCTCTAGTAATTGGAGCGAGAATCCAAACACAATTGGCCTTCTTCATATAATCCTTGGCCACGTTATTGCGAGCAGCATTGGCATCGGCCACACCTATGTGAGGCTTGTCAGAGAGGAAACGAAAACGAAAATGGGGACCATACCGGGAAGATCAACCAAGATTGCACCAGTAGACAGTGCTGCTGCTTTGCAGCGTACATTGACTTGGCGGATCAACGGCCACAAAGCGGGGTCATCACCCTTCGGGCCTGTCTTTGGTTGGTCCCGATTCCGAGGGTGCTGAGCCGCCGCCGTTCTAACGGCGGACATTAGGCTCTTCTCTTTTTCCTTTTCCTTCTCCTTCTTGCTCCTTTTCTGATCCTTGGAGTCGATATACTTCGCAATATCCTTAGAAAATGAGCGAGAATCCTTTGCAGAGATCTTCTTGGTGGTGCCAAGGATATTGGCGATATCTTAAACTACAGTCAGGTAAAAAATAAACACACGAACTAAATACTCACTGCGATCGTGGCCAATAATTTGATCCACCGACATATGGACAAGGTCTTCCTGCGTAATTGACGGGTAAACGGCATTCACCTGGGTTTTGGTTAGACTTTGAGCGTGAGGAAATTATTGATCTTACCTTTGACCAGGCGACACCAGCATCACTTTTGAGGTCGGTGCTCCTTTTGAGGTTACCATCTTCGTCAACCATGTCATGGAGCAAAACCGCCAACTCCGATTTCCATTCATTCAGAGATAAGAACGACACGTCCGCGTCGATAGTTGGCTTATTATGATACGCGATTTCGGTAACAACCGCAGTACATGCTGGGTGGATGAACAGAGGATGAGCCAAAAGCAATAATCGATACAGTCCGAGACTAACCTCGCATACCACTTGTAGGGACAACATTATCTGAAGCTCCAGTCAGAAATCGTTTGGCGATATGCTATGCGGCTATTACCATCAAGAATTGCATTCAGGATCGATGATTTGCCTGCTCCAGTGGCTAACATACGCGTCAAACAGTGAGTCAGGATGCGTTGAAGACATGAACCAATAACACATACCACCACAAACAGCAATCAAGGTTGTCGGTGATCCTTGACCCTCGAGGCTGGGTTAAATATAAATCATCCCGGTTTCATGCTATGAAACCGGCTGAATACATACACTACTAGTTCACGCGCCCACACCTCCTCTCGAAGCTTGCTGCCCAACTTCATAAGTTTCATCCTGCTTTTTAGTGTCTGTATCATCTTGACGCCCTCCTTTAGGGCGCTCTCTGGTGTATATTCAATATCGTCCGCCGACGTATATTCTTTAAAGAGCGGTGGTGCCGTAATAGCATACTGCAGGATCGAGCTCTGTCTGCGAAGAGGGGTAGCCTGGGGGTCTTGAGCTGGGGGCAGTCCTGGCTCCTCGCGTTTTACACCTTCTGCTGGAGCAGCTGACGAGCCCTTGGGGTCAAGGTACTATTTTCGTATTAATGACGCGACGAAACTCATGAAAACTGGGCTTACTCTAGATACAGCATCACTGAGTTCGGTTTTGACGCGTACTGGCTTCTCTTCTTGCTCACTGAAAGAACTTGATAGACCCAAAGGCGTTCTCGTCTCTATGGGTTCTTGCTTGACTCTAAAGGTCTGTAATTTCATCCGGTCGATATTAGCATGAGATTAACAATATGCATGGTACGCACAGATGACGATGAAGAGTTGCCCATGAGTCGGTTTTCCTTATACGACATTGAAGCGTTCAAGGCGCATTAATGAGTAAGGACTAATATATTTTCTCCGAGACTGCATGAGGCACCAAACAACGCGTATACAAGTACATACAACCCTTTAATTAGGCGTGATAGATATGACTAATTTATCAACGATCAATTACAGACCCTTTCGGGCGCTCTATGTTACCGTCACCAACATTTACCAAATATCGAATATTTACCACTCCCCTGATTCCCCTAATACTTTTGTGGTACCCAGTGACCAACTAGTCGCCGGGCCACATCCGCCTCAGCGTACTCCAGGTCATATTCCGGCCTGTGCAAAGATCCATCCGAACAGCCAAGTAATAAATGGCGACCTTCGTTGAAACGCAATGGGGCTTCCCCCAACTCCAACTCCTCAACATCATAGACTGATCCATCTAAACTCTGCTCATTCAGCCCGGTGTGCTCTGACGAGATACCATCTGAACCAAGGTAGAGCGGACTCTCTAGGTCGCTGTCCCTATCGCTGTCCAATAACGATTGCATATGCGATGGGTCATCATCCCGATGGTGCTGTGCATACACATCATCGTAGATAACAACGGTCTCGCTTCCACAAGGCAAATAACCACACAAGTCCTCTTCCCCCTCCACCAGTGATAACTGCTCGTAGCAAAGACTAGGTGTTCTGAGTGGATAGAAGGCTTCTTCATCGACATCAGCGAAGACAGCGTTGTCGGCAATGGGTTCCTCGCAATCGGATTGGGCTTCGTAAGATCCTTGAAGCCAACCATAATCTGCACCGTTGTCAGACTGAAGCCTTCTCGACATGGGGTCACTGAGGAGCCAATCTGAGTCGTCCCTGTTCTGTAGTGGATACTGTTCTATATCTTCATCGACCCATATTTGTTCCGGTTCTCGCCTCCTTGGATTCGTCGATGCAATGGGTTGTATGATATCATCTCCCCAGTCCTCGGAACTAGCGAGGGCAACAACACCAGGTTGTGTCGGAGCGTCCTCGTCACCTCCGTCAACAAGAGGCTTACTGGAAGGCTCGGTTTGCGACGGCAATGGAGGGATGTGGGAGGTAAAGTACTTGGAGACGGACTCTTCGACTTTCTTGACGTCTGGAATAAGAGTATGCAGCACTTGGGACGGGGATTCGGAAGGTCTAATAGACGAGGCGATAGAGGACGACTGTTTCCCATCTGTAAGACACGACGCTCGCGCGGCAGCGGCAGCGATATCTACTTGGTTTGATGTTCCCTGGATGGAAGAAGTTGCGTCGTCGCAAGGGGAATCGGGCGTCCATTTTTTCTGCGTGACGTTCAGAAGAATCGTGCTGGGTTCAGGTCTTGTAGTGAGGAACGACGATGAGTCTGTCGGCAAAGCACCGCCAGCTTTTTCGATATTCCACACAACAGACTGAGCTTTTTTCGATGACTGAGGCGAGGATTCCTGAATCGATGTTTTCCGGGGGGAAGCCGCGCGCTTTGTCTGCCTCCGCTGTCGCCCAGCTTTGATAACAGACTCTTCCTCGTGATGGGATCTAAATGCACTGGTGTTTCGTTTCTTGCTTTTCTTCGGGGACTGTTCCTGGTCGTCAATAGACTCGGACGATACCTCAGACAAGATTGACGCAGATGATGAACTCGTAGCATTGCCAGGCTCATGTCTTCTGGTCGATTTCAGAAATTGGGCTTCCGAAAACACTCGGCTCGTCCCCGAGTCTATAAATGAGTTCAGTAGTGAAACAACGGGGGCAAGAAACACACCTTTGCGCTTTGATTTTCCTACCTGTGTCTGAATGGAGGCCCTGCCCTTTCCAAACACGCCGGAGCGGAAAGGCGGGTCCATCTAATGGAGGACCAACTTAGCATCAGTGTACATTTGAGCAAATAACCATCTTACAGTCAGTCTACCCTTGCCAACATTCGTTGCAGTGAATCCATGCATGAGCGCAAGTCCTGCCGGTAGCTTTTGCTTCGACTTTTTCGGTTTCGGCTTAGACGAAGCATCTTGTCCCTTGGAACCTTTAGGTCTCATGATGTCCCGCTTGGTCCTCTTTTTCTCCCGCCTTTCCTGCAATCCTGAAATATAAGTTAGAGATAGAATTCAGTGCCTGGGATGAATGGTACCGACGTTTTTCTTCATCAGATTGTAGATCACGAATCCGCTTCGTGGGGCGAGCCTCCTGCCGGGTGGGTGAGGCCAGCTTCGCTACACCGCCAGGACTCGACGCGTCACTCTCCCCGTTTTTATGTCGAGGCTCAGGGCGGGTGGTGGGTTTCTTGGCATTATCGGTAGGCTGCGTCCCACGCTTTACATGAGCCTCTGACTCCCCCCGTGCGAGTGGGTTGCGGGGCTTGAGCACTGGAGTGCCGAAACCACTGCTTCTGGGAGGGCCGCGTGTTCCTGCGGAAGTAAGATTTGCCCCTTCCCCCTCGCCTTTCCACGATGTCATATATACCTTTCCCTCTGCCGCATGTGCCTTGGAAAATGACCGAAGACTCTTCACGTAATCTAGAACAGACCGCTGAGTGTTCAGTTTCGAAACTGTCGAAAGATGGTTGGAATTGAGGTCGGTACGAACACCGGCCTCCATACTGGTCAGATGAGAAAGCTCGTTATGAAATATGGCGTGGTAGGAAAGGGGTCAATACTCTAATTACAATCGCGATATTCAGTCATACGTCATTCACAACGTAAAGGCTTCGGGCAAGGGCGAGCTTCGACACTCGGATCGATCAGTCAGATGTCACAAGAATGCGGTGATAACGAGGTCATGTTTGAAGAGGGCCGACTATACTGCAGTATTATTGCTTGCATGATCCGAATGAAAACACTGTACAAGAAAACAAAACACAAAAAAGAACCACGTCCGATGCAAAGAACTCATTTTACAGTTTCTGGATGATAAGAGCCGACGCGGCACCTCCCTATACAGCGTTTTGAGCAAGTCGAGTGAAAGAAACAAGCCGAACAAACTTACCCCATTGCAGATGGCGGCGGCACCATATTGCCCTGATTGCAGGGCATGTACGAGGGATACAATGATACGCGAACCCGAGTTTCCGATGGCATGTCCGAGAGCGACCGCACCACTGGGTATATATATTAAGTAAAGTTCCTAGGTTGTGTTATCATAAGACTTACCCGTTAATATTGATCTTCTCTGCCGGAATACTGAGGACTTTCTCCGCGATACGAACGACCACAGAGAAAGCTTCGTTGACCTCGAACAAAGAGACGTCGTCAATGGTCAAGTTAGCTCTCTTGAGAGCTACTGGAAGAGCCACAGCGGGAGCGGCAGGGAAGTCGATGGGATCAACACCGGCATCAGCATAAGCTAGCAAAGGACCAAATCAGATGCAGTTCTAGAACGCGAACGTGAATATTTGTACTCACAAACGACCTTGGCGATGGGTTTCAAACCAAGTTCCTTGGCCTTCTCTGCCGACATGAGAATCAACGCAGAAGCACCGTCGCTGATGGGTGAGGAGTTGGCAGCAGTGATTGTGCCACCGTTCTTGAAGGCAGAACGCAGACTGGGAACTTTTTCGAAAATAACCCTCTTGAACTCTTCATCCTCACGGACAATAGTGTCACCCTTTTTGCCTTTCACGGTGACTGGGATAATTTCAGCATCAAATGCTCCAGCTTCCCAGGCTCGTGCCGCGCGCTTGTAAGATTCAATGGCGTGGGCATCCTGAGACTGTCGGTCGATATCGTATTTCACAGCGGCGTTTTCACCACAGTTCCCCATAGCGAAATTGTTGTAGACATCCCAGAGACCATCGGTCTCGAGGGAATCCTGGGTTGTGAACTTGCCGAATGCAGGGTTCTGGCGGGGAAGGAGGAATCTAAAGACAATAACAAGGACTGATTAAGAACTGATCAATTATCTTCGGGATTCAGAACACATACGGTGCATTACTCATACTCTCCATTCCGCCAGCGGCAACAATAGAACGTTGACCAAGCTGAATGCTCTGCGCGGCCAACATAATTGACTTCATTCCACTTGCACAGACCTTGTTGATCGTAGTGGCATCGGAGCTGGAGTTGAGGCCGGCGCTAAGAGCCACTTGTCGGGCTGGTGATTGACCAACACCAGCTTGGACCACATTGCCGAAGTAGACCTCCTCGACGAGAGATGGGTCAACTTTTCCCTTCTCCAAAGCACCCTTGAGAGCAATTGTGCCGAGCTGGGGAGCAGTGAGCGACTTCAAGGCCCCGTTGAAAGATGTGACGGGTGTGCGAGCAGCAGAAACGATAACAACTTCGGGAACTTGAGACTGTGGGGTGGATCAGCCAATCGAATTGGATATTAACTATGTAACAGACCATTGCTCGTGTTAGTGAGGGAATGAAAGAACGAGACGAGGTGCGAGAGGCAACGGTTAAACGCGCAAGCAGCATGGCTTTATAAATTATAGGCCGATTTGTCCTTCGGATATTCGCGACCCAATCGATGTGGGAGATCGTACGACAAACCTACCGGTTACCGGAGGACCCAATACGGAAGTCGGCAGATTCGGAATGAGGCCACAGGCAGTGCCTGAGGTCGGAGCGACAACAGGATGCGTTGTTATCGGATGCGTGGAAGGTTGAGAAGAGGTGGGAGAGGGGTTGGCGGCTTTATAACAACCTGGTCAAGATGATCCGGCCTAGCGTGTCATATGTTTACGGGTGGGAGTCTGTACAACTTACCCGGACTTGGCGGCATCCCGTCGCCACAACTAATCTTCTCGAGAACCGCACTTGACAGCAGAAGCAGAGCCAACATATACACGCTTTCAGGATAATATCTTTCAATTATGTCAAGTCATAAATTCACTACACTACACAACACCATAAACCATAATTCCAGCTGGCGAACTAACGTGGCTGTCTCATCCCAGTCATCCTCCTTGACCTCAGCCAAGAGTTCCTTGAGGGCTGCACTTGTTTCACAGGGGTGGAAATACCAACATGGAGAGCCCAAAGTAGGATGATCGCCGTGAGAGAGCAAGGGAAACGTCGATGTGGGAAGAGAAATTGCATAAGAAGAAACCTCAAAACCGTCGTCACACGCAATGCTCTTGAAAAGCGAAGACTTAACAATATCTGGGAGTGGCAGTGGTGCCCCACCTGCGGTGATGAGAAAACTTGTCGGAATCTTCGGAAGCAAGGACTTACCAGAATTGCACAATGTAAAATAGAACGCAGGAACCCTAAAAGTTGAGGAAAACACCACATGTTGTTGGCAGACTACGGTCTCATCGGAACCGGGATCGACGGAGACGACACTCGGATCGGGTTCTTCCAATCGTTCATTATTGGAAAGGTTGTCAAAGTCGCCGGTGGTACTGTCGAGCCGACGAAATATGGCGACAGTGCGCGACATATAGCCGAAGTTGGGATAACTCTGAGAGTCATTCAGAGATGAATGGCGAGCCTAGTTCCGGCGTGCATACGAGGTGTTCGTTCCAGGACCATCCCTTGAGAGGAGATGTCGCTACAGAATCTGTCGCTACTCCAGCATATTTGTCAATGAGCGCCTTGCAAGCAGTATCGAATTGTGGTCGGGTCAGCATCTAACCGGCATCTGTGTGACATCATCCAGTGGTGACTTGGAGTAACACCGTGAGAGCCAGCTGTATAACTCCACAATTAAGGTTTGCGCCACCGCTGTATCTGGATTGGGTAGACAACAAGTCCAAAGACTTGCAGCAATCTCAAAACTAAGCCCGTCCAAGTGCCGGCTCGTCGTCTGCTTGTCTCCGCTGCGGACGCTTTCAATCCGGAATCATGGCTGTAGGAAAGGTAAATGAGATATTCCATCGACAACCTATCAGCACTGACCCGTCAACTTTATAGAACAAGCGTCTCTCGAAGGGTAAGAAGGGTATCAAGAAAAAGGTCGTCGACCCCTTCACTCGCAAAGGTGGATAATTTAAGGCCAAAGTATCGATATTTGCGCTCATATGCTCGTAGACTGGTACGACATCAAGGCGCCTTCGATCTTCGAGGTCCGAAATGTTGGCAAGACCCTTGTCAACCGATCTGTTGGTCTGAGTACGTGTCCCAAACGTCTGTTTCCAGGATATAGACCTATAGGAACCCATAGAGAATGCGAACGACTCTCTCCGTGGCCGTATTGTCGAGGTTTCACTAGGGGACCTCAACAAAGATGAGGAGCAGTCCTTCCGCAAGATTAAACTACGCATCGACGAAATCCAGGGCAAGAACTGCCTTACCAACTTCCACGGCATGGACTTCACCTCCGACAAGCTCCGTTCCCTCGTCCGCAAGTGGCAAACCCTCATCGAAGCTCACGTTGACGTCAAAACCACCGATGGTTACCTCCTCCGCCTCTTCGCCATCGGCTTCACAAAACGCCGTCCCTCACAAGTGAGGAAGACCACATATGCGCAGTCGAGTCAGGTGCGGGAGATCAGGAAGAAGATGTTCGAGATCATCACCCGTGAGGCGACGAGCTGTGACCTGAAGGAGCTGGTGCAGAAGTTCGTGCCGGAGGCCATTGGTCGGGAGATTGAGAAGGCATCGAGGAGCATCTATCCCCTACAGAATGTCTACATCCGCAAGGCTAAAATCCTGAAGTCGCCCAAGTTCGATGTCACGAAACTGCTTGAGCTTCACGGTGAATCAACTGATGTGCGTCTCTTAGCTTCTCTCCGTGTTTTTGGGGAAATACTAACATCTGGAACAGGAGACCGGCACACGGGTTGTGAAGGACTTCAAGGAGCCTGCACCTCTCGAGTCTGTTTAATCACTTGTAGTCGATCCCCTCTTTTGTACTCTCTACCTATGATCCTCTGATATGCATACGACAAGGGTGCCACCAATATATGCGTCATGCTTCATTAAGCTTCATTAAGGCTCTCAAGTATCATGTACAACAGCGCAAACATGCTTGAAATTTGTCCCGCGTGTCTCAATCTGGCAATCTGATTTTTTTATTATTGAAACACGATCTGCTTTCAAGTTGGCACACTGGTACCTACGATGGCTGATGTCGATTACCTCCGAAGCAAGCTGAAAGCACACGCAGATTTTCCCAAGAAGGTACCGGCGGTTCAAATCCAAACTAAAGAAAATCACTAGTAACCTCTCTATCAGGGCATCGTGTTCTTGGATATCTTCCCGATTCTGCGGGACCCTCTCGCATTTGAAACGCTCATCACCCATTTTCTCCACCATATCACCTCTCATACTCTTGGGCTCTCAGATCACCATCGGATAGATGTCGTTGTGGGCCTTGATGCTCGCGGTTTCCTCTTAGGTCCTATCATTGCTCTGAGATTGGGTGCCGCTTTCGTCCCTGTCCGGAAACAGGGTAAATTGCCTGGAGAGTGCGTCGGTGCCGAATATGTCAAGGAATATGGCACAGTAGGTGGTCAGTCACTATCTGCAAAGTCGTGCCTAATCGCATCTGTTGGGAAGGATACATTTGAGATGCAGGCCGACGCCATCAAGCCTGGCCAGAACGTGATTGTCGTAGACGACCTGATCGCAACAGGTGCTCCCAACTCAATGTCAATAGCAATCTAGGTTGTTTTTGCTGACTTCTCGGAAGGTGGCTCTGCTAAAGCTGCAGGCGAGCTCGTCAAAAAACAAGGTGGAAAAACCCTGGAGTATCTCTTCATCATCGAGCTTCTATTCCTCAAAGCCTCCACCAAGCTCGACGCTCCCGTCTACTCTATTGTTCAAACCGAGGATTAGAGTGCCTGAATCTCTCAAACGGAAATTATTTGAATCTATCAATGCATGACGGAATTTTGATTACACTAGTAGTCGGGTATTTAACAGTGGATGACCATTAATGTATAATATCCGCGGATTGGTAGCTTCCTGATCCTTCTTTTCCTCCCCCTCCTCCCCACTCCAGCTCTCGTCCTTTTCGGGTTCTCGAACGGTTGCGCGACTAGCCGTTTCGGCTGTTGTAAGTGGATCTCGATGGATGGCGACCATGACTTGACCTGTTCCGACATTCTCAAAAGTCTCCATAAGTTCTGTCAGCACCTTTCCGGTGGTCTTTGGTAATAACAGAAGGCCAACGTCAGAAAGATCCCCAGATATGCTGACTTCATCGGCACTGGCAGTCGGATTGATAGGGAGATCCTCATCACCAATGACAATGACTCCAGCAGCACCAGCGTTTCGAGCTTGGAGGAGCTTATCGAGGAATGTACAGCCCCCACGCTCTACAACAAGAATGCTATCAGGATACGGGTGGCTAAAAGGTAGACATCCCTTCCAATTGCTCAATTCTCGAAAGAGAGGGAGACCTTCTCCCCGTGTCATACGGACCGGTTTATCGCGGAATTCGGTGATGCGGGCGGAAAGATCGACACCAAAGAAGGCGGTATATGCTATCAATCGTAGACCCACATCTGTGCCGTCCATGAAGGCAGGCTGGGCTCCAAGTGTGTGATCGGGTAGGTCGAAGAAGACTCGGAGATGGATATCAGGATCCCGAGTGCCTCTTGGAGTGATAGGCTTTAAATCTTCAGTCCGAGTGCCGAAGATCAAGGGGTCGTTAATGTAGACGACATGTCCCGGTCTGACACTGTAATGACCCACTATAATTTCAGTTAGCGGACGACTGGTGATACGAATGTATATGGACACACATTTGCGGACATCGTAACCTTGATCATCCAACCGTCGAACGATCTGGGTCCTGATGCCGGTAATATTGTGGACGATGAAGCCATCCGCAACAGGCTCCAGCTTCAAACGATTGGGGCTCAAATCCTCCGGGACGTTTCGTCCGTCGGCGGAAAGAATAAAATCATACGACTGTAACGTCTGTCAGTTATATCACTGTTTCAATTGATTTTGCGATGGGAGCTTACGAAGTTTTCGACTATCGGTGTCTCGCACCATCCATTGGCTGACCACGCATCTATTTCTTTTGTGCTAGCATGCACTCCGACTAACCTCCGTGCGTAGTCATAGTCGCTTCTTGATCGGATACCGCGGGTGAGGCCAGTTTCACTTGAGTATTTATCACGAATTTCAACGAATGGCTTGTATGCTGGACATTGATAATTATTCACGGGTCGCATTTTCCGTCGTGAGGCTGGCATGGGCCGTAGGTTTTTTCGGTCGAGAGTAAGGATGTGACCTTCGGTCGTAAAAACATAGTTGGAGTCGTCACGATGTAGGAAATTGTCCTCGTCAAATAGCAGATAGAGATACTAGATATGGGGATCAGCAACTTTAACAAGACATTCCCTCAGACAGAGTCAAACCTTTAATGTTTCTGAAAGTGCAAAGGATTCCATGCGGTTGTCACGTTTGTTTGTACGGAGATCTTGGATTCCCGTTAAACCACAGTCGACTTTGGCTCTTATGATAATATCTTCAAGTACGCGTTCTCCAACATCTAAATAAAACGGATCACGCGTCGCCTAATAGACCACAGATTTGAGAGGCTGTTCAGTGGGTCCTTTATGAAGACGTACTCGATATAGATACCACGTCGATTCAATAAACTCTGAGGCGTCTTATCAGTTCCTGAGGATTGCTTATGCGAACAAATCTCACCTGGGCGAAGAGGATATTGATGTGAGGTAGCTTTTTTGAAGTTCGTATCATATACTTCAGGTAGTCCAGAGTGTTCTCGCCACAGATTATAATCTGCCAAAATACTAGGTCAAGAGAGCGTAATATAATATTTGGGGAAAAGAAACTCACATAGCATATGTAGTTTGATAGCGCTTTGTACATCACCTGCCAAGACCTGTAATCCTGGCCAAAAGGCGGACAAGGAATCAACCGTAAAATAGGCTGTGTCTCCGGTATTCATATTCACAGGTCGGTACTGGTATTGATGATTGAGGATGTAACTCGGGTCGTACTTATGGGTAAAGAGCATACCCAATATCCATCTGCTGCTCTTGAATAGCGCATGATGGCTGCATACGCATCGTCCCAAACATCCAGAAACTCAATTTCTCCTGTGAGGTTTGAGTGAGCCTGAAGCCAGAGTAAAATAAGGCTTGCATACCACTCATGATGTACCATTTGAGGGCATATTCATAGAACGAGTCGACGCCTGCACCGATGCCTGTGACTTCGGGCGTTATCCATTCCTGTAAGCTCAAAGTAAGATTCATATCGTTCCCCCGAAAGCCCAAACATACACCATTCCAAGTATTGATGGTATTTCCAAGAAGACCAATCTCGGATTTTCGATTCCACAGCGCGAAGAAAGCCTAGGGTCGTTCAGTCAAGCAAGAAACCAATAACGCTAACCCCTTACTTTATAGGCAGCCTTTTCAAATCGATCATCCCCAGTCAACCGGCTCAATGTTGCGAATTCCAGGATGAGACTCCCCGCTCCTGCGGCGCCTGTTATGTTCTTTCTCAGATACGTTAGAGAAAATAGTAAGGAGTAATTACGAACATGTTTCAACTGTCTCTCCCCTCATTAAACCTCTGCGGAGGTTGATCTTTTGCGTTCGATGAGTCTAATTGGTAAACAGGAGGAAGAAAAATACGATACCCTAGCATACGGAAGTCCTGTCCGGGTAGAGAAGGCGGGTAGTAATCGTTTTCCGAGGTCGTGAGCAAGTTCCAACAGCTGGCCACGGTACCAAGGGAGATAGAAGGGCTGCTCAGGGCGGCTGGCGAATATGTGTCCGGATAGAAGACCTCCGAGAACTCGAATAGTTGTTTCGAAAACTTGTGGTTTAGTGTTGACATCAAATTGGACCCATTGAATGACATTCTTCACAGCCCTTTCGAAACCCTCTCGGTCGTCTAGAACGACGAGCGTGTCGAGAACATCAATGAGCGTGAGGGAAAAGTTTCCTGCAACATCATTTGCCGCAATGTTCGAACTGCGACTAATAAGTGGACGGAACGCTTGGTAATTTAACAAAGAACATACGGATTCTCCCAATCTGGACCTTGGCCAGAGCATGACAATGGCGTCAGCTAAATGCAATCTTCAGCTACACATAGTTTAAGGGATATTGATCCGCATACCTCGTCCAGAGGGAAAGCTATAATGAGTCAGATAAATGAACTCGCAGGATCGGACATTGCCATACCAAAGGTCATGTAATTGTCATAGCCATGATAGAACAGTTCCCTCGTTCTCTCCCTATATTGAGCCTCAGTGGAGTTCGGTTGGTGATGTTAGGTGATGTGACGCACCGAGCTGCAAGTTTCCGCTGTGAGGTCCACCCGGACCCATTGAGGGGCGAGGCGGAGGTATTGGCCAGCCAGCGAGGGATCTGGAGGGAAGCGAAGAGGACGATGAAGAGACATTCCGGCAAGAATTGTCTCCAGCGCATAGGATAGATGGCCGACCTGGAAAGAGCACCGTCGAGTGTCGTGGCAGAACGATCAGTGACGTGTGACTTCTCGTGCAGATCTAGATTGGCAATTCATCAATATTCATCCATCAACCTGTTCCTGACAAATCAGA
Source organism: Macrolepiota fuliginosa MF-IS2 (assembly GCA_015584085.1). Taxonomy (NCBI): domain Eukaryota; kingdom Fungi; phylum Basidiomycota; class Agaricomycetes; order Agaricales; family Agaricaceae; genus Macrolepiota; species Macrolepiota fuliginosa. Next base: position 147,392 of record MU151071.1, on the reverse strand, counting down.
TCATGGCCACTATCCTCGATGCCCCCAGTGCTCTCGGCACGTATATGCTCAAGGGATGGGTGCGTATTATTCTTCTCATTCTTGTTGTTGTGATTTATACGCAACAGGTCTTGACAAATCGTCCTTGTCCCAACAACGGGTGTAAAATTCCACTTTTGCGTTCACCAGCTGGACAAGCACCAGTCGTACACCTTTGTGTCAATTGCGATGGAAGTTCAGATGGTACGCAGAATCCATGCGTAGTTTTATTCACTCAACCGAAGATGCATAGCCCCTCGTCAACTACGCGTCCCACTCCTTGCCGAGGAGCCTCAGGTTGACACCTCAACTTCAAACTCCTCCACCTCGCACATAACTAGGGCATCGACACCAGCCACAGAAGTATCCGAAGCCGAAGATGATCTGCCTCCTTTTGTCGAGACAGAAGCAATGCGCCGTCGACGAGAGCAAACTGATCGCGCCTCCGCAGAAATCGGTCGACGCTTGTTGCAAGGTTGGACTATGCTAGGGGATGAATGTCCGAGGGACGCGTGTTATTACGTCCCACTTGTTCGCCCACCAAAAGCAGGCAGCGAACAAAATCCAAAAAAGGTCAGCCCATTCGATCACTCGATAATCACTCACCAAACAGATCGACAGGAGTGCGTTCTCTGTGGTAGTATTTATACCACTGAAAAGGATTGGGCTGGACGTGAACAGTTGGTTCAAGTCAGCGCCGAATCTTCTTCGGGGGGTGCTGCGCCAATTAATCAGGCTAGTCCTGTCCAGACATCTGTCAAACCTCCACAACAGGTTGGTCTGTCTCGCTCCCTGGATCTACCTACTCACAGGTTCTCAGATTGCTCGACCAGATGCTTCATGGTCAATATCTGTTGTTCCATCTGAACAGGTGAGGTTTACTTAACCTTCATGAACCATGTACTCACTGTTTTACAAGCATTCCGTTGGAGTCGCCAGTGCCCCGTTGAGGGTGGGTACCACACTTCTGCGACGCTGGAATTGTCTTCTGACGATATACCAAAGGTTTCTTCGCCAATAATAGACACACTTGATTCCTCAGCGAAAGCTCTTCAGCTTGCACTACAAACTCTCACGTCCCGGCTGACGTCACTCTCCGCCAACTCCACCCTTGCAGATCCAGCTAGCATCGCCACAACAGCAGACGCGATATCCAAAGTCACTCAAGCTCTATCTCAAGTAAAGCAACTCCAATGGAGCGAGGCGCAGGCTCACACGATGACGTAGACACTCATATCTACATCCAGCTTCTTACCGCGTCTTTCGCAACACTTCTAACTTTGCCCTGGGACTGAATCCCAGTTCAATGATACGTGTAACCGGTCTTTATATGAATTTATATGACCATTAACTTGAATATTGGTATTCTGATCGGGCACGTTGTACAAGGGCGGTCTGCCAATCATACATGGAGATTGGGCGGTGGTGTATTAGAGACTGCACGTTCACCTCGTGGGATACGCCGGTTCACAGCAGTACCACTATATATAAGCTAATCGTTCGCACCCCTGTTAAAGACTTTTAGAACATGCCCAGCTTCAATATTTTCAAATCCTTCGGGGGTGCCAAAGCTCAGCCTCGTCCAGCACCCATTCTTGCGAAAGACTATGCTTATCCAACTCCCGGCTACTCGCCTACCTCACCAATTATGATGCACTCCCGCTCGGCTTCTATGCCTCCTGAGATCATAAAATCTCAACCAATAACTGACCCTTCTCTCAGACGACAAAGAACACTCAAGAAGAAGAACAAGGTAGGTGGCGGGCAATCCGGGACAATGGTCGTACATATTGACGACTTTCATTTCAATAGCACCGACATCACCTTTCGGAAGATACACAATGGGCAGAGCCCCAGCATGCTCCACAAGCTGATATACTTCCTGGTCCACCTCCCTCTCCCCACCACCAAGCGCCGGGTTACCATACTACCAACCAGTCCATCTACCCCGAGGAGTATCCCTACCCGTACGAAGACCACCACCAACAGCGATTCCAATACGGTACTGGTGGCGGTGGCGGCGGTACAGCAGCACCTGTCCCAAACGGCATGCCAGGATATGAAGACGAGCCTCCTGTTGTATATCCAGAAACATTTCCTCCTCCCGAACATAACGGTGGACAGCATAACCAGAGTCACCACCATTCATCGCACCGTCACCACCGTCACCATCGTCACCACCATCCTTCCCCGCAGCAATACGATTATGATACCTCTTACGCTGCACCACCAATGCGTGGCCATGGGTATGGGCACAACGCCTGGGGTCCTAGCCGCAGTCGAAGCAGATCCAGGTCTGGGCCCCACACCCCAATTCCTTCTGTGTATCGAGAGCCAGATAGTATGGAACTGGATGACTCGTATGCGGATCCATTAGCGCGGGATGATTATCCTCATATGAGTGGTGGTGTTGGCGGGAGCAAGCGCTCGGGACATGGACCTGATGGACTTGATAGCTTTGGCCATGCGCAGTCACAGGCTAGGATCGGGTGGCTCCCCGATGGGGCAGAGCAGCAGCAGATGGGTGAGGAACCGGTGAATATGAATGACCCAGAGGCTACGCTTGTCGGAAATGCGGAACCGCAGATCATCCCTGGACCCTTTGAAAGCAACAATCCATTACAGACCAACATGTATCATACCCGTGAACCCGGGTATGACCCCAATATGAAGCATGGACGTAGGTCTCTTGCACAGGATAATATGCGTGATGTAAGTCCGATTGATTGACATGGGAGCGTCTGGCTTGAGAGCTTTGGCATTCTAGGATAGGCATCGAGATCCAGGCGCACCGCGCGGTAGCCACGGAATACCTAGTGATCCAAGAAAGAAAACATATATGTATAAGGATTACCACTATTCCGAAACGATAGAGGTGAGCATCGATACGCTCGCAAAACAGCAATCGAGCGCTTACCTTCATATTAGCCGAGAATGTTTGAACGACATCCCACCCACAGCGAACCGGATTCAGAGCCCGAAGAATATCGATACATTGTCCCCACAGGCGTACATGTAGTTTTCAAAGATCACGATGGAAATGAAATAACCCGGTATGTATTTTGGTGGAACGGATAGCAAATACTGACTGCCAGATCAGAATTGGCCACCCAGGCCCAACACCGAGGGGCCGGCATGGGGACATGACGCCCTTCACGGTTCAAGACGAATATGGAAATATTTTGTATAGGTGAGCGGTGGGCTCACGCTGTAACGAAAGCGCGCTCACTATTTTCAGGCACGGGCGTCCTGAAGGTGGTCGATATGAGGATGGCAGATATCTTCGGTGGGTTTGTGTCATGGACATGAAGGAACCTGGGCTAACCTTGTACTACCAGGCACGGTAACCCTCGCCCACCGCGTCCAACGAAGGTCATCATGATTGATGAACGAGGAAATCAAGTACCTCTGTAAGTAATAAAGATTTTAGTCGTCGTTTCGGCGGACTGATCCAAGTCGAGTAGGAAATCCAACGAAAGCCATTCCACTCGATCCCACCAATCCCAGCACTCGCATCGCTCCCAACATTCACATCATACTCAGCGTTCACACCATTCCCAACACTCGCACCATTCCCAGCATTCGCATCCTTCCCAACACTCGCATCCTTCCCAACATTCACATCCTTCCCAGCATTCACACAGCTCTGGAGGAAGACGAGGTTATTACTAAATACCGTTATCGTTGTAAAGGTACCTGCCTACTTCACGGAAAAGGCAATCACTGTTTGGACTGTGATTATATTATATTATGTTCCCTTTCGGCCTCGTTTACCACCCGGGTTCCGGGACCGCCCTGTCACCGTGGCAATCTCCTGTTTGCTGAGTCGAAGTACTCCCCCATGGAATTTGCCAACGCCCATGTTGAGACCTCTGGATTTTGATCGCGACGTAGAAGTACTAGATGCCTCGAAGAGCTTCTTCAAAGTTGGATGGTAATTTCCTAAGTTTTTGGCCTGGTCCGCTCAGGTTTGTAAGCTGAGATTAGGATAGAGAGGCCTACGCACCTCCTCCAGTTCTTGTTTCTCCCTCTCCCTCTGCTTTTGTGCCAGTCCTTCTCTCACCCGTTTGCTGGCTTTGTTCTTCTCCGCATTTCTTACTGCTTTCTCACCTTTGCCCAATTTAGCACCCCCCGCAAGCTCCATCACTCGACCAGCTAATGCTTTACGCCGATGAGCGGGTGTCATGTCGAGATCGGGGTTGAGAGATCCTGACAATAACTGTGTGTGGACAAGCTTATGAAGAAGCGCGTCATTCTCTGTGTTTGTCCTGTTCTGTGGTGAGAACGACAACCCCAGAAGATAGAAACCAAACATTATGCCTACCTATCATCATCATCATCTCCTGCAGCTCTCTTTGTCTGTGGAGAATTTAAATTATCGTCCCTTAGTTTTGACACTTTTGATGACTGATAATTAAAACGTCTAGTTTTCGAAAGAACACAATGTCAATAGCGCTACAGGACTCACCATGAACGCTTTCTTTGAAGCTTTGGACACATGTTCATTTTTGAAGTTATTTTCGGAGAAAACGACAGCTTTCGCATCAGGGATAGCGGAACTACCAGCTATGAAACCATCATCCTCCTGTTCAAAGTCTGGACGATGTAAGTTGGTGAAACATAATCTAAAGGGAACTGGGCTGACCTGCGTTATCTTCGTCTCCATCCATCTCCGAGTCACTTTCATCCTCCGAAGAATCACAGTCCTTTATTCGAATTCCATTCCATTCTTCTGCCGAGATAGATTCGTCCTCGGACAATCTGGCTCGCTTGGATGGTAAAGGACTAGGTTTGTTGAGAGCTTTGCGTTTCCCAGAGGATACTGTGGTGGGAAGCTCGAACGACTGCAGAAACTGTTTTCCGTGTGCTTCCAGGATACTCAAGAGTTCACGTTGGCCTGACATCCCGGGTTCACTGGGAGTTGGGAACTTTGGATGGAGAAAACGAAACAGATCGCCGTGACGTAGTCACACGGTACTCTATACCTCCGACCACTGCCTACGCCATGACACAACGACGGAAAGGCAAGAAAGACACTTCGGACGACGTTCCTCTAGTGAAGCCCAGCGATAGTTCGCAGAAGGAGCATCCAAAACCATTGGTCGATATCTCTGAGGACGAACAATGGAGACTCATAAACGAATCTGGTGTACTCAGAAATATTCCTCGACTTAACCAGACAACGCCGGATTCTGTGGACAGCGAGGACCCAGACAACCCTACGTTCGGAGAAGAAATATTCAACACAATAACCTATCTCGTTCCTTTCTCGTTCTTGCTGATATTGATGGAAATGTACGTTGTAGAAGGGCTTCCAGGTAGTTGCATGTACTTATATGATGTTTACAGCTTGATACATTACCAATATAAGGAGAAAGCTACATTAAACAATTTACTGGATAGAATGATATCAGGAGTGCCAAGTGAGTCACTTAGTCTATTCGGTTGGACTCCCCGCTGACTTCAAACCAGTTATGTCAATCCTCATCTTCTACAGTTCGTCCTCCGTCAAGTCGTCTTCACACAGAAATTGACTACCTTCCAGCTCTGCGATACAAGTCGTATAGGGTAGTGCAAATATTGCTTTTTGCAATCAGCATTCTTGCGGGCTGCCGCTTAATTTACCAAATTAACAATGCCAACTGGCTGACCAACATGCAACAGGTAACATTTGTGTGCTCTTATTGGCGCTGCTTCTCCTGATCCTACCAACAGGCCCCTCCATTGGCTACGATTTGGATTTATGCCGTCTTTATGGCCGACCTTGGCCCAGCTGTCCTCGCCTTGCTCACAATCGGCAGTTTCGTTTGGTGGAAAGAGCTGAATATTATTCTCTGACATTTGTTCACGCTGGACTACTCGGACCCATTCACAATATTTTAGTGCATTCCAGAGTATCGTAATACATAATACATTCAGTCCGATCTTGATGATGGAATGTAACCTCAAAAATGAGGCCTCGCATCCCGCCACCTAGTATGTGGGGATCATTCGAGTAGTGACAAAATGCAGATGCATCGGTTACTCGATTGGTGCACTGCCGGTGACCGGAGAAAACTTGATCTCTGCTCGATAATACGCCTACTTCTGGGTATGGGCTCGATCCAGACTGGCACCTTATACAAGCAGAATGCAGAGAGAAGGAAGGAACTAATCAGAGGAAAGAAACTTAATCCTCGTTGTTGTCAAGTTGGCTGGCCAGTAGTTCAACCTTTGCCTAAAACCAATCAGCATGTGTTCAGTGGTTGATTATACCACTTAAGATATACTCTGAATGTTATTGATCGTCCTTCCATCACAGCAGATAGCACTCGGAGTTGCCATTTCAACCGTTTGTTCGTCAGGCGCCGAATTTCACGCTTGTGTTTATCTAGACGTTCTTGGAACGCCTTATATACTCGCAGATCGCGAGCAAAGTAGTACGACTGCAAAAACGTTTTAGGACATGGAATGCTTCAAGGACTTAAAATGAATCAAACCGGGATCTGCTCTCCGTCGATGTGAGCCAACACAATTGACCAGGCACCCATCATCAGTAAATCTCTGTAAGCGTCTTATTAGCATTCATATAAGTGAAATTTGCCATTGGACTTACGCGGTGGCATTCGCAATACTGGTGGCGATGGCCAGTCCAAAAGTTAGAGTAGTAATGATCCTATTGTTATGCTGGCAAACGCACTAGTCTTCAAGCGAAGCAATAAGATCAGATTTTCCTAGTCGTTTAGTTGCAAAAGACCGCACAGCAGAACCAGCCAGTGCCACTGGTTGGCCTCCTGCTCCTGCGTTTAAGGCTAGCGAAATTGTGTTCACTTGCCCCCATACCCACTTGTCCCCCTCACTCATGATCAAGGTTTGCATGAAAGATGATATCAAATCACTTTGATGCTTTGCAAGACCCTCGTCTATCGCAAGCTTAAGGTTTGTTCCTACAGTAACGTGTTGGTGACGTTTTGTACGAGATAAGAGGTTGGAAGCGCTCACTCAGAGCTTTCAAAAGCGTGATAGTTGAGGATTTAGTCATCTCTTCGTCCTCTAGATTATTTATCCATCGTGAAAAGGCACCCAATAGGATTATGGCAACATCTTTATGTCCGAGTCGGATAGCATGTACGAGGGGCGTGGCGTTACCAGAATTTCGAAGTAGTAACTGTAGCGAGAGATAATCAACATCAACGCAAATGTGATTACCACAGTAAATATACTTGCGTGAAATGCTCTATCACGAAGATGCATGAGGAAGGTAATATCATGCTGCTCCACTGCTCGCAAGACTTCAAAAGGCTGTTCTCTGAGATATCAGAATTTGGGCCGTGTATGCTTCCCGAACCCTACCTCGGGTTGCCGATACGTTTGGTCACTTGGGCTGAAAGATAGTTTCGGTGACGAAGGCTTCAAGAAGTTGCTAAGGGCCGACTTGACGGACACGGCAGAGACAATAGAACTAATGCTTAGCCTACGGTCACGATTAGGAGTTTCTGGGGTTTGTGGTTCAGTGGGATCTTCCTGGCTTGAGGAGGTCGGAGAGGAGGGAGGGGGGCTATATCGGAGGCCCTTCAGATACGCCTTGGGGGCTAGCTCGAGAGCTTCTCGCTGTAGGATACCTTAAGCCATTCTTACGTGCAAGTGGTTCGAATGAGGGAAATTACATACTCGAAGTTGGCAGTCGTTCTGGAAGACATAAGTCTGAGGGCAACCTGTTTCTCCTTGGAGGCGGCGATGATTCTAACGACGTTGAGTCTGAGTCTAGCGCTTGACCAAGGGCAAGAACGAGTGTAGCGTTGTTCATAATCAACCAAACAATCGGGAGCTAATCGAAAGCAACGAGTATGTTGACAGAGTGTGTGGTTAACAGTGTTAAATTAGCAACCAACGCTGTGGTCCCATTGGCAAGAGTCAATTATGTCAGTTCAGACTCAAGTGGGACAGTTCCGGTCGGGCCGGCCAGACCCCATCACGCTTCATCCCGAATTCCAGTTGAAGCCCTCGGCTTCCAAAGCTCTTATCAAGTGTGCTCCCATCGAAGAGACGCACTAAAAGCCTAAATACGCAGGCTATTCCAAGCCATCGGATATTTTACAGACGCGATACGTGAGTTCTGTGCGACAGGTATACGTGCCAGTACTGACTTTTGTTTTCAGTTTGATGCCATATGTAGATTGGCAATGCAACTTGACCCCACAAGTGAACACTTTCTCCGACCTCCAATGACTGGTGATCGAGGTGTACAGACTGCTTGCGCTACTTCGATGCACAAACGCCACAGACCCGATGACCCGACGGAAGGTCTCGACACCGAGCCTCCAGCTAAGGTCTCGAAGACAAATCCTGGACCCATGCGCCATCACAAAGATCGTGTTCACATGAAGGACCAGGATAAAGTCTCCGCGGAGCTGGAGAATGATGTAGTAGATGGCTTGAAACACAACAATGGTGTGTTCACTATCTGCACTTGAGGACCACGTGCTGACTCGTTTGATTTGCAGTGATTGCGTTTTGTCCCCCCCAACGTAGGGTACATCCTAATGCCATTATTCCCATCTGACATTGAGCATAGTCTTGGGCCATATGATCAAAAGCGTCCTAATTTGGGCTTATGAAGAACAAAGTTCGCGCAGTTTAGCCTCCGTTGTCGTGACCGAGTAAGCATTCCGGCACCATTCGTTCTGCTTGAGCTAAATAACCAGGAGCGCGGCCACTGCCAAGAATTACTGTCAAGAATGTTTGGAGGGTACGCCGTTGTCGCGAATCCATCTAATCACTGAGGGGGTGGTCGAGATGTCCGGCTTTAAGCTCACTGATCACGGAGTCAAGAATTTCATATTCACCTCTTCTCAGGTACACATAACGTCTTTGAATGCCTGCTAAACATTGATTATCTGTAGACATTTCTAGAGATATTGTCGCAGGATTTGTTGAGCATGGCTCAAATTTCTACGCTCATAATGTGTGATACTACTGTTCTTGAGCACGGAGGTCGCAACCCTCTACTCATGAGATTCATGTCCGACTATCCCTCTTCCCAGCGACCTCGTATCCTCATACTCATTCCGACCCTTTACCCCGACATTTCTTCTGAGTCGCAAGTGACCCGCCTCAAGACCGCTCTGGACGCCGTGGTGTTTAGAACCACTGACGCAATGGCACTGTCCCTCAAAGAAAATCCAACGGACCTCGTCATAGCTTATGAAAGGCAGAATAACTGGCAGGAGACACTCTTGTATCAGAAATTGCGACAGTGCGACTCGGGGGCTTCATACCTGGACCATCACTTCCGTAATGCAAGTCTGGCTTTGCGCGACCTGGGTCCTTGCGCCGCTGACCTTGTCTGGCGAGAGTCTTTCAAGGCCACTAACCTAAAGGAAGAGGATATCTGCACAGACGAGCCAGAGAGTCAGTCACCTGAAGTTCGGGCTCGTGTTATCATTAAGCATTGGCCTTTCAAGTTGCCGAATCTAGATGTTACTTCGCGAAATTTGAACGTCAGCCCCAAGTTCACCCGCCTCGTGGAGTTGTTGGAAACTTATCAGTCCTACGGAGATAGCTTTCGTGGCATCATTTTCGGTGTGTTCATTCCTGGACAAGGATTATTGGCATGTTGATTCGCGGATTTGTTCATAGTGCAAAAACGCGTCATCGCTCAGTTGTTGGTTGCTTTGTTTCATAGCTTGACTCCACGGCTGCAGTTTGTTCGCCCCATTGCAGCAATAAATTCTTATCTTTCGTCAGACCATAATACTGTGGTATGTCCTGGAATTTTCCAGCCCTGCCCACGCCGATTTTATTCTTATTTTTACTTTAGGAAACAATATCCCATCAGTTCACCTCTGGGCAGTATAACCTGTTGGTCGCAACCAAGTCCTACGAGGACGTGAGCCTTCCCCAAGCTTCCGTTGTGATATTGTAAGCATTATGTTTTACTTTGGTTAAACACTAATCAGACTCTGAACCGCATCTTTAGGTTCGACGTCTTTGAGAGCCAGGTCTCTCTCGCATATTCTCGCAGTTTTACCAGGGGGCAAGAAAGCCATTTGATTCGTATGGTAGAGCAGGAAAACGTCGCGCATCGTCATGCTCTCTCCCGTACCGCCTTTGACACGAAAATGATGCGATGGGCGAACGATACAGCACCAGAATCCCGTGGGACAATTCCTCCGCGACCCCTCCGAGAAAGAAATGATTCATATACTTCGGACAGCGAAGATGACCTAGACGCCGAATTCCTTCAAGATCCCGTGACCGGAAGCCGTTTGCGAAAACACCAAGCGACGACCATTTTCTATCGCCATGTGGCACAGTTAACACAAGATGACGACCCCACCCAACACCTATTCGAGTACAATCTCGCCGAGGGCGAGCAAGGTCCCTATGACAAATGGCGTTGTACCATCAGATTATCTGGTGCTCCTATCGACGGTTTTTCCGGTCCAGCGGCTCCTTCAAAATACCTGGCTCGTCGAGAGGCGTGCTACGCCGCTTGTAGACAACTACAACATCTGGCGCAACTTGGTTCGACTATCTTTACTCTCGACCGAACCAGGAGCACCGAACCTCAGGATAACACCATGGTTCCTCAACTTGATTCGAGTCACGAACAGCCTCACATCCCGCTCTCTCCGGATTTCTGGAAGAATTCCATTAATAAACCTACTTTCTCCGAGTTTCTGTACCCTTGGATTGTCTCAACAGCTTCTCCTGGATCTGGCCTTGAAGAACGCGCGCCAATGTGCTTCCTAACTCGAGCACCCTTACCTGAGATTCCACACTTCCGGCTCTCTCAATCCGGCAAATGTATTGCGTTACAATTCCACAGAGCAGTCCCTTTGGTGCTTGATCCGGAACAGCTGGAACTAGTTCACAAATTCACCGTCAAATTTTGTCGCATTTTGATGAACAAACCTTTCGAATCGGCAGGATGGCGAGAGATGGGATATTTCTTTGTGCCGCTCAAGAGGAACTGGAGACCGCCTATGGAAATAGACCAAGCACCATTGCCTCCAAGCATTCGTGATGTCATAGAATGGAACTTGGTTTCCCTTGTGTCGGAAACTTGGGCCGTTCCTTTAGCAGACCCCAAAGACCTTAAAATGGATCTTGAAGATGCTGTGGTTCAAGACCGGACGGCAGAGTTCACCCATCGGTGTGAAATAATGCGCGTCAGGGAGGACATGACCCCGCTCAGCGAGGTTGATGACACACCACTGGGATATTCATTATTGAAGCACGCCGCGTTCACAACGGACGAACGGTTCTTGCAAGGAGGCAAAACACTGTTAGAACAATGTCACAGCCGTAGAAAGACGTTTGAAGGTCTTAAGAATACAACCCAGCCGATTCTGGAGGTGACACGATTACCCGCGGCAATCAATTGCCTCAATCCACGAATACCTCCGCATACTGAGGATCCCAAAAAGGCAACACAACGTGAGCTTCCATGTGCTCCTGCCCTGTTTCGAATTATAACTGATACGTTTATTGTAGTTTTGATTCCCGAGTATAGTCGCAAGTTGACCGTTCCAGCAAGGTTCGTGGATAATATCCCCACCCAACGCATAATGACATATTCTCTGCACTGGCAGCACTTTGCGCATGGGGTACCTGCTACCATCAATCATGCGAAGGATCGACGAGTTCCTTCTGGTAAAACAATTGAACGCTAAGCTTTTGGGACACTGTGTCAGGGATGATCTATTGGTGGTGGCCACTGCCTCACCCCTAGCAGGGAATGATTACGATTACGAACGGTTGGAACTTCTCGGTACGTTCGGTCATTCCGAATTCGGAGCCGGCCTGATTGCTGTTATAGGAGATGCTTTTCTCAAGTATCTTTCTAGCATTTACGTCTTCGCTCAGACTCCGAGCGGCTCCGAGGGAGACTTGCATACAGCAAGGCAGAGATACATTAGCAATCAGCAGTTATGCCATATTGCGAGCCAGTTCGGTCTGCCTGGGTACATACAGCTGAAACCGTTCAACATCAAGTCGTGGATGCCTCCTGGACTGAAGTTGGCCGATGTCCAGAGGAAGGAATCTATTGCGGCTGGGGGAAATGAACGGGAAAACCACACTCCAAGTTCGCAAGGCACTACTGGTCGACCGAATGAAGATTCCTTGGTCGGCTTCGAGGCAGGAAAACGTTCCAAGAGCCGAAAGAAGCGTCCGAAGAAGACAGCACCCTCGTCGCCAATCGCAAACAAGGTGGATCTTACGATCTTTTTCCGAAATGAGATTTCTGATCAGGTTTCTTAGACTGTAGCTGATGTCGTAGAAGCTATCATGGGTGCAGCATATATCTCGGACGGACGCGACGCAGCGCTGAGAGCCGCCAAGGCGTTGATGATACCCTTTTTCGAGGTAGAAGAATGGTCGGACTTTGATCGCAAAGTTCGTATGCCTTACCCCAACGCAAGCGACAGTCTCGAGCCTTCTGTGATACGTTCCATCGAAGATATCATTTGCCACACATTCCGCAGACCACACCTCCTTGCTTTGGCGCTGGTGAGATATCCTTCCTTTAATTGATTGTGACGATGATGAATCGCAACACAGGCGCACTCAACCTTCAACAACATGGAGATGAAGAACCACCAGCGCCTCGAATTCATCGGCGACGCAGTTCTGGATTTTTGTAAGCGCCATTATAACTTTACTGGCATTATTAACGAGGGACTCACACTGTCCTTTAGTGGTCGTTCGTTACCTCTATAATAAGAATCAACAGGCATCACCGGGTGAACTCAGTCTACTGAAGGTGTGTCGAAGCCGCTTTGATCGAATGAAGTCCTGTGTTCACTTATGGTTTTGCAATCAAAAGAGCATAATGGTGTCAAACTCTACCCTCGCCGCAATATGTGTCTGGTCTGGATTGTACAAATTCATCAATACCACTCCGCAGTTGGCACAGATCATCCGAAACTACGAAAAAGCACTAGCATCCCAACAGATGGCAGAACACTCTCAAGCTGAGAAAGAAGGGAGATTGATGGGGGAATACTGGAAGGATCTCGACACACCCAAAGTGCGTGGTAGCCACGCAACGCATCAAGTCCTTGCTAACACCGTCTCGTATCGCATCGCCGGTTCCGACAGGCACTTTCGGATGTTGTCGAGTCCATAATTGGTGCTGTGATCATATCGGACAAATTTTCTCAAAGTGGCGTCGACGCCATATTTGAGAATTTGCTCCAACCATTTTATGAAAAGTATATTTCCCCACAAGCATAACATCAGCCACCATCGGTAATACTCGAAACCCTGTCATTGTCAAACGTGTGGGTGATGTAGTAACAGCGCTCATGCCAGTTCGCATCTGGCGTGTGCTGTTATATGTAACACATTGAGGACAACTTGCTTTTTTTCATCTTGTCTATCACTCGAATCGAGTTTTCCAAATCTATAGGTGAATCATATGTTGAAGATTTCATGATATTGTGAGATTGCCGAACTCCAGATACGATCTGAGACCTTGACGAATCCAAATTATGTGAGGAAACAATATCCGCGTAATCTATGAATATGGTGCCTCCAACAGGTGTCCTACGCTTTTCAGGCGCCACCAGCAGATTTCTTCCTACATGGGGCAGTGATTCAGCGGCAAGTTTGATAAGGGTGTCAATGAGTTAACTCACAATTGCCACCAGGATGCAGCGAAGGGTATAGAAAATCCGGCCATGAGATACGCAGCAACTTTTACACCGAAAGCTCCCTTGCTGTCCTTGGCTGGGAAGGCAAAAGGCAAATGCTGCAGAAACCCAGTTAAGAAGATGAATGAATGGGGGTGAAAGAGACATACGTGGTAGTGACCGTGGACATCACGGACAGGTGTAGTGGTGTGGAGGGAGCGTGCGCGAGCAAACACCTGGCGTGCTGGGGTGCGTGTAAGGATTGAGAGCGACATGGCGAGAGGAAGGTAACTTGAGTAATGCAAGGCCTTGGTTGTGACGAACTCGGGAGCCATCGGGGTATGCCGCTATTCAAATCACATGACTTCCCTCCCCCCACGACCTACGCGACTGTCACCTGAGGTCTGGGCGTGTTACTCCGAAACTCCAACTGGACGCTGGGCTTAACTTTATCACAGAAACCCAAGTGCTAGGACTCATCTAGAGGTCCATGTCGTAGACGTTACTGCCTTGCAACTTCTCATGTTGATTGCTCGACCCCTAAGTATAGAACAGGGGTTGGGTACCGACGTCTATATATTCGGGCGTCCAAAGCGCCAAGGCGAATTCATAATCACTTATTATTTAGGTGATCCGGAGTCAGTCCTACAGCAAGATGTTATCCCCCGCCACCATAAACGGAATAAGACTAGGGGCCTAAAATGCCCTCGAAACACTTAGGGGTGGTTTCCTCGTTCTGTTTCTCCACACCCGGCGCCCCACCTTGGTACTCCATCTTTCCCTGGCATATCCATAAAACGACGCGCTTCGACAATATCATTGATCCCTATATGACTGAGGTGACGTCCACTCCCCCGATCCCTTGAGGTAAACCGTCAATATGGGGATTTTTCAGAAGAAGCGCACCAGCCATGAAACAGGCGGTCCAATAAACACCACTCCCCAGATTCCCAAAAACAATTCAGATTTCACTGGGATTAACTCAACCGCCCACACTCTCACTCCTCAACAAATCACCACGGAACTAAGCACTTCCGTCATGGGCGGCCTCTCGAAAGATGAAGCTCTAAGAAGGTTAGAAAGCTGCGGTGAGAACATACTCCAAGGGGGCGGCGGAATATCTGCGCTTCGTGTACTTCTAGGGCAGTTTGGTGAGGGACATTGCCTACCTTGAACTCCCCCCCCCGACTCATTTCTCGCAAAAGCTAACGTCCTAACACTCATTCTGATCGCTGGTTTTTGTCTCAGTTTTGGTGTTCAAGATTTCATCGAAGGTTCTGTTATAGCAGCAGTTGTCGTATTGAATACAACGTAGGTCATCAGTAACCCTCGTTTGTATCGTGTCGACCGTCCAGTCCTCCAGAGTCGGATTTTTCCAAGAATACGGAGCTGAAAAAACAATGGACTCTCTTCGCCGACTCTCAGCCCCAACAGCTCATGTTGTTCGGGGCGGTGAAGGGTTTGCTGTTCCCGCCAAAGATGTTGTACCTGGTATGTCCAATAAACGTCACTCAGTCGCAGCTACGTTGTTCACAATACTTAGGTGACTTGGTTTTACTCAACACCGGAGATGTTGCACCTGCCGATGTAAGCGTTGACATCTGCCGTAACGCGTACTCATGGTTCATGATTCATAGATCCGCCTTCTTGCTACGTACAGTTTGGAGGTGTCAGAACAGCTGCTCACAGGAGAGTCTGCACCAGGTCAGTGCCTTCGGATATGTCGTTGAACAAAACGTAAATAAATCTATTGCGTTTAGTGGCTAAGGACATCGAAACTCACCCGAGCGAGGAAGCCGAGATCCCAGTTGGCGACCGTTTGAATCTTGTTTATGCTTCAACAACTGTCACTAAAGGCCGTGGTAGTGGCATTGTCATCGCTACTGCCATGAATACTCAAGTAAGTGGGAACATCCTTGAGAGCTATTTGATGTCATCATCTCCTTTTTATCAGATCGGTCGTATCGCCAGCGTAGTCAGCGGAAAGGACAAGACTACTACTGTGTCCGAAGCCGGGCGCCGCTCATTTGCTCGGCGCGCAACAGAGAAAGTTGCTCTGTGGCTGTAAGAAGTGATTTTCCGACCATAATCCCACCCTTCTAAATGAGAGCCAGCGGACTCCGCACAGGAACACCTCTACAGATCAAGCTCAACAAGCTCGCATACCTACTTTTTTGCTGTGCTATCGTCCTTGCTATCATCGTTTTTGCTGCCGCTCGATGGCATTTCACGGATGAAGTAGTCTTATATGCTATTGCGATTGCGCTTTCCATCATCCCGGAGTCCCTTGTTGCCGTTTTGACACTAATAATGGCAGTGGGGACCAGAAAGATGGCGAGGGAGCATGTCATAGTCAGAAAACTAGATGCCTTGGAAAACCTGGGTGGAGTAACAGACATCTGCAGTGACAAAACCGGTACGCTTACTTTAGGTATGTCCCCCTCCGTTTAGTTCTGAGTTAGCGCTGATCTACTGTACCGCAGGACAAATGTTCGTTCGGAAACTTTGGTTAGCTGCTGCTCCGGAGTACCATGCCGAGTTTACAGCCGAAACGACCTCAGTCGCTCTACAGCCTTCTGGTTATGTCCGCCATGACGGTGATGGGTCAATCTTGAACCCGCCCAATATTCCTGAAGGGTTGACTCAGGCGGTGCGAGCGATTGCACTATGCAATATTGCAACGTATGCATTTCTGGACATGATATAGTCTATCGTTGACTCAGGTGTTTGACAGAGTACGGAAAAATCTTGAGGGCGTATGGAAGACGACAGGTGACCCGACTGAAATCGCGCTTCAAGTATTCGCGATGAAACTGCAACACGGCCGGGCACCTTTAGTTATCGAGCCTGAGGACAACCCTTCGCGTTCAGCCATTGGCGAAATCATTGAAGTTGGAGGGGAGAAGAACAAGGTTTCTGACGATGCTAAAAATACAAGAGAACATCGTTTCAAGCTGGAAGCTGAATTTCCCTTCTCTAGCGAGCTAAAACGGATGTCGATGATCTACTCCGATGTTGAACATCCTGATCAAGCCTTGATCATCATCAAGGGCGCTGTGAGCATATCCCGGTACTTCAAAGCAGACTAGCATTCATATCGCCTAGGTTGAGCGAATTCTTGACCTTGCGGTCTCTTATATCCCGGACCCCGGAGGGGAGCCCACGAAGATCGCCGACCTCACCCCCGAGATTAGGAACATGATCATGGCCAAGGCGGAGGCATTCGCGGGTCAGGGTCTTCGTGTGCTGTCCTTCGGTCATCGTGCAACCCCTATGTTGAGTGTTGAGGGCATCACACGTGAAGAGGCTGAGAAAGACTTCGTTTTCCTTGGCTTAGTTGGCATCTTCGATCCACCTAGACCCGAAACGTTGGGTGCAGTCAGGGCATGTAAAGGTGCCGGTATTGTGGTTCACATGTAAGCGGCTCCGCTCAAAACCAAAACCATACAAACAGCTCTCCTATATCCAGGCTAACAGGTGACCATGTCACAACGGCTCGTGCTATCGCTGAGGCGGTCGAAGTCATTTCACCCTGTGCTCCCAAAAGTGCGGTGACGACGGCATCTGAGTTTGACAAACTTACCGATCCCGAGATTGATGCACTCCCGGAGCTACCATTGGTGATAGCGCGCTGTGCTCCCGAGACGAAAGGTTGGTGATATGCTCTTGGACAAGTAGATACTATCGACCTTTGATACATCAGTTCGTATGATCCATGCCGGAAAGCGAAGAGGAAAACATCTATCTATGTCCGGAGATGGCGTCAATGATTCACCGGCCCTCAAGCTTGCACCTGTTGGTATTGCCATGGGTATGGCTGGATCCGACGTCGCCAAAGATGCTGCTGATCTTGTGCTGACCGATGAGTGAGTTTCTGTTTTTCCTCAGCCTTGCTGGGGCATTGAAAACATTCCATAGCAATTTCGATTCTATCCGAGTTGCCGTGGGCGAAGGTCGTCGCTTGTTTGTAAACATTCAACGTTTCATCCTCCACCTCCTAACTACGGATGTTGCGGAATCAGTTCTGCTCGTTGTCGGACTCACCTTCCTCGATAATGAAAAACGGACTGTCTTCCCTGTAAGTCCCCTCGGGGTTCTCTGGATAAATATGGTGGGTGATACCCCAACACTAGTTGGAGCTCCGGATCGACATAACTTCATAGCTTACAAGCTCGCCTCCGGCCTTCGGTTTGGGCGTGGAGAAAGCGCCTGCTGACTTGATGATGAAACCTCCGCATTCCATTAGGGATGGTATTTTCTCTTGGCCCCTCATTATAGACTGTTTTGGCTACGGTATTGTTATGGGCGCCACATCACTCCTCAGCGTAAGTCCTCTCGCTGGGCGTCACACAAGCACTCATCTTATAGGACCAGTTCATTATTGTTGTCTATGGTAGATACGATGTGCAGCTCGGTCAAGGTTGCAATCGTGATGCATCTCCGGACTGTCGAATCGTATTCCGGGCCCGGTCCACCGTCTTCGCCACCCTCGTCTTCCAGATCTTGCTTTACGCCCTGGAGCTCAAGTCTTGTGAGTCGCTAAATGTTTGCCCTATCTGATGGTGACTGGGTTTGACGTCAACAGTCGACCGCTCTTTATTTGCACTAACACCCGGTCATCCTTTCTACATCGACCTATGGGAGAATTCTATTCTCTTCTGGTCCGTAGTACTTGGCATGGCTAGCGTTGTAATTCGTAGGTTGCTCTCTTCTGGCGTCCATGCCTAGCTGATATTTCTTCCAGCGATCTATGTTCCCGGAGTCAACACTAAAGTCTTTTATCAGAGCGATATCGGGTGGGAATGGGGTATTGTTATTGGCATGTCCCTTGTCTTTATCGCCTGGTGCGAACTATGGAAAGTCATTAGACGACCTCTATACAAGCGCTGGACCTCCCATGTCATCGCTATGTCTGGGCCTTGACTACCGGATGTTTCATTCAACGCAGGTAGAAGTGGATACCCCGAACAGCGGCGCCGCCTCAATCTGGATTCTGTGATATCGTACCGGAGGGTGGATCCTGTACATTCTCCGCGAACAATATTGATGATGAGGAGATCTCGGGATAATAATCGAGCCGATGCCTTTCGTGATGAGATATGATATATTGTTGTATCGTACCAACAATAGTATTCATTCGCCATTCTAGCTTTGGGTAAGCGTCCTCCCAATAGACCCCAAATCGAAACAGCGAGACTCGGAAAGGCAATATATCTCACGACCTAACAGCCAAGCTTTGCTAGAGGGTTATTGTTATTAGCTTAGCCACTGTTTTCGCAGACGACCGCCCAAAGAAACATTAATCATTGATCGATCTTCTGCGATGATCCTCTAGGTATCGTCGGTGTAATCACTTATGTTGAGCAATGAATGAAAACACTTACTACACGCAAACATGGCAGGATTCAGATCAAAACAGATCCATCGAGCATGCACTGGTGTTGGGTTGTCATCATCGCAGCATCGCCGTGGTACCGCCGGAACATCATAACACCGATGACCATGGACCCAAATCAAAACTAAGAGAATACTGAATGCCACGACCAATATTTGAGCAGTGCGGGGAACGATTGATGATGTTTCCGCGTGAACCGTCAGTCGCAAAGCTTTTCCATGTACCACCCTAAACCGGTGGGGGCGGTAGAGCTCCAGGGTGTATTGCAACTGTAGCCAAGGGGAGAAGTCGGGGATAACCGTATTCGTAGTACGGATATGTCTGCTCTTGAGCTTCCTTGCCACTAGAAGAGTATACCTGATGAGGAATAGACAATCCAAGTTATCTTTAATCCTGGTCCCATCCTCTCTTCGCGCCCTGAGAAGGATCCGAAATGGTCGCTAGGAATGCCTGATCGTCCAAACGCGTCGGATCGGTTCGAGAGGAAGAATTTATATACATCTGATCTTTCTCGGGGCGAAATAGTCGATCATCTGCTGACCAACCGCTGAAAGGTTCGTCACCAGTCGTATCTACTGTCTGGCGTATCTGTTTCTCTGACGTCCCGCGTGATTGTGCAGGAGGTAGAAGGAAGGGACAGCTGGTAGGTTGGCGTTTGCAGGAAGCTTTGGGTGTTTAATCAGCCATGGAGGCTGTACCTTATTATTGGTCGGTGTGCAACTGAGTACACAGGAGGCGCTCTGGGCATGAAAGCGCTTAGTTGGCTGGGTACAGGAGCAATCCTTCCACTTCGTATGTATTGAGCATTCACAAATGAAACAGCGAACAGAGGCAAAGAAGTGAGATGGATAAAAGGGCTAAGGTAGAGAAGATTGGCAAAGTGGCACATTAGAGATGTAGAATCGTAGATCTCCCACATGATATTAACCGATCACGTGCGGCACATTGATCTCTCTCTCAGGGGCTCGTTCTGTCTATCTGAGTAGCTCACGCGGGATGGTGGCGTCTGTGCGCACGCCCTTGGTCCGATGCTTCTTAAGTGCTTAATCTCTCAGGTTCTTATCTCTCCTCCCAACCTCCCTCCCTTAAGAATGGCCCACACTGTTGCTGTCAGCATCCCCGCGCTCAACAAACGAATTTCTGTCCCCACTGGACTCTTCATCAATAATGAGTTTGTTCCTTCGATCGACTCTTCAGCGAAGATAGAGTATTTCCCTGCCCTGTTTTACCGCGTTCATGTCTGATGTTGATACTAGAACTATCAACCCTGCGACAGAAGAGGTCATCTGTTCTGTTGTCTCAGGTAACGCAGTGCGCATGGGGCCCAGTTTATTTTGATTCTAAGGATATTTAGCATCCCCGAGGGATATTGATCGTGCCGTTGAAGCGGCTCGAAACGCTTTTAAGACCACCTGGGGAAAGAACGTCACTGGTTTTGAACGGGCTAGGCTCATCAACAAGCTCGCCGATCTGATTGAACGCGACGCACAGGAGCTTGCCGAATTGGAATCTCTTAACAACGGAAAACCTGTCAAAATTGCGAGGTATGATATTCCTGTCCTATTTATTACCACCCCACTGGAAAATTTCTAGGGATTTTGATATCGGCGATAGTGTACAATGTCTCCGCTATTATGCTGGCTGGGCCGACAAGATTATTGGTCAGGTACGAATACCACGGATGACATGAGGCCGGGTGAACTTAAGCTCTGTTGCCATATCCCAAAATTACATCCTGCTGGGTAATTGTTGGATGGTTAGACGCTCGAAGTCGACAATAAAGCCAAGCTAGCTTTCACTCGACATGACCCGATCGGTGTCTGTGGACAGATGTAAGCGATCCGATTTTGACAAAGTTGTTTGAATTTGAGGCAAATTCCCCTAGCATCCCATGGAATTATCCCATTAACATGTGGTCTGTCAACGCTTGTCTTTCCCAACAATACGGCTTACCATACATCAGGGCCTGGAAAGTCGCGCCTGCCCTCGCAGTCGGTTGCACAGTCGTCATGAAACCATCGGAGCTGACACCCTTGACTGCTCTGGTACGGGGACCTGCAATATGTTGAACGAAGTCTTCTGATCTTGCACAGAAACTATCCGAGCTTGTGAAAGAAGCTGGGTAAGTAACGGAATGCTCGGTTATATACGCCACTTAGTACTCAGATCCTGCGATCACATAGATTCCCACCTGGTGTAGTCAACACAGTGCCTTCCTACGGTCCTGTTGGGGGTGCGGCACTGGCTGCACACCTGGATGTTGACAAAGTCGCATTCACCGGATCTACTGTCACCGGACGCAAGATCATGGAAGCGGCCGCAAAAAGCAACTTGAAGAAAGTGGGTATGCTTCTGTCATCGTTCCTTTCTGACCTGTAACCAAGTAAAAAAAAAAACGTTACAGGTATCTTTGGAACTCGGCGGTAAATCGCCTCATCTAATTTTCGAATCAGCAGATCTGGAACAAGGTGGGTGGATTGATTCGTCCTGTTCAAATGACCTCTCCCACTGTCACTTCTTCGGAACGCGTACAGCGTGGATCCGCTGTGTTCTCAACACGAGAATCGTATTGTAGTGGAAGGCTGCAATATCAACGACTTAGCCAATAAAATGTAGGCGTTGCATCATCCGGCGACCTATCTGGCTTCCGTCGGTGATTTGCGTAACCTCTCCACTGTTGTCTCTCTTGTTGGATGGGGATAAAACATCCACAGCGGCAGGGAAGTACGGGCTCAATTGAAGATATTTTTATTCTGACATACGATGATTTCATTCTTTCGTTCTTGGCACTGTATTTTGCTAATACCCTTCTTTTTTTTGGCTGCAGCCGCCAACTGGGCCGCACTGGGCATCTGTTACAATACAGGCCAAGACTGCACGGCTGGCTCCCGTGTTTACGTACAAGAATCCGTTTATGACAAATTCGTGGACCTCCTGACCACAAAGGTTAAAGCTACAGTCATCGGTAACGGATTCGATGAACAATCCACCGGTGGCCCAGTGGTCAGTTGCGCAGACGTGTTTGGCTGGACTACTTTGTTAAAAAATCCAAAACAGGTATCGAGGGGCCAGTACGACCGCGTGTGGGGCTATATTGAAGCAGGCAAACAAGCAGGTGCCAAACCTATTATAGGTGGAGTCAAGCGAGAAGGAAAGGGTTTCTTTGTGGACCCAACAAGTAAGTGCATTCTGGAGGTTTAATCTTGAGGGATTTGACACCCGTTTCCAGTCTTCACAGAGATCCGTCCCGATATGAAGATCGTAAGTCGATTTCCCATGATATATACAGTCTGATTGTTGATATACCCAAAAGGTCAAGGAAGAGGTATATTAGAGAATCAACGCGGCTGGGGTGCTCTATGAATTAATGAAAAACTGTAGATATTCGGCCCCGTCCTCTCGGTAGGCAAATTCAAGACCGAGGGAGAGGCAATTACTCTGGCGAATGAAACCAGTTACGGTCTAGGTGCAGGTCTTCACTCAAGTAAGTATCTGACACCCAATTCGCCGTGATTGCTCATAAAGTCACCATGTGCACCTTTGTATTTATGTCGCAGATGACGCCAATCAGTGTATGCGCGTTTCATCGGCCCTCGAGGCAGGTACTGTGAGTACAACCATCACCTACCATTTTGTGTATATTTACGCAGTCGCCTTGCCCGACGTCGCGTCATAACCCACTGATGAACCGATCATAACAATAGGTCTGGGTGAACCAGTACAATATGCTGAACAATAACGTCCCGTTTGGAGGGAAGAAACAGTCCGGCATTGGTGCGTCCTACTCAACCTCTCCGCCGTGAATACACAGCCCATTTGACCTCCAGGTCGCGAGCTTGGTAGTTACGCATTGGATGAATACACATCCGTGAAAGCCGTACATTGGAACTTCGGCGAACAAATCGAATGGCCTCTGTAATGAATCACTTTGACAGTTCATGTACCACCATTCAACTCGCCTGCACGGTTTAATATCAGTGTCGTCTGAAAGTCTTCTAAAATCGAAGGAGTTAATTAAACGTCAGACCTAGAACCGTCATGGGGGTTGGCCCTGGCTCTGAATAGTTACGCCAGAAACAGTGATCCCAC
This sequence comes from Macrolepiota fuliginosa MF-IS2, assembly GCA_015584085.1. Lineage (NCBI taxonomy): Eukaryota > Fungi > Basidiomycota > Agaricomycetes > Agaricales > Agaricaceae > Macrolepiota > Macrolepiota fuliginosa. Next base: position 124,271 of record MU151071.1, on the reverse strand, counting down.
GTTTCGCGACATTGGGGCCTCAGGTGTTGACCAAAAGGAGGAGACATTCTCAAGGGCTGCGGATGCATAAGTCCTCGGAGTGGAAAACGCGCATCTTTCTAGAACCCAGACCGCCCGCTGACAACCGAGACCAGGCTGATTGGTTACTACAATACATTGATCTCATTATTATGTATATATGTTGGGCGTAAACAATTTCTGCTCGTGCCCTACTACACCATCTTTTGGGGGCCACCCTGAATGACGTTTGGCGTGCAGGTGCTTGTGACTAGCCCAAACTCGACTACTCCGTCACTGCACAAGGTGGTAACCTATTCAGTCTTCGGAAGTTCGCGAAGGACCTTGTGAAGACTTGTAGGGAGTGAGGCAAAGCTTCTCGCCACTCACATAAGCTTCTGACAATTCCCAGTACCTCTGCCGCTCTTCGGATGCTTCATGGCAAGGATCTTCCGAGCTCCCCACTGGTACTGGCCACTGTTCCGGGCGACGAAAAGGTTGTTTTCCAAGATGAAGATCAGACGGATCAGAGCAAAAGTTAATTACACTGTTCAGCCCAACGGCGATGGTACATTATCATAAACCGCGGCCGATAAATAGCGCGATATCAAGCAAAGATAAACAGCTAGATGGATAGCAAGGTGGACGATGAGAGTGAGAAGTCAAGGATTACGAGATGGAGTATGCTAGATGAAAGGGGTGGCCAGGACGGGTCATCACCGCTTGCGCCAAGCGCCAGGCTCTAGTGGGTGTGCAGGGAGTGAGTGTGTCATTAGCGAGATTATTGGCCGTAGAAGTGACTGACGCGAAGAATTACGGAACGTGAGTTACGATCGTCTTAATGACAGGATACTCACTTATTATCGAAAGGAGGTCCGTTTGGGGCGTTGGTGTCCGGATATGTTACAAGGCCACTCGGCTGTTGATTTGGTGCGTAGAAGTATGATGACCGAGGGGTGGCGCGGGGCTGTTGATCTGGTCCGTATAGCGGCTGCGTATACGAGTTATTAGACGGTGAATATGGGCCGTACGGTGGATTCTGTGCCAGTATTGGAGTTGTGTAGTTATTCGACACATCGTATACTATTGAACCTGAGCCCTGCCATTGACTTGTATTATCCCTGTAGTTCTGGGACGGGTACCCCACGCCATTGGTGAAGCCGGGCCCTTCTAAACGAGGGGTGGGAACAGTCTGGCTGACTGGCTGTGGCGAATAGAAAAATTCTGGACTGCTGATGACGCGGAGGAAGTCAGGAGTCAGAGGTCTGCCGATCTCCTACAAGACGGGGCACATACCTTTGGGAGGGAATAGTTCGCGGAGACGGGGCGGGGAGGTGGCGTCCGTTGAGGCCATTTTCTATGTGAGTCTGGGGCGTTGCCTGTGTCGGAGAAACAGGCACAGGCGGGTGGTTTACTCTATGGTCTTCGGGGCTGCTAGTGGGGGTCTTGGAGTTGTTCCTGGTAGGGGTGTGGTCCTCCGCGACGGGCTTGAACTCGCAATTTATCTTGTCACGTTCGCAACGTTTGCACGGTGGCGTGCTATCTTTGTTCTCGCACTGAGCGGGAAGTCGGTCAGGTGATGTAGGTGCAAACGAGGCGGTGAGGACCTGCCTTCAATTTCCGGGAGCGGCAGCTGGTGCAAGCCATATCTGACCGTCGCTTGGTCTTTTCAGCTTTCTCGGGGTGGGTGGACATGGGTGAGTATAGTATAGTGGAGAACGATCCGATGATACTTGAAGAACAAAACTGGGAGTTGATCAGCATCCCTGGCAGTGTTTGATTGTCATTTATATAGCTGCTGCTAGTGGGAAATGAACGAGGAGGAATAACTGGATGGCATCAAAAACGGTATAATGTTGAGATGTCCCATATCTCCCAAGCGTGGCGTTTCAATTCTCTACACGTGAATAGGGCATGCATTCGAGGTATTCTATACCACAGGGATACACCGTCTTGAGTTGATTTGAACCCGGGCGCTGAAGAATCGAGGGAGGTACGAAATACCGATAAGTTCGCCACCACGATGAGGACCATACAGTCGTTTGCCTCTAAATCATTTGACAGACGTTCAAAAACTTTTTTTGAGGCGCGCTCAAGAAAATGCAACTGAGTCATCCAATGATTAGGGTGGCTTGTTTTCAAAGGAAACCGGTTTGCCAAGTTGGATCTGAGATGAGTAGGAGGCTGATTGAATTAGACCAAAAACAACTCCACACAGATACATCAGCCATCATGCATCAATAGTCATCATTACCGTGCGGCATGAGAATCGTAGACGATTTTAACGCTTCCCCTTCTATTGGATCTTGCAACACGGTTCTTTGTAGCGTCGGCGTTGCCTTTTGCAGTTGTTAGTATGTAATCATCCGGTGTCGATAGTCCGCGCTTCCACAAGCGACTGATCGTTCCTCAACTATCCTGAGGGTAGGAATCAGTCAGGCTTGAAACTATTCTCCGGAGTACAAGGGGCAGCAATACAAGTGTCAATACATGGTACACGTTGGGTTATGATTTACAGCGCAAGGTAATCTCGAACCTCCTCTTCAGTAAGCTTTCTAAACGTTGGTTTGGGCCGGACATTGGCACCGACGGGGCTTTCCTCCAATTCTTTCGGTGTTGGCACCGTCACAACACCAATCTCAATGGTCTTTTCGGTCATTTGTCCCTCGAACCCTTCCTTCAAGGTTAACAAGGCGGTGTGAATAGCATCCTCCAGGCTGATGTCGTCGTTATACCTACAAGTAGGCGTGACTGAGTATCGGCGGCAAACCGGTATTCTGGCCGCTCACCTTTTCTCCAAAAATGTCTTCGCGTTAACCATATTTTTGCCGATTGCACTGGCCTTCCATGCCCAAAACGACCCTGACGGGTCCACCTGATATAATGAAGGACCGCGATTGATGTCCCACCCAGCGACAAGTAAGGACACGCCGTAAGGTCGAACACCACTAAAGTAGCAATGAGAACAAGCGCTTGCTCAGGGACAACGTCTACCTACCCAGATTGTGTTGCCTTTTGCATCACATTTGCAATTTCCTGAGTGAGCACCCGTGTTGGCGGATATTCATTGTATATCTTCCAGTAGGCTTGAGCGCTTTTACGAGCTTGAGTGACCAGCACTCTGAAGTCAGGGCCCATTCCAGAGTACACGATGCCAATGTTGGGGCAGATTACTGCCACCTTATCCACAACTGAGTCATCGATGAGGATGGAAGAGGACTTCTTCTCAGTGGCTATCACGATTCCATTGGATGCTGGTGGTATGGTCAATGCGTGGATCCAACGCCTAACGGAAAACACGCACCTTTAATTCCAAGACTGGTTGTTCCCTGTGATACCGCAGCTAGAGCATGCTCAATCTGAACTAATTTTCCACTCGGAGAGAACACGGTAAGAGAGTAGCTGGATCACGTTCAGGTTAGCAAGCGTTATCCCGTAAAAGGTGACATCTAGGATACCTATATGCACCGCCGTCCGCGTTGGCCATGAGATGAGTGTATGAATGGAAGTGGTGATGATTGATTTAAATGCCATGACGCGTACTCTACACCTGTTTGCACATGTTATCGCACAGTCGCGGGTCGCGTGCACTTGATCTCCGATCATCTTCTCCACTTTCGTCGATTCCCTAACAGGGTCTAGTTAACCGACTGAGCCACGATGATATGCGCGACGCGCCAGGAGAAAATTGCAAGACGACGTTAAACAACGAGGCTTTCCATAATTCTGGGCCATATCTGTTGTTCCAAGATCCGGATAATAGCAGCATACAATTACATTCATACTCCATGAAACAGTTATATAGACATAATCAAACAATCGTAGATGCCATCTAAGCATCGACTCTGCTGAGTGAACAGACATCAAGATGGTAGTCTGTGTATTTTAGACCTTGAAGGGAGTGGTCCTGAGGTAAGGCTGTTGAAGGGTAATCAGTTGTGACTCCGAGGTATGATACCAATTAGCACTCGCCTTGTGGACTGTGTGTTCAGGGAAAAGGGTCTTCGCCTCCTCGTTCGTGACGCCGGGGTGAACAATGACATCATCGCCCTTCTTCCAATTAACAGGGGTGGTGATACGGTGTTTGTCACCAAGTTGCAAGGCTAGGTTATCGAATATGAGATCAGTATCCGGTGTTTCAAGATCTTAGTGGGAGTTCTTACAATCAATGACACTGATTAAAAATCGCTAGAATTAGTCGCGCCGTGAGGGGTGTTTAGTCTTAGTACATACCGGATGATTTCGTCGAAGTTGCGGCCGGTAGAAGCGGGGTAGGCGATGGTCAAACGAATGACCTTCTTGGGATCAATAACGAAGACGGTACGAATCTACAGGGCGTTAGGTGACGTGGTCATTAGCTGGATACAATTCAAAGCTCACAGTGAACGGAAGACCCTTGGCGTCCCTGTTGGTGGCATCCTGCTCATCCAACATGTCATAAAGGGTAGAAATCTTCCTCTCGGGATCGGCAATCTGTGAAATGAACAACTTGAGCAGCCGCGAATATGTAATTGTATGAATGGTACTTACGATAGGGAACTGGACGTCGGTAGGACCGAACTTGGAGCCGTACTCGTTGATGTCTTGAACCCATTTGTGGTGCTCTTCGAGGCCATTGGCGGAGATGCCGATGACCTTGACGCCGCGCGCCTCGAAGTCGGGGGCGCGACGAGCGACCTCACCAAGCTCGGTGGTGCAGACAGGGGTGAAATCACCGGGATGAGAGAACAAAACGGCCTGAACCCTATTATTAGCATTCGATGGCTCTGGAATCATGTATATATACCTACCCATGAATCACCAATCCAGTCATGGAATTTGATGGGCCCTGCAGTAGTCTGGGCCTCAAAGTTGGGGGCAATGCTACCAAGGCGAAGGGAGGACATGATGATGCAGGTTATGAATGAAAGAAAGGAACTACTTGGTTGACTGATCAACTTGAGTGGGAGCTGGCTAAATAGGTCTCCACTGAGCTAATATGAATCGCGTCTTTCGTTCACACGGTCTCAAGTCTTTGCACCCGCTTGCGTTCGCATTGCGTGCTCCTGACTGTCACCCAAAACGACGTTAGATTATCGAATCATACTATTTACAGATAGAGATGTCGGCCGCAAATTCCGGAATATTCAGGGACGTGCACATACTAGGGGGTTGAGACCAGCCAGAAGTTTCAGTAATACGCAACTGCATGGAGCAGGCTGTGCGGATGCTTCTCCTGTTGTGTTTGGAGGATCTTATCGATGTTCTCATCAAGGTCTTCGGCTGCTTCGATCTTCGCTGATAATGTCATCCCTGATACATGTGATCTCCAAATGGGACTTACTGCCGCCGCCAGATCTAACATGGCTTTCCCAGCGATCAGAGCCTCTTCATGATTGTCCTTAATTTCAATGTTTATGATATGAACAGGCTTGTTGAATTCTCCTCCCCGCGTCATAAGGTCTGCGGAAAGATATATCAGTCGAAGATTCGCTCGCCTGATACAGTATCAAACCTCACCATCGCAGACGGCATCGAAACATCGTTCTTCGCAGGTAATGACCACATCAGCAACACTCCTGTTCTCTTGCCATCTCTCTGGAGCTAATTTGATGCGGCGGTTTCTGTCAAGCATCTGGAGAAGGCCATTGGCGGTATACCTAGAGCTTGGTGTAAGCTACAGGTCAAGAAGTAAGAGTTCGTTCACAGTCGAGGATCCTTCGAGCTCAGTTCTTCATAGATGGAATTATAAGGCGTTCCAAATGGATAGATATTAGGCTTGTCTATGGAGGGTCCGGGCAATCGCACAGCTGAACCAGTACCGGAGGAAATAACACGGTACCCTGCCTTACTTGACAGACCCTTTGAAATTCAGGACGAAGAAGTATGCAGTGGATATCACTCACAACAACACATGATGGCCCTCCATCGAGCGATTCTTAGCAGGAGATTAAGAGTTAGTTCGCATTTGAATTGTAGACACCAGACTGACCTGGTTGCTTGCACAAACGACACAGAACAGCGGGCGTGGCTTAAATCCGGGTAACAGGGTAGGATGTTCCAGTATTTCGACGTCTTCTACATTCTCATTTGATAGTGGGACATTCACTGACTCAGTTGGAGGTTCTATTCGTGCCAAGGGTTCCCCGGAATCTGTCGGAGAGGTTGTGGGTGGTTGTGAGGGGATGTTGCCTTGCGCGCGTTGTAATCGCGGGTCGGCGCGTGCGAGTCGTGGATCGCGGGCTCTTCGAGGGTCCATTTGAAGCAGCGACTACAAGAAACAAGAATGAGCGATTCCAATCAATAGTTCGTTATGTATCAGAATACGGGAGGGATATAAGGTAGGGCCTCAGCAGTATCCAGAACATTTTGGTCTTCTCCACGACCCGTCGCAGGTTATATGCCACAATATGTGTTGTTAGCGGACGGAGGGTCATTAAGATTCCACTCTGAATCATCATGGGCCGCGATTGTGTGCCAAAGCTCTCACCTATTGCACTAGGATACGACTTGAAGGTACTTTTAAGATGAATAGGATGGTGAAGGTGTCCAACGGCGGCCCGATAAACCCTACATGCAAACAAAGACACACAGGTTTAATCTCGTTGCCCTTCACACGTTCGTCGCACGATGTGATTATTGATACCAACAATTACTTGTCATTCCGTATGTTTTCAGCTCTCTCGCACACATTACGACTCCCCATATCCCCTTAGTACATAAATCGTAAGTGTTTGGCAACGCAAGGTTGGAACAAACACCCTAATACTACATCTGCTAGTCTCGCGCTTGTCATGCAATCAGAATGGCGTGGTCAATCAAACGAGCGGCCCCGGAAATGCCAGGGCCTCAACGAAGAGGCCGATCTAGAACCTGTCTATGCCCAAATATGTTCCCACGAGTCAGCCATCTCAATCATTGATGAGGAGATAGGTGGGCTCATGCGCACCATTCGCCAGCTGCAGTTCAGGAAATGGGAACACAACGAGGGCATAAGGCATTGTAAGGGTTTAATAACCCTTGCGCGGCGGTTACCCTGCGAGATTTTGGCCAACATCTTCGAAATATGCATCCGCGATGGATACACTCGGACACCTCTTGTCGTTTCGCGCGTATGCTCACAATGGAGAAGGGCTGCAAGTATCCCAAGTGTTTGGTCCCACATTTATGTGGATTTTGATGGTCGTGATCCATGCGGCAGGACCGGATTTTGGTTGGAAAAGGCCAGAAATAGCTTCCTTGACATAACGCTAGAAATTCGACAGGAGCAGTCCAAACTTCCAGAAGTAGTGGGTTTATTATTGGGGAAGAGGTTACAATGGCGACGCCTCACAATTAATTCCAGCTTTCTCGCTGAGATCAACCGCGCCTTAGTTATGTGTACGGGACCGCTCCCCGAATTTCGTGCCCTGGATGTTTCCGTGCAGGAGTTTCCCGACAGTAATGGTCAGATCGAAGAGAATGGGACTCGGGAACTCATTGGCCTTCGGACCGCTTTTTTAGAAGCACCGAGGTTCTCGACGATACGCATCACCAGGAACATTCTCCCTGCTCAAAATATCCTTCCTCCCTCAGTCACGAGTTTGTCGCTGGTTCTCCCTTCTCATCATATTTCTCTTGGTCTATCTATGTTCTCAGTCCTTAGCATATTGGAAGAACTTCATCATCTTGAAGTCTTCTCCATGGTTCTCCCGCCGGGACAGGCTCGCCATTTCGACCCGGATGATGATGTCGGGCATCTCGCTATCTTACCCCGCCTGGTCTCGCTTACCCTCGCTGGTTGGCCAGATATCAACCACCTCCTCCCACATCTGGTTGCTTCGGCCCTCAAGGTTCTTCATCTCCGGTCGTCTGACGATCTATTTGGCACGCCTGATGAAGGAACAGGCCGGTGCTTGCTCCAATTCCTAGAATACTCATCACCACCTCTTGAGGAGCTGGAGCTCCGCGACGCTGACATGCCAGCGCCGTATTTCATCCAATGCTTTGCTCGGATGAACCGGTTGAAGGCGCTCCGGTTGCATGAGAGCGAAATATCGGACCTCGTTTTGGCAGAACTGTTCGGGCCTCGTGGGCTTTGCCCTTCCCTTTCCACTCTTGATATGCGCTGGTGCGGACACTTCAGAGGTCGAACCCTAGTTGATATGATCCGGAGTCGTGTCCAGCCTCCTGCGACCAATATTCAAGACACGGTTCGATCGGTTTGTACTTCCATTTCCAAGGTCACTGTGATCAATTGTTCCTTTGTCCAAAAACGGGACATCGCGGATTTGGCCATGCTGACACTATGTCAAGTCGTGGTTGTGGACCCAGACGATTACTGCCGTGAGTGTTCCGAGCCAATGATTCTGGTTCGACTCTGAGCAACATTTTATCCAAAGGCGCTGTAGGGTGTTGTGTGAACGACAGATACCGTAAGCGGCTCGCCATGGAGGGATTTGGGCGAGTAGGAAGGCTCGTTCTTTAGTGATGACATAGCCTCTTTGACGTTGCGGTAGAGGAGACGATGTGCAGCCAATCGCCATCGCATCCAAATATCAAAGTGTTGTCAGGGCGCGGGTGCCACGGACTGACAAAAACCTTGATCCTAGGAGCATTCTAAGTGCCCAGCTCTAAGGACCCCGGCTTCCCAATGTGCGCCGGACAATGGTGACGGTCTCGACATTCCGTTACGCCCCCCGCCCGAGTGTCTACCAATCCCTCCTGGTAATGGGGTGGTCCTTATTGCATCGACACGGTGACCGCGCCTTTTTCCCCAAAACATTCCACGTTTGCCGTCTAAGCTCCAGATCTAACCAGAAAAAGCTCGTCTGATGAATGCCTTGGGTCTACCTCCTTCTCTTCCACTTTGACGTTCCTCTGTTGTGACTTCTGAGCGGATATGGTAAAACTTACCGGGATCCGGCTGGCACATGGCCATTGGTTGAGATATTTGCCTCGCGAAGCCTGTTTCGAGCTGCGATCGTTCTACTTTCGAAAGCAAACAATTGGCTCAATAGGCACTAGAGGCAGTGAAGCCTCCGTGATCGCAATATTTATGCACAAGCGCTGATAGCAATAGAATATGGAAGGTGATAGGACGCCACTTCTTGTTGGACCCTGTTCATGACACTGAATGCCAATGAGTGACTGCGCATAACAGCTTCTCAGTGATTTATCTGCGTAGTGCTAGCCACAACGTGGTAGTTCAGATATTTTTAGCCTACGATCTATTCAGTTCGTACATATAGACAAAATACTGGGAAGTAGGCGACAGAGAACATGCACCGAGGGGGTGGAGTTCCTACTTATGGCTAATTGGACATCGTGGCCAGTGGGTGAGTGCATAGATCAACGTGTCAGATAAATTCGTCGACCAGCGTTTGTAAGTCACATTTTATGGTAATCGGTGGTGGAAGAACACCGACCACCTCAAACTAGGACTATTTTTATCTCCCACTTTACAATAGCCCTCGCTCGCATAAGGTACACTGCTGTGGGGCTAAGGTACATGGTGGTTAAAGATAAAAACAAGATAAAAAATTGCGAGCCTATAAGAAGGTCGGCTTTCTCCGGTCCAACGCGACATCCTTGTGCCACGCGCGTGGTAATAAGATACTAATTTGGGAAAATGACATTTGGTTGATGGGTGGGTTAGTGTGGTGACGACTGTTGGAACGCAGTGAACAGTCCACTTGCACATTCTCCTCAAAGCTCTTCGACTAACTCCTCTGCTTACTGGGCATTCGAATTCACTAATGCCACTCGTTGACCGCACAAATGACTTTCGCACTTGTGTGGAGGGAGCATGGGCTTCTATCCCAGAAGCAAAACGTCGAAAGTTCTCAAGGCCTAGACATGATGCCGAACGAGATGCACAGGCAGAGATGGGAAAGGAATATCTTACTGAGGCGTACAGAATTGTTCGTATTTCTTTCCGCATCAATTCACAGACCAAAAGTAAATCAACCGGAATGACTAGTTACATCATATCAATGCTCTCGCACGAATGCTGGCTAGCATAAGAAAGCCATATCTCAACGTTGATTCGCGAACAACGCCGCTCTCTAGACAAGGTTCGAGGAACATAGACTTGAACGATGAGAATGGAGAAATTTCTTGGTCCTCAATACGCCACCTGACAAATGAGGAGAGAGACCAAATCGATCTTCAAGCCCGTGTTATTCTCACTAAATGCGCTGATCGAGTCAAGGAAATGGAATCCCTCGAGAAAAGTTTGTACCGCATCTTCTCTCTCTGTCGTCACACCGTTATTGAGTCACTCATAAATATTCTAGCGCGTAGTGAACTCGTCGCGAGCAAAACCAACCCTCTCACGCGCCTCCTTCCAGCCCGCCTACGACCTGAAGATGACTCCACGGTCGCCTCGGAGTTCATAGCCGCGCACCATTCAAGCATAACTTGGTATCTCAGCCGACGACTCGCCGGGCTCAGTCAAACTCAAAAAGAGCTCCAAGAGGAACGCATCAAACGTCAGCTTGAGCGTACACGTACGCTCGGTTCAGGTGCAGCTCGTGAGGCGCAGCACCTCAATCTTGGGTCAGGCTCTGCCAATTATGCCGGCGGGTCCCCGTTTGTACAGGAGATGGCAGGTTCTTCAAGATCAAGATCGGAGAGCAGTAGCGAAGGAAGCACAGGCTGGGTAGGTGTGGCCGCGTCAAGTTTATTTGCGGCAACACTTGGCGTCACCGGTGCTGGGTCGTCTGGGGGGTTGCCAAGCCAAAAGGGCTCGCTGCCGTCTTCCGAACCATCAACGATTTCTGATGACGAGGACGATGATGACATCGAGCTCACCCAATCGCAAATATTGCAGTTCGAAAACGAGAATGCCAACATCTTACGTGCTGTGCAGGACAATTTAGAGTCGGTCCAGCAGGCCGAAGCTCGTTTGATGGATATCAGTGCTCTGCAGATGGAGCTGGTCAACCATCTAACGCGACAAACCGAGTTGACCGAGAAGCTCTATGACGATGCGATTGCCACAACTTCCATGGTAGAGAAGGGGAATCGTGAAATCAAGGAGGCGAAGAGACGGGCCAAGGATAGTCGTCTCTTCCTCCTTGTATTTTTACTGGGTGCCAGTTTCAGTCTGTTGTTCTTACATTATTATTAGTTAGAATCTCTGGTTCAGATCGGCTTGGAACACGCGTTGTATATTTATTACTTATCATGCATTATATATTACAGACAGCAAGCAATCTATACCCATGTGCCGTATCAATGGTGTCATTAGGTAGGACAAATAGTAGTAGTGTCAAAGTAATAAGTCAGAACAATGTCTTATGAATGTGTATCTGAGTATAGCAGTGGTGCTTCTTCATCATACTGTTCTATTGCCTCCGCAGCAAGTTCATCAACCTCTGAAGGGAAACCTTCGAGCTTTTGGATATGATTTTGGACAAGTGTATAAATCAACCTAGAACTTGGCTCAGTATCAAATAGGTATGGGTAATCCGCTGTCCACTTACCAACTTGTGAAGACGGCAATAAGCAGGCCGCCCCCAACCAGGACACCATTGAGTACCTTGGTGTCTGATACAATTCACATCAGCTTGAGATGTGGTCTACATTTGATGAAAGCTTACGGGTATCCATACGGTCTCTTTGATCACCGTCCGAAAGTGCGGCCACGCGGGAGCCAATGAAGGTATGAAGGGCAAGCTTAGGGAAAACAAAGAACGTTGCGAACACAAATTGCCACAAAGACACGGCCTCAATTGACTGTCGCAAATTTATCAGCGCTATTTGCCACGAGCCGTGGACACACACTTACAGAGAATAATGAATTGGAATAGACCCAAGGAGGAAGTGGTGATACTCGGATGAGAACAATCAACGGCAAGCCTTTGGCTTTCTGTGATTGATGAATTTATCAATATATGAAACAGGTGTCTGGAAACGTGTGAGCTCACGATGACGGATTCCAACGCTTGCCATTTCTCGTTGTGCGCAGACCATTGGCGTATCCGCTCGCTGAAGAGATAACGCAGGGCCACGAACGCAGCTGCAGAACCCACGACGGAAGCGGTGGCAGAAATGAAGAAACCGTTCATGCCATAGGCAAATCCGCAGAGGGTGGTGAGTGTGGTGTGGCCAACGAGTGGTGGAAAGGATATTAAAACTATGATGCCGAGTAAGGCCAGTTGTTGAGAATTTGAGACCAGGGATCTTTGCTCACCTATCATAGCTCCGATGGACAGCCATCCATAGCGTGTTTCTGCGAGCACTTTCGCCTTGTCATATAGATATTGTGCAATTCGCGCAGGTGTGACGATAATAATGAAAGCTCCTAGTGTCGAGTCAGTTAGTAGTTCGTGGTCAGAGCCCAAGGCACCCACCTAGACAGATATAGAATAAGGCGACGAGCCATATGAAGAGCTATGGAAGTGTTTAGTTTCAATAAGTGCCCAGTTTCAGCGGCGAACCCAAAGCAAGCGATAAGGAGCTAGCTGACCTTGCCAAGGGGATGTAGTTTCTGGTATCGGCGCAAAGCCCACTTGAGATAGTGTTTGACAACCGGAATGACGCCTTGAGGACGACTTGCTGACATTGTGTCAGAGGCAAAGGAGAGAGGACACTAAGAACCACGACAATGACGACTTCCGGTCAACTTTCGGTCCTCGGCCGGGATTGCCGCCGCCCCTGAGGTGCACCGATCCCGTACCCCAAAAATAGACTCCCGAACTTCCTTAGCCCGTACCTCCCATGGAGAAATTCAGTGCATATCGAGTAAGCTCTTGTCATTTATTGACCGGATAACAACTTACACATAGAGCATAATAGGACCCCGGGACTGGAATTCAGGTATCTACAATACGACATTCCCGCAAACATCTAACATTTACCAGCGCGACGCAGCCTTTTTTGACACCGCTACCACCAGCCAGTCCGTCTGACCCACTCCAGACAATCGCCCATGCACTTGGATATGTTTTTGGTCCATTTCGCACGCTTTTAGTTGCTACGACTATCTGCCTCTACATTCTCCTAGTCGAGGTCTTTTGCCTGGCATTCGTACGTCACTACCCTCCTTGCACATATACGGAAGCCCTGAAGCTATAGCAGGTTCCGATACAACCTCTATACCGTGTGCTCACGCGCCTCTTTTCCTTTATCTTTGGAAAACTCACCCTTTGGTTGTTGGGCATCTATACGATATCTGTTGAATCCGTGACAAGGAAACGAACGTACGCAAGCGTTCGCCCGTTCGCTGCTTCATCACTCACCCCAGTCGGGCATCAGTGCTCGTAATGCTCGTCAAAGTGAACCATGGAACCCTTCTACTGGAGACATCATCATTTCGAATTGGGTGTCCTGGATAGAAATTCTGTGGCTCGCGGTTCGGTACGTTATCTCTCCCAAGTTCACAGATACCATCCTTATCATCTGTTGTCCAAGCTGTAATCCAGTTTTCGTTCTTCCAGTCCCCGAAACGATTCCTCGATTCGAGAGTGTGGCTCACGCGTCTGCACCTGTAACAAAGAGACCCGGACGAGCGACAGGAACGGGCTCCGCCAACATTCAGTCTCCTCAAAAACATTCCGCGGTCCCTGTAGTCCCAATTAAAGGGTTTCGACAGGTCTCTCTCCTGCAGATGATCTGTCTCACGGGTCGCCTCCCCCCATACTTCAAAGATACCACTGGCGCTCGTTCCCTCGAGGAAATCCGCAAGTCCACAAGGAGACCTGTTGCCGTCTTTCCCGAATGTACCACAAGCAATGGGCGTGGACTTCTCCGTTTTGCCAACGTGTTCAACTCGGAGGTGCCTGTCAAAGGGTATCAAGTTTTCATTATGTGTGTTCGGTAAGTCTGGCTCACACCTTTCCGATCTGGTCCTCACCTCCTTGAACCATCACATTCCAGATATGACCCCCCAACAGCCTATACACCCACCCTGGCTTGTCCAGCCGCTTACCCTGGTCCTGTTTTCCTCAACCCAATCTCATACATCTTCAGAATCACCAGATCCCTCGCTCCTCATGCCATATCCATTCGTCTCTTAGCGCCTTCAGAATCGCCTGGCTCCCAACTTTTCATCGCAAGCGACTACGTCAAAGGAACTCCTGGAGAGGACCAGTTGGCGGAAGCAAGTGCAAATCTCATTGCTCAGATTGGCAGATTGAAGAGGACGGGCATGGGATGGGAAGACAAGGCAAGCTTCTTCTATTACCAGAATCTCAAACTTGGGTAGAGCAAATCGTACACCATAAATGCATTCATATCCTGATCAACTTTGCTAATGTTGCTAATATACCAATAGCTTGGGTAATGAATCTTACCCAGCATTTGTTTACCCAAAAAGTATCCAAATTTCCTTGTATGTCTCTCCAAAACGCTCCTAGATATTTCAGAAATCTACAGCTTCGCTTGAATCTAAACATGAATGAATGAACAATGCCATAGAAGGCAGTACGGGGTAGAACTCACTCGGCCTATTTTTTGCAACCCTTGGCGTAAATCTGCTTTCAGATCCTGTATACAGAAATTTTAGAAAATGGCCACATTATCTTGCATGAATGACAGACCTCTAATTCTTCGACACCGATGCTCAAACGGACAATGCTTGGGTTCGCTCCTGGGTCACTGCCTAGCCTGTGCTCGACGAGCGACTCAACTCCCCCAAGACTCGTTGCGGGCTAAATCATGGACCAAAATTACACTAGATCAAAGGGTTTTCACAAGTGACTCACCACAAAATACTTGAGTGAATGCGGGAGCCGTGAGGCTAATTCAGTGCTTGCGAACTAATATGAATGTCAATATGACATGCCTTTCATGTAATGATCCCACCAACCTCGATGGAAAAGGTTGGGTTAAAACCTCCAGGCATTTGGTTTCGAGGGTTGAAACCGCGTGCATCAGTCCCTTGAAGAGAAGAGTGCCAAACCCTTGTAACAATGCCTCCTGGTATGCCCTCGAAAGTCTGGCCTTTTGATGTCTTCGAGACGGATTGCAACCACTTCGCAAGAGCGGATGCAGTTTCAGACTGGCGAGGGACGCGGAGATGCAAGGTCTTTAGGGAGCGCAGGAGGAGCCAGGCTTCCAACGAACCCATAGAACAACCTATGAATATGCGATCGTGATGCAGCTAACACGCCGGAACATGAGCATTGACGAATAGGGAAGGAGGGTTGGATTCACCTGTCTCCACTCTTCAACGGTCTTGACGACGAGCACGCCACAGAGGAGATCGGAGTGGCCACCAAAGTATTTAGTACCTGATCATCGGGCTCAATATTGGAATTCTGAGATCTCAGCATGCTTACCGGAATGCATGACACTAAATTCGTACACATTATCAATCAGAGTGCACTTTTACTAATAAATGATACTACGCACCAATCTGCACCGAACTGGAATGGATCCTGAAGGGGAGGGGGAGCGAAGGTCGAATCTACCATGAGTTTCCCGCCGACTTTGTGGATCTGTCCATTCGGACTATTTCAGCCACTGTAATGGTGGATACGTTATAATGTTCGTGCACCTTATCAGCATAGTACTGGATATCCCTGGTTTCATGAAAGGTATGAATTTGATTAATTCGATAGAAGCACCAACAAATCAATTGACCTTGCTTCTCCATAGGGGTTAACTGGTGTCTCAAGCATACAGAAATCTCCCGGCTTGTACTCGGCGTCTAGGTCGATGATCTCGACCGTGGGCTGTGATCTTTGGTAAATTGCAATGCTTGCATAGCAGCCATGATAACCTCCACGGATAGCAATACGCTTGGGCTGATAATGGAGCAACGCCTTTCATACAGCATGGTGGATTAGCTTATATGACGTATTTAGAGAAAGGCGCAACTTACAGCAAATACGGAATTCAGGCCCGACGCATAAGTCAGCGCGTACCCGTTCTATTATGACACGGGCCGTCATCAGAGAAGCGAATATATCCACAGGTTGGAACACACCAGTATCTTGCTCAAGACATGCTCCGCACGACTAGAAGCCTCTTGTGTATAGCGAGAATACATGTGCCTTTCAGGATTTCGCAGGTCCACCTGGGCATAAGGCTTAACATTTTCTTCGGGGTGAGGATTTCTGAACGCTGCGCAAAACCAACGTCAGGATGCATGGCCAATGTATGGGGCAAAAGGGAGGCTTAAAATCCTGAAGCTCACTCGTCGACACCGAGATCGATGGGGCGACTGCACCACCTGCTCCCTTGAAGTAGGGAACTCCGCTATCTCCGTGAATGAGATCGGTTCCGCTGAGTTGTCCACCTTTCTTCGTCGCCATTTGGGATGGGTACTCGGGTTGTTGGCGTTAGGGGTAAAGAACTGACTATGGTGTTCGCCGGGAGTATAAGACAAAGACCACGAAGATGTTATGTTGAGGATCTAAGAGCAATTTAAAGCTCTGAAGTATGAGTCACAGGACACTGGTTCTTTTGAGGAATTCCGAGAGAACCTACAACCCTTGAATGGATCATGTGAGTGGTCTCGGGTAGTCCCCAACGTAATGATAATAATGATAAAATGGTTGCCCTAAGTCGCTCAAGTCATAAAATTATACAGTTGGATTTTTAGTATATGTACAACATAGGCAACAGACGAGGCACACTAAGAAAATTATAACAAATACACGACAGCGAACTGGAGACAATATAAGTATACGGTGCTATTCCTTCATTGAAACGCAGCCTGAGAAGGGTTTCCGCTTCCATTAAGACCCATCCCGGGATTCCCACCCATGTTAGTCTGGCCTGTTGAGTACGTGTTCGGGCCCATCAGACCCGACTCGCGCATGAAGGAAATCCACTGCTCGTCCATTCCAGACTCGCCAGACACCATCATTCCCATGTCCATCAGTTGAGTACTTTCTGGTGGTGAATCGGGCTTTATGTCTGATCCTAGAATACTGACCATGGATGGTTGTGATCCGATCGCTGACGTTTGTGTGAAAGAATACTCAGTTGGAGGCTGTTGATAGGCGCTGGGAACAGACGAAACTTCCTTTGTCACAGAGGGTGCGGATTGCTGCCAGTTCGACCATGGATTGGGGTAGGTATCAGATATTTTTTCTTGTACTGGTGTGGTTTGTGAATGATATGTCGTGTCTGTGGTTTGCATCTAGGGTGTGTTCGCCTTTAAAAGGATCTGTGATAATGCATCTCAATGACTCACCAATGGTGAAATTGGGTTGGGAGATGGCTGTGGAAATCCCGACAGGTATTCGACTAGCGATGGGTGAACCTCAGGCACCTCTGTCGGCGTTGATGACCCTCTCAGACTTTCATGCTCAGTGACGGGGCTCGAAAATGCCGACCCAGAACTTGTCGAAGCAGGTGAAGGCGCTGTCGTCTGTCTCTTCTTCTTATTGACGGACAAGAGCCGGGTCACTAGCACGCGCGTTTGTCCTCCGAATAATGCAAGTTCATCGTCCCCATAGTCGGGTTTGCCGAATGAGAGCGTACTGCTCGTCGGGAGATTTCCACTCCGGAATTGGGAGTATACTTGGAAGGCCTTCGATCGTAGCTTTTGGAGTATTGCCTAATAGAGATGTGAACTACTTTGGATTGTTCTTGCAGGAGAAATACCCACTGATCCACTGCGTACACGGCGAGAATGGTTCGCGCCCTTCTCAAACAAGTCACAGGCCAACCCTAGTTCAATGAACGCACTAGGGGCCATGCTTGATGACGGGGAACGTGTTACGATAGAGCCAACGATAATCTGCCAAATATTAGATGTGAACACGAGTTTATCGAGGTAGAGACGTACTGCTGCTGAGAAAACTACGCAACCGAGTCAGTACCATAGCATTAGTGAAGTCAAGAACTACGAACGATGTGTCCAGATCCCCCACCACCTACAACACAATTCAGGGAAGCGATCAAAGTGATTCAGAGTACTTTTAATGACGCCAGAAGCGCATCGGTATGCCGCCAAGAATGACGGTGCATAAGGACTCCTCAGGGGGTTAATCGGATGATCTAACATTGCCTGAGCGAACCAGCTTCTGTGGATATACAACAACGCTATGAACCTCGTCAATCTTTGGTACAGATACCTCAAGAGTCAATACTTACTGACGGAACGGAATTGACCAAGCATGCAACCCCTCATATATACAGACGGAGTGAAGTGCTCTTCTTCGGGGCTCATGAAGACGTTCAGATGTGGAGGTAGCCTCTTTTCCCGAACTTTACGGTCGAGCTCGAGAATGGTCCTGTATTGCGGGGCTTGCGCGGTCAAAGTCTGTTCAAGCACTGCCGATATGATGTCCTTGCAAAACTCATATTTCCAGCGGTAATCTATCTTGAACGTCAGCCATATCGCGGAGGTCGACCGAAGGAGCCAGCTCACATCCCGACAGTGTGTTCCCATTTTCATCCAGAGTCGCCTCATCATCCTCAGGTAATTCGCAGTCAATATAGGAAAGTCGTATACTTGGGGGTCGACCCAAAGCCATGGACTAAAACAGGGTGAGCAAGCAGTTATCAAATATGTTACCTAGCGTACATAGAAGAATTCTGTAGATGTCATCTCCCAGAACAAATAGCGTCGCCTTTGTACTGTTTTTGCATCCATATTCCATCTCGCGCTGTCACGATCTGTAAAATAATTCCTCTGAATTCTTTAGTAATGCAGGATGGAGGGAAACATACGCAAACCGAGCTGATAGAATAAATATGTGGTTAAGTAAAATGGTGTGAGGTAAAGGTCTAACATACACTTTGGGCTACTTTTGCTCCCACTGAAGCGAGCACCCACTAAATTGGTGTAAATGCTACAAGCGTCGTGCATTATTCGGGAACACATACTGAACTGTCCATTGTGTATCGCTTGCTTCCCATCCCATGATATGATGCCATTAGCAAGACCGCTTGAACTGTTGCAAGCTCCGGTGAATCGGACACTGAACGGAGCGCTAGGCAGGCCCGGCTCAAATCGTAGTACATCTCAGCTTCCTTGCTATCTGAAGGGACACGATTCAGATATTAGGAGGAGAAAACAAGAAGAAATGTACACGGTTCAATAGTGAGGTCGACAAGAGTCCCTAAAGCAAAAACCAGATACAGCACGGCAAGTTTGTGTGGAGAGATGCCTTGGAGGCTTGTGTACCCTTCAACTTGTTTTGCTTTGAGGGCTCGATAGGTCGGGGCCAGAATATCGTTAATGATCTCGTCACGCTTGACAGGACGGAAAGTCCATGCTGCTTGCTCTAGGTATGTTTCACAGAGCGTCCATGCTCGAGGTTGTTCGGGGAGATATGAGTATAAGAGGTCGAGCGTGCTGTCAAGATCGGCCTCGGCACCCAATGGGAAAGACGTTGCGAGTCGAGAGATCTCAGGAGAAACGGCCGGGGGTTCCTCCTCTTCGTGCAGTTGTGGTTCGTACGCCGCTCCAGCCTGATTCTCGGTGAGCGTATAAGGATGGATTAGTCGGAAACTGGCTCACTAAAAACAGTGTCTATGGCAATATGAGTATAGAAGCTATCATGTTAAGAGACCGGACTTACCTCAGACCCAGCAGACGGACCAAAATACTTGCCTTCATCTCCTTGATCCCCGATAGTCATCGTTCCAATTGCATCAATGGATTCGATGATGGGTTGTGGAAAGTGGGTATCTTTTTCGGATCCATGGTTCTTCTCGGGACCAAATTTGATCGCGAGTAGTTCATCTCGAAGTAAGGGGTGAGGATCAGTCGAAACTCCGGCCTGGAATATTGCCAATGCGTCCTCTAGCTGTCGTATTCGCTGGCCCATTTCAGCTATTTTGGAATGGAGCTGTGCCGTGTCGGCGAGCACGAATCTGTAAGCGATCTATGATTCCTTAGTTCTAGATAAGAAAGAGTGCTACACTCTACCTTGTACCCTGGCCTGTGGAGAGGCTTCCGTTCGGACAGATGGAAGGACACCCCCTACGGACTAGAGCATGATGTCATTTTCTTTCCTATTCGTTCAATCAACCTGCTCACCACAGGAGCTGCAAGGTAGTTTCTTGTCGCATTTGAGCTTCAACCTGCCATATACGATATCAGCACGAACAAGAGGGTTCATAACCGGTAGGCACCTTCTGCACTCAGCACAGGATATCTGCCAAGGTAGCATGAGTCATTGCGAAATGGGCAACAAGCAGGAACTTACCTCTCCGCGCGCCCTACGAAGGTCAATTTCATCCTCACTGGTCAGCTTGCGCGAAGTACGCCGAGATTGTGAGGTGTCGATCGGCATGGTCCAAGTGTTGCCTGGTAGATCGGCGCAAACGACTAACAGGTACTAGGCTGTGTCTTTATAGAGGTGTGGACCGGATTATACAGGGCCAAGCGGGATAGAATACTGGATGCCGCCTGTGCGAGAGGACAGGACGGAGGAATGACGAGGGTAGAAGATTTACAACATGCCGAGAAAGTCAGGATAGTCGCCTATGGTTGTTCGGAGTCTCAATGATCTAATCTTGTCACGAGGTCCCGACGATCTCAGATCGATCATAACACATTGGCCCACTGATTTCTCGTTTCAACGTTCAACAGATGTCGTTCTATAGCATTCTATGCACCTTTAAACACAAATATACTTTGTGGGCTTCAGTGAATCAACACATAACGGTAAAATAATGTTCGTCTGCGAGCTGACCGGCGCGTTGACAATCCACAAACGACAGCCAGGAATCGCGCGCGTTCATCGCGCGCGTTCATCGCTAAATTTGATCCCGATTTAATCCCCAATTCTGCGTTGGCTTCAACTTGTCTCACTTTCTTTCCCTCACCTCTGCCTACTGTACGCTCATTCAGAAAATTACCCTCTCTTTCATCATGCACACTCTTTGTCTTCTTTCTTGCGCATTTCTCGTGTTGTTTTCCATATTGGATGTCGCGGAGGGAAAACCTAACACCGCCAGAGCAGTCGGAATGCAAAAATACACCCGGCCCCACTCCCTCGGCGAGAACTATATGTTCGATGCACGAGACGGGTGGCAAATGATCAATATTACCAACCTCCAATACAAGTATCGCCGTAACCACACCGATACGAGGCAACCCAATGACGCCCACGGCCAGGAGGGTCGACCTTCCCCCAAATCCGGCTCGGGTTGGGACATTCAGGGAACCATAAGTAGATTGATGAAAGGAACAGGCAATCCAACCCGGGTTGTCATTACCTGGTGGGTGGGCTAGGAATTATGTCGTCGCCCTCGTTAAAGTATTGCAGGTACACGGGACATGACCTAGAGAACCCGAGTTGCTGGTCAAATGGAAAATGGGCGCCAACGGTGAGTAATCTTGGTGCTACTGAGGCTAATTGGGCCTGATTATGTACATGGTGCAGGATGAATCATTTGCCTGTGCTCTCACCCTCCACGGTTGGTCCGATAGACCCCAGTGTTTCCAATTCATCGAATGTATGTCACATCACCGAAGTCCGTGGAGGTACGCTTCTCAACCGGTTGCTAGTGTGCAATGGCCCGAAAAAATGTATTTTCGTTCGGGTTGTCGATTCGTGTGCCGGTTGCGCTCAAGGTTCTAAGCACGTTGATCTTACGAAGGGTGCCTTCAAGCATCTCGCAGACCCAGAAGTGGGTCGTCTCGACGGTGTACGAATGAGAGTGGCGACAGAGCCCTTGGGGAATTGGTAGGTCACTTGGGTTTAAAGAACGCGCCACTGACGAACGTTCATAGGTTTGAAGAACTATGGGGACCAAAGCAGCACTAATCACGCTATGTTTGCAACTCTTTTTAGACCTGAAGAACATGTGTTATCAATGTAGATTTGTATTGTGTTGATTATAAAATGTACAGACTATGCTTTGAGGGTAACCCTCTTTCGCTTTTTTCCTTCTGCAACCCGCGCGCGAACCTTCTCCTCATCCCAATCCTCTTCTTCGTAGAATTGTGCCGTCCGTTCTGATTCATTCCTCCTCTTCATGTACTGAAGTGCCGCTAGATTATATCCCATCATCTCCTTTTGTTGTTGAAGTGCAGCTCGAAGATGTTTGCGAAGAGGGATGAGCGTCGCCCTCATGATGCGGTTTGCTACAATTTGATGGTGATGCACCTTGAGGAGGAAGAAAATAATTCGGGACACGAGGGGAATATTCCACCCCTGCATATATGCGGTTAATCTTGACTTCACCAAAGACTAGTAGAATCTCGATCATACCTTCTGTGCCCAAGCAGTCAGATAGTACATCAATAACACAACCTTTCCAAATGGAAGGACAAGTAGTGCATCATGAAGAGCAGCACTCTGCACCTTCTCCACGACACGCAGAACGTATGCCTCCGGCTCCAAATCATACGCAGCGAGGATTGGGTTCCTAGGGGGTGGCTGTAGTCTCATTGGATCGTCTTCGGGTAGCTTAGCCATTGCTTCCTCATACTCGCGGAAGACACTACGTTCGGTATCAGCAAGGTCTAAAGCTTCCATGATACGCTCTCCAGCCATAAGCGTCTCTGTAGTTTGTTTGGAAACGCCCGTAACTTCTGCCTGATTTGTCTGAGGTCCAAGACCATCTTCTGCTCCACTAGCGATTGGTACATCTGCACGGTTCATGGCATCCGCAATGCCAGTTTCATAGAGCTGTTCCAGTTCGCGTTCACGTTCCTCTTCCAGGAACAGCTGTTTCATAGTATTAAAACCATTTGTTCAGGCATTCAGGGCATATACATATACTCACAGGCTCGTCAAGTTTCTCGTAAACTCGGATTGATTTGTCCTGTGAGCCTGTGACGACGAAGTTACCGTGGTGACTAACGGTGAGTGCCCAGATTTCTCCATGGTGTCCATCAAGTTTCTGGATTCCCTCGAACTAAGGACAAAATCAATTCAACTGTCCAGAAATCACAAAGCTTAGAAGAGGTCCCTACCTTGTCACCGTCCCAGTACTTGAGCATTTTGTCTTTGCCCACTGTCCAGAAATAATGGGAGCCCTTTTCAAATGCAACTTGCATCACGCTTGCTTCGTGAGCGAAAATAGATTTGTGGCAGTCACCGAAATCCAGACCCCAGATCTTGACATTCTTGTCAGCTGAACATGTTACGATAAGTTTGGAGTCGTGGGATATGTCCATCGCCAATACGGGGAGCTATGCAGATATGAGATGGTGTCCGGAGTCCGAGTCATAAATGGCGCCGGGCTTACTTTGTGGCCATAGAGCGACAGGAAAAATTTTAATGAATCCTGGTAGAATACCTTGACGGTGGAGTCCAGTAGTGCAACAGCAAGAAGCTTTCCATTAGGGCTGTATCGGACAGAGAGCACTTCATCCGTCATTTTGAGCGTCCGAATATGCACGAGGGAGGTGATTTTTCCGCTCTGAATCTATGAAGCGCCGTTCGAGTCAGTCGGTCATATACCGAACCCATTTGGTCACCCACACTATCACCCGTGGCATCTTTGAATTCAAAGTCCCAGAACTTAATGTCCTTATCGGCACTGCCGCTGACAAGACCCTGTTCATCTGGTCGGACGTGTATGGACCATACTGTGGCCGTATGAGCTTTAATTGTTTCAATTAATGTTGATGATGCGATATCGTAAATGAGGATTTCTCCGCTTTTTGTTCCTACGGCGACCTGAAGTAGTGTTTAGCATGGACTCAAATCGAGGGATGGAGCGAGCTTACGTGCTTATCGCCTGGCAAGAAAGTACTACAAACCGCATACCCGCAGTCCATGGTACGGATGCAAGAAGTGGTTTTCATGTTCCAAATTTTAAGAGAACCATTAGATGCAGATGCGAGTATCTGGTCATCCGAGCTAAGGCATAGTGAGCGTACGTCCGTTCGATGGCCTGGCAGGTCAACACTGAATATACGTGTTGCTTCTAGTGGCTCCTCCTTTGAACGGGTGGGTGGTGGAACGTTATACACTTCAAGAGCGTTTGTGTTGAGCGCGACAAATAGCTGAATTCTCTATCAGTCACGCGTTTAAAATTATGAGGGTTAGTTCACCTGATTGCCTGGCTTCAAGGCTTTGTCGTCCACCCCATAGTCGAAGGACCTGATCTTTCCGCTTGCGCGAACAACAAGATGAGGCGTGAACATGTCGACTAAGGTGATTTCGGAATCATCATCATCCGTTTTTTCTATTGCTTTTCCTTGTTTCTTCTTCTCCTGCGCCCGCTTCTTTCGCCTGACTTGCTTCTTCCTGACTTCCTCTTCGGATCGTATACGGAAAACCTCTACTGATCGATCATGGGATTGAACAGCTACATATGGTTGCGTCGGGTGAAAATAAATCTGGGAAACCCGATGTCGAGAAGCGAGAGGCAAACTAGCCACGGGGTGGATGAACTTTGCAACCTAAACATTGGTCAGATTCTGGTGGTATGGAATCTTGAGAGTAACACACTTCTCCCGTCTCCGTCTCTTTCAAACCCGCAGAAAGAGCCTCGGCATCAATCCTCCATGCCTTCACTTCCCCCTCACCACTCCCAGTGAAAAATAAATCCTCCTCCTGGTTGATATCCAGTGACCATACTTCGGATCGATGCGCTACGATTGTCTGCACACAATGCTGTGTAGATAGATCCCAAAATTTGACGAAGGTATCCTTCCCTGATGTTAATAGGTATCCTGGAGCAGTAGAAGTCGAGGTAGAGGGAAGGTCGTTGGAAGAAGGGAGGAAGCGGATGTTTGTGATTTGGTCACGGTGGCCCCGTAACCTATCAGTTGTCAGTCAAGTGAGTTTATTGATTTACTAAAGATTCCTACCTGTATAAGCCTGTCTCTCCAACGACATCCCACACAATGAGGTCAGTATCTTGCGAACCAGACGCAAGTCGAATTCCGCGTTCATCAAAAGCAAGTGCAGTCACAGCCTTTTTGTGTCCATTGAAAGCCGTAATCACAGATTCCGATGGAGCGTTCCAAAGTCGTATTGAGCCATCGGCGTAACCAACCGCAAAAATGTTCGACTGGGGGGAGCGTTGGATGCAAGTCACTTCAGCTCGATGGCCGGTTTCGTGCCACATAGCGAGCTATGCTAGTTCAGTTGCATAAATTGTTCCATAAAATATTCTCTTACCATCTTGCCCTTCTTTACGTCCCACACCAACACATCTTCCAGTGCGGGGACATATGCGAATTTTCCATCAAAGATCGAATTTGAGGAAGAGCTACACACCAGCCCAAATGCCTAGAATCGAATTCAATAATCATAGGAGGAAAAGTGCAATAGTTCACTGTACCTGCGTAGGCCCATGCTTGAGATAACTCTGCACCATGATAGTTAGAACGGGCAGGAAGCTTTTGCAAACTTTTTAATCTGCGATCACGTGGGTATCAAGAGGTGTATCAAATTAGCGCTCTGGCTGGGAGTCGAAGTATCGTACATATCGATTTCCTTCGTCCATTCTCACCTCTCCTCAGACAACGATGCTCTATCCAGCTGCTCCAGAAGCCGCGACTCGTCTCCTCAAATTTGTTAACGCGTCGCCTACTCCATTCCACGCAGTACAGAATGCTGCACTTCGACTCGAGACGGCTGGCTTTCGAAAGGTCTGCCTATGACCATCTTCGCGGTTAAAATGGGGTTTCTCATTGGATCTTGTCGGATAGATTAAGGAAACAGAAGATTGGGACCATATTGCCCCAGGGGGAAAATACTACTTTACAAGGTCAGTCCTCACGCAAAGGCACTCATCAACTAGACGCTTGACGCCGAATTCTAGAAACCAAGCAGCCCTGGTAGCTTTCACCCTCCCCAACAAGTGGCGTCATGGATCGGGTCTCAGTATCGTTGCAACACACGTCGATAGCCCGAATCTGAGGGCGAGTTTTCGTCAATAGAATCATACGACATCAATAATCATGTTCGGTCTAGATTCGACCCATCTCCAAGCGTACCAAGTCCGGCCACCTGCAAGTTGGTGTGGAAACTTACGGAGGTGGCATCTGGCATTCTTGGCTAGACCGTGATCTTTCGATCGCTGGTCGTGTGGTCGTTTCTGAGCAGACAGGTGCCTTCAAGTCTAGGCTCGTAAAGATCGATCGCCCCATACTGCGTATTCCTACCTTGGCTATTCATTGTGAGTTTCTAGCTCTTGATCGATATACAATACATGCATTTATAGTTGACGAATAGTGGACCGCAATGTCAATGACAATTTCAAATTCAATCAAGAAACCGAGTTCGTTCCCATTTTGGGGATGATTGATTCCGAATTGAATGCTACTCGCAAGAGTGACAAAGACAACGATAGTGAAGAGGTTCCAAAGGCGAAGGCTACCCAACAGGCTTCTAGCATTCAGGATAATCACCATCCCGCGTTGCTCTCGCTCCTCTCTGAAGAGCTGTCTGTGGCCCCCGAAGAAATCCATGACTTTGAATTGTACGTGCTGTAACCCGCAGAATAACCGGCGGCTCCCTGACTACTCTCTTCAGGTCACTCTACGATACCCAGCTCTCTGTACTCGGAGGCATCAACAACGAATTCATCTTCAGTCCTCGGATGGATAACCTCTTCTCATCGTATGTGCTTTTCCCAAAGTCAAGGCGTGCCTGGACTCAAATTGCATGAAAGCTTCTGTGCCGTGGAAGCAATAGCAGAGCACTCCACCTCCAACCTCTTCCCTCGAGTCGAGGGAAATGTGAACGTCATCGCTCTCTTCAATCACGAAGAAATCGGGAGCGTATCTACCTCCGGCGCCATGGGCAGCCTTCTTCCTACACTCCTTAACCGCCTCTCTCCTACACCTCAGACCTATGCACAATCGGTTGCTCGATCCTTCTTGCTATCTTGCGATATGACCCACGCACTTCATCCCAATTACACCTCTAAGCATGAAGACAAACACAGACCACTAATCAATGGTGGAATCGCGATCAAGACCAACGCGAAACAGCGCTATGCTACTGACGCTATTTCGTCGTTCATACTAAAGAAGATGATGGAACGATATGGAGGCAAGGTCCAAGAATTCGAAGTTAGAAATGACATGTGCGTCCAAATTTTCTTACTGGTGAGTTACTTATGTGATCTCGTTCTCCACCACCAGGCCTTGTGGCTCAACAGTTGGACCCCTCCTTTCGCAAATTGGTATCCGAACCGTGGATGTTGGAGCGCCCATGCTTTCCATGCATTCGATTCGTGAGACTGCTGGTAGTCATGATGTTCAAGCCGCAATCGACCTCTTCAAAGCCCTATTTGAAGGATTCTCCGAATTTGACAAGAACTTGACGGTCGACTGATTACTTCGAAAAAAGAGTATCTTGTGTTACCTATACTTTTGATCACAGAAATACTACTGGATATAAAATATACACGCATATAAAGACCAAAATCGAGAGGGTAAACATGAATCGTGCAATCGCCACTATCGTTTAGACTTCTTTGCTGGCGGCTCGTCTGACTTGTCGGTGAAACTAGGCCCAGAAAGCGCGTTGCGTTTCTTCGCCGTTCGTGTATAATGTGAAAGCACCCATTCGCGCTCGGCCTCTGTCTGCTCAATCGTACCTTGCCGGATCTCATATGCTGAATCCAAAGGTGAATACAACAATACGTGCGGAGATGCAAAACCAACTAACGTTTCATCTCAAATCGAGGGCCAACCTCTGCTAGCTGAACGTCTCTCGAAATCTTCACAAACACATGATGACTTTGTAATGACATTGTTAGCCACAGAAGCGCTCTGAATAATCGCCTACACTCACCGGAAAGAAATGAAATCATTCTCATTGGAAAAGGTCATCACCCGCTTGCTGTCCTCCTTCGGCACAGGAAATAGATACTTTAGTACATCACGAACGCGTCCCCCGAGCTTAGATGTGAAATTTTCAAAGATGAGGTGAGGGTATTGCTCAGAAACGGTGGAGTTTTTGTAGGAGCCAATGTCGTGCCGCAGTTGAACGTTATTGAGAGTGAAGTAGACTGTAGGGCCATGGGGGAAGTGTGATACAATCATAGCGTCTGATTAAAAGGAAGAGCGGATGAATGAATTAGGCGACGATTCTGAAGTAAAGGGGGAGGCAACATACCAGGAATACCACGATGTTCATGCAACACTACCAGGTCCGTAACGTCGTTTGCTCGGCATGCTTCAGCGAGTTCTTTGATCACGTAGTTTCCGCGGTTGATTCGGTGTGAGTTGGGAAAGACTAGTCTCATTTCCTTTTCCCGTTAAAGATGATCTCAGTTTTGCAGCCAGTGATTCTAGTAGAGTTGCGAACCTTGGCAAATTGTAACAATTTCGAACTTGGATCTCTCGACGTCGTAACGATGATTTTGGGGTCTTGAATACCAGCTCGAGAGTATTCATTGTCAATATGGGTTGTTGGATCTGCCAAGTCAATATAAGATTTACTATTCACCATTTACCACAATCCAATGAGCTACTCACCAGCTTGGGCCTCGTCAAAGGCCAGATCTTTCCCTAAATCCTTCGCGTCCTTACGCAGCTCTGTCGGCAGGGATTTCCCACTTGCAAGCGCGTCCTTCAATTGCCGCTTCCGCTCCCATGTCTGCCTCTCTTGTGCCTCAAGAGACTTGGCGTACACATATTGCCGCCGTTCGCGTACTTGCCTGCGAAGCTGGTCAATTCGTAAAGGGTCATTTTCTATGATATTTCAACGAACTATACCATTTGTATAATCTAGCGAGAACTGCAGAAGGATCACAAGGAGATGAAGGAAAAATATCTGTGACGCAATGTGTGACGCAGTGATAATTACATGTCACAGTGTAATATCACTCAGCACTTAGAAGTCAAGAATTCCAGTAACCAAAAAAAATCCGAAGGATTAAACACAGTGCAATGGGAGACAAAAAAAAAAGGCCTACGGGCGGGTACCCCAGAGTATCTGTAAGGAATAGAGCAATGGTGGGAACGTATTGAGGGTTATACAATGCGTGGCTAAGGGGCGAATGGCACAACCACAAGCGATGGCACAGGCACGCTCGGATTTTTCGTGGAGTGGATTGCCAACCACGCATGCCCCCGGACCCCAACAAAAAAACACATTCTATGAGTGTCGTACACGTCCGAACTCCGAAGTCCTACAGATTGAAGACCAGCTTCTGAGCCACTTCCTTGCCTAAGCCTTCGACGCAAGCCTCATATTCCTCCCGAACATTTTCGTGCTTCCACAGGCGGGTCCGCTGTTGAGGGTTTAAAACTCCTAGTACCGTCCGTGCCGGAAAACAGACTCACATATACTGGGATGAGATATTTGCACAGATCAGGTGATGGAGCTTGTGCCAGTATCCGGATGTTCTCGAGAATGGCACGGTCAACAAGGCGCGGTGGCTTCCGATCTGGATCCCACCGTTAGAAATATATCTTTCCTTCTGAATAGAGCTGTGGCAACCGCCAAAAAGGACCGCAGCCCGCGAATCCTTACCGATAAATTCTTTCGGTGCATCTGCTTGTATTGAATGGCTGGGATTTGAGAAGCAGGCGTATCTGTTTTGCTGCAACAACGGCCTGCACGACTCCAGTGGATGCCAATCGTACGCCTCCTGTGATGAGTGAGATATCGATACAAACAACTGGGCGATGACGTAGAACACCCACTGGATCAAGGAGGTATGAAGGTGCATATTCTCCCTTATATCTCATCTTTTGACAGGACTCAATGTAAAACCCTTCGAAACAGATAAGTCAGGGACCAATTGACAAACAATTCAATGACTTACCCATGTATAAGTACCGCATGTCAGATATCCCGGCCTCGTGTATCTCCCTTGCAAGTGAAACCTCCCTCATAGCACTAAGCTATATCCTGTCTATAAAATGGAAGTGGAAGGGACGACAGGGGAACAAACCTTGCCGAGCGAGAACTCCTCCCAAGCCTTGTCATACATGAAGTACACGCTTGAGACACAACACGGAAGTATGTCTAGCACGGCCACCGCAATTAAATTTCCATCCAGACGATAGAGCTGATGGTATGATCCGTATTTCCTGGGTAAATGCCCCGGTGGGACTGACGGATAAGGGATCTCCTCAAACTACAGCAGTCAACAAAAGCGGCTGCGGAACATAAAGAAAGCGCATACTCGTAGTGGACTTGTTACGAGGAATCGCTCAAACCCACGCGGCGTGTTCTGGAGGTCATTGTGAATATCACGTTGGTATCTGACATAGAGCTGATATTTCTCTTCAGTGAACGACGCGGGTTCGAGCGAAGTCTATAGTGATGGGTTGGTTAGTGTAGGATATACAAATCAAGACAGGCAGAGTCGAGGCCCACCTCGAATCGATGAGCAGGGTGTTCCTCCTTATGAAAGGATTCCTCTGCAGCATGAATTGCCTTGACAAGATCAAACACCTGTTCTTTACCCTTAGGCTCAGGGTTCCTAGACATAATGCGTTAATCTCTTCCAGATATGAATAGGTACGGCCTTACTTCTGGTTTGTTCCAGTCTCCATCATTTCGCCTTCCTTTCCTTTCAGCACATACCGACTCCATCTAACCCTCCTTCAGGGTGGCTCATGGGACCGTACAAGCGGGGAACTAACCTGTTGATGATTTTGCGCTGACTTTTTGACGGTTTGTACACGGAAGCATCGAGCCTTCAGGCCAGAAGAGGATGAGGTAACAACTAATGGCCGAACTTGACATACTTGACAGTATATTGCGGACAACAAGAAATTCTCAGGTCAGGCTTATAGCACCAGATGCCTGAACACAGTTACGGGAGCAACGTCAACACCAGAAGCACAATAGGGAAGACGGACATCTCACACCTGAGCGTCTCCACCCTCGATCTATCATCTTCTGATAAACCTAAGGTAAGTACTCTCGTAGTCAGCCGCACCTACCGACGCCATATATGATTCGTTATGGCGCACCTCACAGGTCAATTTGGTCGTGTTCAGACCCGCTACATGATAGCTCGAGTACGCTCCCGATCGTTCGCCCGGAGGCGAGCAATACCCGCATGTGCTGGAGCTCCGACCGAATGGAGTGCCTATCGATTTGATTTGCTCGTCTTCATTGGTGATAAGTGTGATGTATTTCGAGGTCATGGAAAAGTGAGAGTAGGATTGATGGTGGAGTGACTGTAGTTCAACCTATGTATGATACAACTGTGATGAAACGAGTCACAAATTAAGATAATCGAGATCCTGACCTTGCCCACAACCATCCGCTCACCGTATGCACAAGGGCATATATGTTCAATGTCCAACATCTATATCTATATTCTCTATATTCCAGGCAAACGAATCACTGTTGTATTCCTGGTTTGGCACCCCCAGATCGATTATATTGTAGATGGCCTAGCCGCAACTAGGCGCGGGCTAGACATTGCATCTGA
The DNA here is from genome assembly GCA_015584085.1 of Macrolepiota fuliginosa MF-IS2. Lineage (NCBI taxonomy): Eukaryota > Fungi > Basidiomycota > Agaricomycetes > Agaricales > Agaricaceae > Macrolepiota > Macrolepiota fuliginosa. The sequence continues at coordinate 93,080 of MU151071.1, read as the reverse complement.
GATTGTCCGAAAACCACAGGCTCATTTTCATTGGTCAGGGGCCTTGTTGGCTTCGTGACGAAGTATAACGTGAGTATCAGAGCAGCAGCGACCGCAATGATAGGCTCGTGTCTCTTCAGAGTCTTCCAGGTTCGAGAGCCAATCCTTTGAAAATATCCCACGGTAAATGAAAGGCTCCTAGGCTTATATTGCACCCATTGATCGTCTTACTTTGGCCCACCAATCAAATGCTGTGCGAATGATTCTTTCCTGTCTTCATCTTGTGTCTGTGCTCAATGTACTTTACAGCATATGTTCCAGGCTTCAGCTTATCTGCCCTTTGTCTCACTTGACGCAAGAAATTGCTCAGACAGCTCCACTCACGTTGCCGCCCAAACGGCTGCCGTGGTCCAGACCATGTCAAAGACCCTACCTAATTATCACGAGGGGTGCCACTTCGAAGGATTTGAAACATAACCTCATCATCGAAACTCAAACCGAGTTTGCCCTGTCTTCACCCTTCCGCATCTTGTTCGCTTCCTTCCTGCCGACCTCACGGCTAACACATTTGCGTGGGTGCTCAGCCATTCAGCAAAAAACCTGTCGCAGATCCGCAGGCAATGTCGTCTCTCTTACAATCATCATCCTGGGCTGACTATAATTGTAGTAGGTCACAACTTGGTGGGCGGTATAAGTGGCAACAGCTGTGGACACACGCTATCCTTGAAATTAATACCGGCATGTGCCAATGGTAGGCACACCAACGGTGCTGTTTCCTACGGATCGACTCAGATTACCCAGACGTCGTGGACCCTGATATGTGGTCTAGACACCCTGAATGGAACAACAAACCTCGCGTGGATCATGATCTTGGCTACTTCAACATGGGTCATCATAAACACCGTATAAGTACCAAGTGCGTCTCGATGGTTGGTCAGTAGTAAGCTTCCTGAAAGCTTCCACTGTCAGCCCGTCTCTCCTTGTTTTCTCTTCCGCCGCAACGCCGATAGCTTCTTGCGTTGATCCATCTTCGCGTAGCGCCGACACTAAGATCAGAATGATATATCCTGGAATGAGCGTGAGTTTGGTGGCATCGCACGAGCCTCTTGTGCTGACCAATAAGCAGGCAGCATCGTCAGACTCCCAAAGAGCCAGTAATTTCCAAGCGACCAACGAGCCTGGGGTAAGCAACCCGAACGCCCAGCACCACATTCATCTGAGCGACAAATAGGTTACACCACCAAACCCCCAGAATCCCAATGACCCTCCAAGGGTCAATGGATGTAAAGTAAGTCGTAGGAACGCTTAGCATCGCCCATATCCGTCCCCACACTGCGTTATCTAAAAGCAGTTGGGTACAACTCGCCTCCATAAACAGGGCCTGTGCGTCGCTAAGAAGCTCCGCAACGAGCGGAAAGCCCAAGCCTACGACAGAAGAGCATACGACAAGCGGCGCCAACTCCGGTGGAACCCGTGAGCAGTCATAGCTTCTCCAGCTCGTCAGGCTCGTGACTGTAAATGATCCCGTAGGTTGTTTTCTTCTGACCTATGTATGTGTTCCATAATATACCTGAGATACCTGGGATATCACCGTGTACAACACAAAATATAGACCTGGAGCGTGTAGATGTTCAGGATATTATATACTCGGTTTTCGCGAGGATAGAGTTCACCTAAATCATCTCTGAGCGCCGCTCCCATCTTCCTGTCCCTCAAGCCTAACGCCTTCAGATGCAGCAACAGCACCAACCGTAGCCTCCAAGTTATACTGCACATTTTTCCTGTACTTTGTCGCGAGATCTGCCGCTGTCTTTACGCCGCTATTGGCCCGCAGGATCTCTTCAAGGCAGTGATTCAGCTCGAGAATCATTTCGGTACATTTGGACTAGGACGTATTTGAGAAGATGGTCTCAGAAAGGATAATCGGAATCGGTGAGCCGTACGGTGTTCTTGACAATGCGCTCAAGGAGCACAGCTTGTCTTTCAGCATGTGGGTTCTCCATGGTATGGAATATATGATGGTGGTGACTGATAAATGACAAGACGCGTCGCGTCGCGCCTAGCGTAATCTACGTCCATTACATCATTTGTTCCCATGTCAATATCCTTGATTAAGCACAACGGGGATTAAGCTTCTAGGCCGCGTCTACCTAAGACGGGTCAGGGCAGTAGGCAGCAATATCTGGCAAGTAGACTGTAACGACGGGTGTAAGACTGGGGAGTGTTGTTGCGGGAGAGGGAAAATCCACGAAATATTACTTATTCAAGCGTATTTGCTTAGTACGTGCTCATCTCGTCCCGAAATATCAGGTCAGCATCAGGCGTAGAATACATGCGATAGGGTCAGGAATAATGCATAAGAAAAAGAACGATAATGCCTGCAGGATGTGTTGTAAATAAAAGCGTATATGGTGCGCCAAAACAGAGAAAACGAGTCCTGACAACTTCTCAACCCCACCCGTCCCATCTGCCGAATCTTCTATACTCCTGCAACGTGCAATTTCTGCTCTCTCTCTCCTTCTCTCTCTCCTTCTCCCTGTCCTTACCCTTCTCCGCTCCTCGTACCGTTGACGCGGAACTCCCGCGCCTCGACATCTGAACTGCCTTCGGCGGTGACCCATGCACAATTGATCCACCTCCACCTCCACCACCTAGAGGACTAGGGCCGAGTGTCCCAGAAACTCTCCTCGCACTACCCGCAGACAACGATTCTCTCCCACTAACACTCCCACCTGTACCAGCACCAGCGCTGACAGTAGATCCTCCTCTCTCCCTCTTCCTGTCTTTCCCACTCAACGGCAACGCCAATCGATACCAGCCACCGACATATGTAAGCGCAATCAACTGCCACTCTAGAAAAGCTCCAGAACTGTTACCTCCTTCTGAGGGCTGTTGGTTGTCTTCTGTCGCGACCTGCACCCACCCGACCACGCACCGTTCCTCATCCGGCACATCCGTGTCCTTGACTACAGGCGCGGAGGAGAGGGACGAAGATGAGACGGCGGGGCGGGTTGACGATAAAGAGATATGCGAAGATTGGACTGGGATGCGGTATTGTGCGTATGACCACTCAGATTCGAAATATTTCGGGAGAGGGAGGAAGGGAGTCAGAGGCGAGAATGTTGATTGTCGATTCCTGTTTGTACTGCTGTCAGAAACTGTACTATACGCCATCCGGAAAGGGATTCACTTACGCAGCGCCAGCAAGAGAGAAGACATGAATAGTGCCTTTATCACTCCACACACACACCTCCTTCTCGTCTGGACGAAACGCAACTCCATAAATCTCAGCTTTGTCTGTGCCTCTTCTTAGCTCTTTGATCCGTGTACCGGTAGCCGTGTCCCATACCCGGACAAGTGTCCCTTTCGCAGAAGTTGTTGCAATTAATCGACCAGATGGCGTCAACGACAACGATGTCAGTGCTGTCGTGTGTGCAACAATGACTGGCGCGGCGTGTTTGACCGGATGCACACCACCTGTCGACGTCGAGGGCCCAGGTTTACTCTGCACAGGCTTTGTATTCGGCGGTGGATTTCGCGATTTGGGTTCGGGGCATGGCGGCAGGTGTATTAACTGTACATGACCTAATTGTCTCCCCGCAATCGCAAGCAGCGTTGACTTGGGAGCTGTAGCAATAGCCAACAATCCTATAACGAGTAAGACAATCCTAAGTCAATGAACAAAACCACAGCAACTACACACACCTTTCTGATTATCACAGGTCTCCCATTCAGCATATCTCTTTATCCCTCCAGACCCCGACTCACCCCCACCAACCTGAAACACAACCACCCTCCGCCGCAGTGCAACGGCGAGCCAACCTCTCCGACACGCCAATCCGCGCACCTGGCTCTTGAATTCGAGTTCCGCAACCTCCTTGCCGAGTGCATCGTCCCACACAACGACCTTGTTTGCCGGGTACAGTGGACTGCGACCACCACCGACGAGAAATAGGAGGTTGGTCGAATGTAATGGGAGGACGTGTGATAGTGTGCCATCGGATAGTTCTGTTTCCGTATGTAATGAGTAAAGTTGGTGTCGTATTTGGGGTGTGCTGGCATACCTCGTTTCCGGACGAGCTCTAATGGCCAGGTTCTATAGACTGCAAAGCCTTCTTGTGTCGATGTAGTGAATATGCGTGTGTCAGCGTCGAACCGTGCGTCGAGGATGTTCACGGGTCTCGCGGATGATATTGAGTGTCGTGCGAGATTCATGGTTATTACGAGTAATACAGCATGTACGATTGTGTAGACAGGTCGCAGACCTGGAAGTGCTTAAGCAACGACGTGCGAGAGCGAGAGCTCAGAAGTGAAAGGAGAAGGGTAGAAGCAGAGCCTGGGTGTGAGTGGTGTACCACAGAGGGTGATATGCCCAAATCCGGAGACCCGCTCATTAGAACTTGGATCCGGGGATACGTATACGTATACAGATAGCTTTGCATTGCACAACATATATATATACAGCGTACAGGATGCATATCAGACAAAATAATGCAGATGATCCCAAGACAAAACAAAAAGAAGCAAATCTGAACAATGGAAAGTAAATCCGGGCGACACAAAGGGAAAGATAAAAGCATAGATCCCAGTCCAAAATAAAAGGCCTCAATCACCAGCCCGTGGTATCAAACCTTGGAGCCCCCCGTCATCCTCACACTCCCTGTATTCGTAATGTTGGTCGGATTCCAAGTTCTCGGCGGGCGCAAATCTACGTGCGCGAGCCGCAGTCTTGCAGCCTTGAACTCCATTTCTTCCATATGATTCTGTGCCACCAGCGCAGCCCGAGCCTCTGCCTGCCTCTGCAGCTCTGCCTCTGATTCGTCCGAGAGGTAATCCGTGAAGCCACCATCAGAAGTAACGGTGCTATCGCTTAACGAGCCAGACCCACCAGAAGGACCATCACTGCTCCCACTGCTCGACCGGCTGTCATCTTCCTTGGGAGGTGATCGGGAGGTGACAAAAGTAGAGGAAGACTGTTGCTGGTCGGATATACGTGAGCTCGACGTTCCCGGCGCAGCAGAGCGACCAGTGGGGGAAGGCACATTGGAGGACATGGATGAGCGACGTCGCACGGTTCCGTCCTGGATTTTATCTCCGATTCTAGTGGGCGTACCCACGTTTGAGGAGGCACCGCTGTTCTTCCTGATACTCAATACTCTCTTGGGCGAGGGAGCAGCAATCTCTCTCTCGGGACTCCTGCCGGCATTGGAGGGAGAGGATTGACGGGACCTCGTGCCCTCGCTCTTCCTTTCCTTTGGTGGGCCTTCCCCAAAATCAGGAATGGGATGTCGATGCCGGGGACTATGGTGGGTCTCAAAAGTCGAGGGTGATTTGGGTGACGAAGATAACACACTTGCGGCTGCGCTCTTTACACTTCCGAGGGCCGCCACATTCTGCTTCGGACTGCCTTTGTTCCCTTTGATGGGAATGGCGACTGCAACAGGCGTCTTCTCTCTTGAGAAAGAGTTGGCGCGACTGGACGTAGCTGGTCTCGGAGGTGTATTCATATTTGTAGTTGGAGAGGAAACCTTTGCGGGGGGCGGGGTCGAACGTTTTGCTGGTGGAGAGGCTCCGGAGAAGCTGTCAAGCATGGCCTTGACATCGGGGGGTATTTGGACGTTGAATACGATGCTGACAGACTTCCAGTCGACAACAGAGATGCATTTGTACTCGCTGGGTTGTGGGGCCCTGCAGCAGCCAGGCCACCCGCTGTTGGGCACGGGTTCTTTCTGTTGGAGAAAAGCTGCCCACTGGGGGGCAGGTGAGTTACAGAGATTACACAAAGAAGGACTAACGGACCTTGCACCAGCCGCAGCCATTGAAAGAGTTTACTTTAGTGGAATGGTGAGGAGCAGAAGAAATGGAGAAAGTTGAAAGACATACCTTCAGCGTTTGTGAGGAACATGACGTCGAAGCGAGGGTGTACATTGCGGTTGCGGCAGATGTCGCGCCTGTGTGGACACTTTGAGTGTGGAAACACCCTGCACATGGGGCAGAGCTTGACGGTGAGGTCGACAGAGCCGCATGGGTAGCACATCGCGGCGAGAGGAAACTCATGTCCATATTAAATATATTATTATTTATTACTCTCCCACACATCACCCCGCACAGCCTATCCCTTCTCTCCTTCCTCGACCATGGGCAAGTCTCAGAGCAAACTCTCCGCAGAGCAGCTCGCAGATCTCCAGAAGAATACTTACTGTGCGTTCTGCCCGTCGTCCCCCAGTCTTGTATTTACAAATTCGTAGTCGACAAGAAAGAACTCCAGCAGTGGTCTGCTCCCCTTCTTACTACATTGGACCCCCAGATAATAACATCTCTCTAGGTACAAAGGCTTCCGCAAGGACTGCCCCTCTGGCACCCTCGACAAGGCAGAGTTCTCGCGGATATACAAGCAGTTCTTCCCCTTTGGTGATCCCGCAGAATTTGCCGACTACGTCTTTGATGTATTCGACGAGAACAAGAACGGAACCATCGATTTCAAGGAATTCATCTGTGCCCTCAGCGTCACCAGTCGTGGCCGGCTAGACGAGAAGCTCAAATGTGCGTCTAACTCTGTGCCCACGTTGTACGATCTAATCTCTCGCTTGATCCTGCATTCAATTAACGCCAGGGGCGTTCCAGCTGTATGATATCGATAAAGACGGCACCATCACCTACGACGAAATGCTCCAGATCGTTCAGTCCATCTACAAGATGACTGGCGAGATGGTCAAGCTTCCCTCGGACGAGGACACTCCCGAGAAGGTGGGTCGCCTGATCCTGCTGTTAAGCTGTTTTGGTAGACGCCCCATGCGTACTCCATGCACCTGTCCCAATTAGCCGCTGAGGCGATGCATTGCTGACCGATTTATCCCCCTTTGTAGCGCGTGGAAAAGATATTCAGGAATATGGACCGCGACAAGGACGCAAAGCTCACCTTTGAAGAATTTGTCGAAGGCAGCAAGCAGGATCCCACTATCGTCCAAGTGTGTTATTTTTAGCACCTATCGCAAGCATGACGCACTTATCATTATCCCAGGCATTATCGCTATACGACGGTCTCGTGTAGCGCCCGTCATCTTCGCTTTTCTCTATTTTCCCTATTTTCTTCCTTGTTATCTTATAATTTGTCGCTGGCTACGATACTGACCACACATGTATGATTTATCAGACTTTGAATATTACATAGCTGTAATTAAGAATCTGCAGGCGGGATTTTACCGTACTTTCGTAGTACCCGGCTCTCAACATCCTCTCCAATCCAATTGTAAAATCCTGCGTCGAAGTCGAGGTTCTCTTTCTCTTGCTTGAAGAGCTTGTTGTAATCCTGGGGGACGGCTGGCGCGGCACTCATATTCGGCATTCCACTAGCCATCTGCTGCAAGTCTACACCAGTATCTGCAAGCATAATAAATATCCGCATTCATGAGCCAAGCGGCAAGCACCCACCTTCATTCCCAAGCAGCAACCGGTAGACGCCATTCAACCCGAAGAAGTTGAGGAAATACCACGACAAAGACGAAACCCATCTCGTGTCCATGTCGGGGGTCGAAATGCCTCTCTGCATCATAGGTTTAAATCCAAGTGTCAATGGGAACGGCAATTTGACTATCCAAACAAACCCATCAGTACCAGCCAGCAATAAAAACTGAAAATCTGCAACGCACTGGCAACAAAACCCGAAAAGAAGAAATTAACCCATCCCATAATCACCATTTGGGGAATCATAACTACAGTCTGCGTCTTAAATTGCGACATCATCGTGTCCATCTGCCCAGGGTCTGAGAAGAAACTAGGCGGTTTGGGAAACTCAGCCTCGTCTCCACCCTCTTTGGGCTTTTTCGGTACGGGGAGCCCATCTTTGAGGTAAATACCGTCGGTGAAGGCTTGTTTGAGGTTTTGGGAGATGGTGTGGTAGAAGGGTGGTGCGAGGGGAGAGTGCGCGGAAGTTGCACGGATGAGTTGCGAGCGCGTTAGAGCGCGTCTGGGGGATGGTGTCAGCGAACCAGAATATGCAAGTAGTATAAAGAACAAAGTCGACGGTCGACGTACTGTTCACGAATCTGCGCCCGCGTTTGTGGCTTCGGTTTGTTCTGCAGTAATAGCAGCACATAGTGCCGCAGAATGCCTACTAGAACCTATAGCACGGAGCCGTCATGGTGTCAGTAAATGAAGGAGGCGGGTAGACACGTAAACGCACCATGACAAGACTTATAGGGAAGAGGACCCAGTCCCGGATGGACGGGTCCAGATACAGCGAAGCTCTATATTACAGAAAGTCATGATTATATGCCAGTAAAATTGAGAAAGAAACGTACGCAGTAGACATTGTTGTGGACGGACGGAAGAAGGAGACGAACGCCAAATCACTTGCCTGTCCAAATGTGGACATCAATCACACAGCTCAGCGCAGTCTACCCACCCCCACTACCACCATCATCATCGTAATGGACACCTCACCCACAGCCCTATTCGACTCTTACGAGCAGGACTTCCAACAGTTTATTGAGAGCATACGGGATAAACTCGAAGGGAGTGGCAAGGATGAAGTAGGCGGTACGTCCGTACTCCCACCATTGAAACACAATCCAAATATTAACGACGCCCATGGCTCAGAACAGCGTAGGGCAACATTACGCAGAGTAGAAATGGACATCGACGAAGCAGACGAAATGGTCCGTCCTTCACTCACCTACTCGTCAAAGCCAAGTTAACCCCGCCCCAGGTCTCCCAAATGGAAATTGAGATCCAAGGCATCCCGCAGTCCCTACGCACATCCTACCTCTCTCGTCTCAAATCCGCCAAAACATCCCTCACGACCTACAAGAAATCACTCACGGACGTACGCGCCACCTTAGCCCGGACCGAGCTCCTCTCTTCCTCGTCCAAGTCGCCCTCTCCAGGCCTGGGCGGCGAATACCCGAATACTGACGACCCATATACGTCTGATCGCTCGAGACTGCTCGCCGGTACAAATATACTTGAAGACGGGACGAAAAGGTTACAGGAGTCCCAAAGGATTGCGTTGGAGACGGAGGAACAGGGGGCGGATATTTTGACAAATTTAAGAGGGCAGAGAGAGCAGATTGAGAATGCTAGGAATACTGTGAGTTTTATATAATTTGTGTCTTTGGGTTGAGTACTGATTAAGCGTCGCTCATAGCTATGGCGAGCAGACACGGCTATTGACAGGGCGTCTGGAACGGTGAAAAAGATGATACGCAGGTATGTATTCATCACTCTGTTTATATGTTCCTTGGATTGATTCATGTACAATAGGATGTACCAACAGCGCGCTGTCACATATGCCATCATCACCGTCCTTATCCTCCTTATTGTCATCATCATTTGGGAGAAGCTCAGTGGATGAGTACCATATTCTCGTACATCCACCCTTTAAAGCGCATCGTATATCAGGCACTACTCGCTGATAGCCACGCTTTGCCCGTCCTTCCTGTACTTATCCCTTTTGGGCTCCCCGGACACTTATCTATGCCCCGTTCCTGTGGTACTTTTAATTATTGGGTCTCTTGGAGTAAATTATAATATGGATCTTTGGAATTAAGGGATTTAACTTGGAAGTCCACGTAAATACTAAACTGGCAAGTCCCTTGATGTTATCCTCTGCTTTCCCCCAATACACCCGAGACTTGTTGGTCTCAGCGCAGCTCGAATTTTACGGCGCTCGCTAGTGGTCGGCCTTGAAAGCATTCGGGAAGCCTGTGTACCCCTCTCCTTGCCGAGGAGTCGAACAACTCAATGAGCGCGTACAGTAATTCGACACTCCTGGCTTTTCAACGAGGCCCGACTTAGCTCGCTTGCCCATTCTCTGGTGGAAAAGACGATCCTTTAGTCAACCAATTGGATCTTCCCCTAGAGGAACCTCACCCCCTGTTGCTCGCCGGTCTGTGCCATGGAAACCCTTTGTCATTAGCATTGAACTCAGCAAGACGGAAAACAAGGCATCCCTCGCTGTGCTTTAAGGAGACGTTCCAAGTTGTCAACTATGATAAGGAAAATGTACATCCCTTTTCTGCGTCTCACTGCATCGACAGCGAAGCACAAAATAGATGATGATTCTATACGCATACTCTAATGTGGTGAGATACAACTGCTATAAGCACAACATACTGATTAATGCTAAGAACCGCCAAAGATCATCAACAGACTAGACTCTAAACCGATAACGCAACACGCTTGGGGTATTGATCCAATCTCTCGTACAGATGGACGGGTGTACCACTCATCCCATCAATCCAATGAACACCACCGATGAACATATCTCGATCCGGGAACACCTCGACAATATCGCACTGGAAGTCAGGCGCAACGAGCCTATACTTCCTCCACAGCTCCTGCGACTCGGAATCCGGGTCCGACGCCGGACACCAACTCGGCACATCGGGGTCGTCGCATGGGTATGAGCCAACACCGACATTCTGAAGTTCGAATTTGGGGAGCTTCTCTATCCGACGGAACATCTGGCCAATGGCAAAGTTCTCGACGAGGAAGAAGTGTGCAACGGAGGGATCAGTGATGCGGACTGTGGCTGTTGCTGTGCAGACGATCTGTTCAGAGCATACAAGGTGCACTTGGCGCGTCTGGATGATGGGTGTCTCTTCAGATGCTTGGGCAATGGCAGCGGGTGAATCATTGAGCGAGAGGAACTCTTTTGGGGCTCCAGGGGTGGGGTACCAATATGTGTTGGTGTAGACAACTGTGATGGAGATCGGTCGCGCAAAGTAGGCACTGGAAGGAGAGTAATGTGAGTTTTACTTGTCCTATAGAGGGTAATCTGGGGATACTAACCTTAGGACTCTTTGGAGCTCGCCCTGTGCGGAGAGAGCGATACGTTCGACGCCGCTTACAGCGGACGGCCAGGCAAACTACACCAAAATTAGAGTCGTGTTCTTGATAAAAATCTTGGGGAACTTACGGCAACGCTGGTGGTCTTGTTAGTAAAGGTGTATGTGGGAGCCATTTGAGATTGTAGAATCAGTGAAGAGCTGAGAGTGATACAGGCGAGTACGAGAGGGAGTTGTGAAGCTGCTGGAGCCGACTGCGCTGAAGGTCAACCCAGCAGAATTCGCCTCATATATATCGTTTTGCTGCTTCATCCACTCAAATGCAGAGAAGTCTGAAATCCCTGATAGTACCCACTGAGTGGAATTCAGGAAACCCGCAATCATCACCCTCTCGCTTCTATCGCAACCGATGAATTGCTACGGGACGGTCAATACCACAGTACAATCATCGCTGTGTATACACTATCACCCCAGGTCTTGACCCGAAATACGGATTTTCCAGCCCACTATGTCCTCCGAATTCTTGACAGAAACTTTCAATTCCAGTGCAGCCCCTCCAACGATCCGGGCGGTTGCTCCGGAGGCTCAAAAAATAGTAATGACGTCAGTTCCCATGGAACCTATTTACACCCGGCTTTGTATATTGGAGGTGAGAACACATACTTCAATTCGAGCCTCCAAACTGCTCCCAGTATTCTTGTGCTCTGAAACTTACTCATAACCCTGCTGTAGTGAGGGATTGTGACCTTGACGTCATCATCATATGTCGCCAATAAAGCGAAATGACGGAACCGGTAGACGTTTTTCTGACATAGGCGACAACAAGCGACATCAACCATTGTTTCTCGTAGGCGAGGCTACCCCCTCCTGATTTGTTCGACAGAACGAGCTAGTCAGACTAGTCGTCAGAGTAGTATCCCAACACGAAGGAACATTGTAATGAGAATGAAACACTATTGCTTCGAAGAGAGCGTCCGAGGGTAGATAAAGCCCTGAAGGCAATGGGAATGTAATCATTCTCGACTTCAAGGGACTGCCGCAGAAGTCCGGTCAAAATGTCCGAACCAGACTTCTACTGCTGGATCGGCTGCTCCTCTTCGTTCTCCAATCTTTTCAAGACACAGTCCTATTGCCTCCATCATCTCCCAGAGTTCGCGTTCAGCAGAATCTCGCTCCTTGTATCCAAGAAGGACCACAGGAGGCTTTTCTCCCGTTCCCATCAGCTTCATAACTGTCTGCACCAGCGCAGGAAATGAAGACGTATTATACGTCACGTCCGACATCCTAAGTATTAATTATTTAATCATGGATCAATGACGAGGTCGAGAGAAGATCGGGACACACAAGATAACGTCAATGTTTCCAAGAGCGTTGATACATTCAGGAAGGTTTTCATCTTCCCAGTCCAAGATTTCTGCTTTGGGGGCATTGTGAAGATATAAGGAAAGATTCGAGGTTATGTTGTGATCAAGCAAGGGAATGGCACTTTCTAGTTTAATGATTAGTCCTAATCAGCGAAGCCTGGTAATGTATACACCCTCACCGAGGTCTGTTGTAATAATCCTATCTTCTTGATGCTCTGGCGTGTTAAAGTGAGCACGCAGAGAAGCAACCACAAGTGAGACGATCCCAGTCCCAGCACCTAGAATTTCGTCAATTACTTTCCCGTTATATCAACCAAAACCGCGCAGACTGACCCAGCTCAACCATGTGCCTCCGCTCCGCAGAGAACAACGCATCCCATAGAATCTCGAGAGATCGAGTCCGCTGGCTCTGCCCAAGATTTTGGAAATCAAGAAGCCAGGAACTCAACCCTATACCACTGTCCCAGATTTTCTGTCATTGATCATCACTCCCCAAGGCAACACCCACGAAAGGTCAACTCACCTTATCCAGATCGAAAGACGTTTGTTCCGTTATCTTTAGTTCGCGGTTTCTTGCCACTGTCTCGGTAGCCTCGTTCCCGACCTCCCGCACTTCTCTAGCTACATTCGTGATTCGATATATGCGTTCAATTCTTTCTTGTTTCTTTGCATTCCCCTTGAAACCTTTCGCAGAAAATAGAATTGGCATCGAGATCACTGGAAATGGTGTGCTTCCGATCGTAGGCTCGTGTGTATCAATGCCATAGTTTGGTTTTAGAGCGGTGGTCTGAGCGGACGACGAAAGGATGAGCTGCCAATGTTGTCCCTCACGGACGCCCGGAGGAACAGGAACAGGAATTTCTTTGTATGCAGATGAATTTCTGTAGGTAGTTAGTTTGAGGGGCTTGGTTGTCTTGAGGGTGAAATTTGTGGGAGACGAGGACGGTGTTTGTGGATATGGTGCCCATGAATAGTAGATATCTTGTGAAGCTTCGTACTGTTCCGTTCGCAAGTCATTTGATATTTGTGGCGTTATCGCTATTGTGCCAGTGGGTGATGATTGGGTTGGTGGGGGGCGGAGAAAAGAGATATAGTAGAACATTGATGATGGCAAGGAGAAACTTTCAAATAAAATAGGTACATGATTAGATCTACGACTACTTGGGCCAGGGGCCAGTTATCCATGATCTTTTACCACTTTATTTTTTCTGTTTCAAAGGCACTCTAATTTGTAGGCTCTTGGAGTCAATCCTGAATGTTTCGAATGTGGGTGTTCGAGGTACTACAAGGCAAGAAGAGTCAATGGTGGCTCATTTATTATCTATCATGTTATACACTCGAGACATTAACAGCCAAGACTGAGACGACAAAGGGATCAAAATCAAACCCAGCTCTTCCTGAGATACAGAAAAGAGAATAGATATCAACACGGAAAGGGAGAATAAAGGAGGAATAAGTAGTGGAAGGAAAAGGATTTATGGTAGGCGGCCGGGGGAGCTGTGGGGCACGTAAGATACGGCCCACACGGGGTGTCCAATAAAGACAGTGTAGGGTAGAGGACGAACAGGCGGCGGTCAAATGCTGAACGGTCTACCTATAAGTACCGCAAATGAAGCACAGGGGAGTCCAAGAAACCCGTGGACCAAACGATAAGGTGATATGGTACTCTACGTTAAGTGTGAAGACAGTGTGGTACCAGCGAGGGAAGTGCGAAAGCGAGGGCGACATGAAATATGGGTGGTCATGACATCAGAGCGTAAGAAGCAGGGGGATGAAGGCGATAGTCCAAGAAAGAAGGGAAAAGGAAGATTAGTGTCCGTGATAATTCCCTCTTGGATATGCACCATATGGATCGCCCAACGTCTGTGACGAACTCGCCGCTGATGGATCATCATACGCCAACCCACCACCCGGTGGTATTGGTGAATGCCGCTGATATGCATGTGGATCCTGGTGTTGCTGACCAACGGGTGCTGCAGAACCTGCTAGATGGACTTGACTATCGTTGTCATCGTCATACCCATGTTCGTAACCGAACGTCGTCTGGGATGGAAGATACCCTGCACCATGGTGCGAGTACGGGTTGTACTGGGGCATAGGCGGTGGATAATCACTCGCAGCAGCATTGTAGTAGTCTTGCGTGTGGAAACTAGGCGCAGGTGTACTCCGAGCCTTAGGGCCGTTGAACTCCTCGTCATCATCAATGTTGAGGTCAGGCAATGTTGGCTGAGGAAGAGGTTTGCCAACCATTTCGCCCTTCTTGTTCTTGAGATGCGAGTAGTCACCCATGGCTTCTTTCTGAGCTTGTTTGGCAGCGTCGGCGAGACGCTCCTTCTTCTTGCGTTTGATGATGGCACCAATGCGCTGTAGGCGGATAATTAGAGACGTGAACAATAGAGTCGACTATTACGTACCTTGTCGACTTTGTGACAGCAGTACTCCTGTGGCAGCCCATCTGATTTGAGTGATGGTGAAACCTAAGCAGTCAATCACTGACCTTAAGGTTGCCTCGAATGTGTAGCAGGAGGGGGACATAACAGATACCAGCGACGGCCAAAAGGAGCAGAGAGCCGGCGAAGACAACGACAGTGAAGAATGATGTGACGGTAAGAGCGGAAGTCGAGAGTGAGTTGCCCTTGAAGTATTTAGACGGATCATACCAGGGTATTGTTGTGTCCTCGCTTTTGACGAGCCATACAGCGTAGAGAGTGAGACCGTTGATAGTTTGACGAGGACCATCAGCTAAGAGTAAGCGTTTCCAACTCTTGAAGGTGAAGAAGACGAAGAAAGCAAAGTCATCACTGAGTCTGGTGGAGTTGCTGATGTGATCGAAGAAACAGAAGTGATCGTACGAGCCTGATAGGGAAGGGTCAAGGGATGTTCCAAACAGGTGAAACCGGGTACGAACGGAGAGAGTAGTAGTTATTGGCCATGACATTTGTAAAGGCAAACGAAATATCACGACTCGCGATGATCTTCTTCGCTTTCCGGGACTCGTATGCCAGCTGTGAATCCAAATTAGGAACGCGACATCTGGGCTGTTCGAAAATAAATGTCGTACCAGCAAGAACGAGAAGATGATACAACCAAAGAAAATCCACTTCCCGATGTTGAAAGGGATAAACACGCATCCATCAATGCTTGCGCAATCTTTGAAAATTTCATTGGCCCAGTTCTTGGTCGTTAACATGGTTATGGCGGAGAAGATATCAGAGACGTAGACGAGGAAGGACTTGAGGACGATGATATAGAGCCATAGGTACCTGATAGCTGGAGGTCAGCAGGAGGAGCTGGCGCTCAGCTTGGATGATACGCACTTCATGCGCATCATGAAGCCATTGTCGGTGAATTCGCGGGTGTCAACGAAATCAAACTGAAATAGGAGGCTGCGGAGTGAGCGGTATAATGAGTGGATGGGATGTAACTGCGCACCTTGTGATCTGGGACGTTTTCACGCTTCCACTTTGGACCCGAACACATTGTGAATGGACTCTAATAATGAGGAATGTGGTTTGTAGTTGGGAGGGGTGAGTGGTTGGAATATAATTTGTCTGATTGCGGGAGCTGAAGGCGAGCCAGTCGCATTCGTCAGTAAAGAGTGACGGCTAAGAGAGTAGCGAGTGAGGGGCAGCGAGCGGCGGGCGGGGAGAACGAGCGAGCGGAAGAAAGCAACGACAACAGCCATCACACTTCGTTGTCCCCATCCACCTGCCATATTAGGCATCTCATTCCCCTTTTGGCCCCATAATTACCAGTCCCTCTTTTCGGCTTCTCCCGAACGCTCTTTCGACACAATGACTACGCTCCAGAAAGTCAAGGTCAGTCCTGTCTCTATTGTCCATCCGCCCTTGCTGATGTTCATCAGGAAATCGAAGATGAGATGGTGTGTAGTCAATAAATCTATCCACAATTGACTCTGATTTTTTTTCTAGGCCAAGAGTACGCTATTTATACGATCCTCGCTCACATATCTTCTTATATTCCTCAAGCCCAAAAGAATAAGGCTACGAGCTATCATTTGGGTCAGCTCAAGGCCAAGCTTGCCAAGCTCCGGAGGGAGCTCATTGCAGGCACTGGAGGAAGCGGAGGTGGCGGTGGTGGGATCGGATTTGATGTAGCAAGGTCCGTCTACTAAGGCTATGCCTCTTGGAAAGTTGGTTGACCAGTCTAATAGAACGGGTATAGCATCAGTTGGATTCGTAGGATTCCCTTCGGTTGGGAAGGTTTGTAGTCTTTCCTCTCATACGTCGAAGGGTGATTAATATTTATAACTTAGTCTACCCTCATGTCGAAACTGACGGGCACCCACTCTGAAGTCTCAGAAATTGACTTCACAACCCTCACAACTGTGCCAGGAACAGTGAAGGTGCATGGCGCACCGATTCAGATCCTCGATCTCCGTGCGTTTTTCCGTGCTGAAGACCCTGATTATCAACGTTTAAACCTGTTTAGCTGGTATTATTGAGGGTGCGAACGATGGTCGTGGTAGAGGGAAGCAAGGTGCGTATCACACCCACTCAATAGTATCTCGATGTATAAATCATCTGCACCAATATAGTTATCGCCGGTACGCACGCAAAAACGACTCTCCCACCCGATCATGCCCTAATTATCAATACCGCCAGTCGCACGAACATGTAACCTCATCTTTATTGTTCTTGACGTCCTAAAACCTCTCGGCGACAAAAAGATCATCGAGGGCGAACTCGAGGGCTTTGGGATTCGTCTCAATAAGCGGCCACCCAACGTCACAGTGCGCAAGAAAGAAAAGGGAGGTATCGCGATCACGAACACGGTACCTCTCACAAACATCGACCAAGATGAAATCAAGGCAATCCTGAGCGAGTATAAAATCAACAACTGTGACGTTGCCATACGCGAACCCGGCGCGACTGCAGACGATTTGGTGGACGTCATCGAAGGGAACCGGTTAGTCCTTTCCTGCTACCGTCCCCAAACTAGTCGATCTGATCTTCCCTAAGGGTGTATATTCCCGCACTTTATGTCCTTAACAAGGTACCTTCTGTTTGCTTGATATTCAAATAAATCCTCACGCCCTCTCAATTAGATTGATGCGATTTCAATAGAAGAACTCGACCTCCTTTACAAAATCCCCAACTCCGTCCCAATTTCTTCGAAAGAATGGCTCAACGTCGACGAACTCATCGAAAAAATGTGGCAAACACTCGACCTTGTTCGCGTATACACCAAACCGCGTGGCCTACCACCCGACTACTCTGCCCCTGTCGTCTTGCGTCGCGGAAGGTGCTCGGTGGAGGATTTTTGTAGTGCAATCCATAAGGAAATCGCGAAGCAGATGAAATAGTAAGTGCTCTTTATTACCGTCGATGGTTCATTTTGTTCAATAACATGTGACCTTTCTATGATGTAGCGCGATTGTTTGGGGCGCTAGTGCTAAGCATGCACGCGGGCAAAAAGTAGGACTGGAACATATCCTGGATGATGAAGATGGTATGTTTTCTGCACCCAGTTGTTTTGCCCGTGCTGATACCGTTCCCCAGTCGTCCATATCTCGAAGAAGTAAACTGGTACTTAGTATCTGGTTTCATCGCGTCGTATCATTCAGAATACACCAATTCTACATATACAGACGAAACCCGGCTTCCTAGCTTAGTACGATGAAAAACTTCTTTCCTCGACTACCCGCGATACCTAGAGCGAGACGACTGTTGGATGGATCCGGACTTTGGATTGTTCACCTTGTCTCTGAGAATTCAGACGTCCACGGTCATCACCGACTCCACAGACCCGAAATCTCATGAGAACACCCAAACTACCACGAGCGCGTGCGTAATCCGTGACTACCAACAACGGTTTAAATCTGTGCGGATCTGGCCTATAGATGCTTAGATCGCCCGCGGACGGCAATAGCCAGAACTCGTGGTCTGGTTGATCTTCAACGCCTCAGATGAGATATCAAAGCGTGACGAAGATCTTCACTTCATTCGAGCGACGATGGTTGTTGTGTCGCGACAAATCACGGGAAAACCGGTTCTGGTCTTTCGGAGGTTAACTGAGTATATGGTTACATTTCGAGCGCATTTTGCTTGCTCTCGATATCGACGTAAGCCATCCGTGACGCTACCAAATAAATATATTATACGACTAAAACAAACCCAGTTTACCGAATCGCGCTCAACTGCCCTTGGTACGTTTTCTCCTCGTTCAAATACACAAATAATAGTCTTAAATACCCCCAGATAATTCCCAAGGCACAATATACACTCGTCACCATGAGGGGCAGGAACTCCATTGACGTTTCCGCCGCCTGCCCTTCGCTGGTTCTAGTATCATTTACCCTGCGACTCATATACGCGGGGAAGAGGCCGACAAAAGCGAGTAGAAAGGGGAATCCCATGAGGTATACCTTCTCCAGCATGTCCATGATGACGAATATAAACGATCTAGGGTATCTATATTCAGAAGAGCAAGGTCGGGCCATTCATGTGGCAGCGAAGGAAATAAGGGTGATCGCGACGGTGAAAAGAATATTAAGCAAGCTGCTATACGTCAATCAAGGGGGTGGTAAGATACTCACTCGTATACCTGGCGTCGGAGTGGCACATAGACGAGCACTAGCCATACAATCGAATAGAGGACTTTGATAATCGATTCTGCCACATCATCCGGCTCAGCTGCGAACATTGAATCAACAAGATGACGATCCGTACCTCCTGGAGTGAAGATGAGTGGGAAGAGGCCGAATATTCCTGCAACACTGCATAAAATAAATGTTCGAAAATAAGCATGCCTTTCAGCCGCGAGTAGACTGAGTTTAAATGACAGTACATCAGTACCCATGACATATCCCAGAGGATTTTGCGTACCTCAAAGGTACAAGGAAGAGCAAAACAGCCTTCTCATGGACATGCCAGCCAAACAAGAATGATGTATAACCACACAATGTGAGTGCAGTCAAGAATGATTTGTAGGTTGGGTTTCGCCAGAGTTTGACAAGGATGATCTACCCATTCAATGGGGAAGGGGGCTCTCAGGATTTCCGCAGGAGTGGGCCATCAACAAAGAATGCACTTACAGATTGGAATGCCAGTGTGACAATAAAAGTATGTATAGGTTTGACATTGGGTATTGCCGCAAAGATGGTATCACCGACGAGACCCCGTGACGTCGAAGCTACACCAGATTCGTTGATTGATATGTCTATGCCTGTCCTTTCAACAACTACGTCAAAGATAGAAAATTAGTCACAGCAGCCCACAGAAGACATAATACGTACAGCGGAGAAGGACGCGGTCGAGTGCCGTGACCAGAGCCCAGAAGTTGGGTGCCCAATAAGCGTGATTGAGTCCACGAGTGAAGGGGAATAGTCTCGACAAGACTTGAGGGATTTGCCCCATCAGAAGAAATGGTCCGAATGATGCCAAAAACACGCCTATGACAGCATTTGCGAGGGAAACGAAGTTCTTGATCTCGGGCTGCCCAGCAGGTGTCATGCAAAAAGATCGCAATAAATAGATAAAATAAGCTGGCTGTCATTGTCATCAGAACCTATGCGACAAGTGCTGAAATTATGAGAGGCGCACCGCGAGGTACATGTATATGTGCTTGAAGTTGAGCAATACAGCGAAAAGTATTCCACTTGCTAGTTTATTTCCCTAAGACAGAACGTGAGGAGCCACCAGTTGTCGATCAACATTCACTTACTTGCCGAGCCATAAAAATTGACCACAGTAGAATACCAAATAGCAGACCATTATACTGAAAATGTATGTGGTCCACGATAAGGAAACCAGGGTGCAAGAAGATTGAAGCTGAGATTATGCGTTGGGTAGGCGTGTCGATGGCACTCCGAGTGAATCTGGTTCTCAAGAATTAAAACATCATTCGAGACGCAGCCCAGTGGTACTCACTTGATAAGTACGGCGCCCAACACCAGCTCCGAAAGGATTACAGTTGTCCGCTGGTATGCAATCACCGACCAACTGTCGTAGTTGAGATTGCTGAGATCGACAATTTTGGGGTCAATAAAATATGCCGGTATCGATAATAGCTTTTCAAAGTATGCAAAGAAGGGCGGATAATCCAGTGCTAGAAATCACATTAACTCTGGAACCCAGGGAAAGGTCATAAAATGGAAACTCACTCCATTCGGATGTAGTCTGTCAAAATGAAAAATACAAGACCATGGTAGCACATGCATACATTTCAACACAGATACTTACATCGTAGTACCATTTTGAAAGCGGTAGACTATGCGTAATTGCCAGCCAATTCCTATGAACTTCAAAGTCCGTCGAACGACTAAGATTTGTGCGTCAAGAGTGCGGAAAGCCACAAGCCTTCCGCGGACTCACTATGCGGGGAATAGAAGAAGCTTGAGTACAGTTGAAGCGAGTAGTAAATCCCATTCTGTCCTTTCTATGTCCCATTTGAACCACGATCGTGACGCCTTTGGTGCTGGTTCCTCCTCCGGTATTGTCGAATCCTTCTCGAGCTGCGTGTCCGTCGTGCGTTTGCGGAGATGAGAGTCCATTCCTGGGTCCTGAAGCATAATTCTCAAGTGGTATTCAAGCTAGTGCAGAGACCGGCCAGCGACTTTGTCGGAAGCTCAGTGTCAGACTCTGAGAGAAATAGTACGCGATAGGGCGGAACGCTTGCCAAGCTTCAAGTACTAAAGTAGAGAGATCAGACACGTCGATATCGTGTTGCATCACGTGCAGACGCGTAGGAACGGGCTGCGGCAGCAAGACTTGTGGGACTCCTTTCCTTCCTCCTAGTCGACTTTCCGCGCTTCGCGCCTTGTTCTTCGGAAATACCAAAAACTACCTGCCCCAAGGCCTCCTGAGATGAGCGAACAAGCTGCCGTCGGTCAAATCCAAGCTAATGCTGCCTCAAAGTATACCGTCTCGTCTTCCGATACCCGCTAAAGTTGACATGGATGCCATAGAGGAGTCCTGGCTAAGCTCTTGTTTTTCAGCATTTCTCTTGGAGTGGTGCCTCTTACTTCCTATTATGCCTCTTTGAAATATGTCTACAAGGGTGTGTACCTTGTACTTCCAGGTCAAATTATCGAACGGCTCATAGGACAAATTAGGCAATTCTACATTTGCAGCAATCACAGCAGTGGTGGCCGCTAACATTGTGCTCGTTGCATACATCATTACCTCGTTACTTGAGGATAAGAGGGACGCTACCACGAAGGCTGAGGCAGAGTCCAAGAAAAACCGGTGACCGACTTTATGCCCTATGCTCTATGTAGTATTCTTTTACTTTACTGTCGTTCAGATCCTTGCCCTATCCTTCACGCAACCTTCTACTCTCACTATTCATCGTGAAACATGTGTACTATGTGAAATATCTAATATTGGTTTGCCTGATGACTGAGGATTAATTACGCTAATTCTACACTGTTGAATACATCCACTGTCCAATTCCATTGCAATAACTATAAGCAATCCAAGTTGATATTCTAACATGAAAAACAAATAAATTCAATGCCATGCCCTGTCATTTGTCGAGCTCAAATTGCATAACCCCACTCTGTCTGGCTGTCCGACACAGCTGGTTCACTATCAGCCTACATGACCGTCATTGATCAATCTAACCTAATTTCTAATACTGGACCTTACTCACAGCAGCGTGGGCTTCATGAAATACATCTGGACGAGGCTGTACCTGACGCCTTGTCTCTGGTAGACTTGCGGGCTCCGAGGAGGTAGCACGATGGGTTGGCGGTTCCGGCCGCAGCTGATTTGTTGACCTGACGGACCGCAGGGATTTTGACGTCGGTAGGGGCGACGCCCCCCTACCTCCTGAAGGTGAAGGTGTTGTAGGGGGTGTCGGTAGTGGTGTCGATGGAGGGTCAAATAACGGCGGGGGAATGGCTCGGGGAGAAGCATAACGGTGAAGCGAAGGGTAAAGTTTGGATTGATTAGGTGACGTTTGGTGATGTGGCGTGCTGGGCATAACGAGTGGCGTGTAGTCAGGAGAAGCCATCGCCGGCGATGGAGATAAACGAGGGGTGGGTTTAGGACGCAACACAAGGTTTTTGGAAATCTTTCTCCTGATAAAAAGAGGGGATGAAGGCGGAGGCGGGAACAAAGAAAGTGGGAAATTTGACGCGTCATCCGCTTGTCCGTTAGACAGATTGAAAGGCTGGGGAGGAACAGGTGGCACTTCCTGTTTATTCTGAGATGGCAAGTGAGGTGTGGAAGAAGCCCGCAAGCCACTCCGGTACACCTTTTCCGGTATAGGAGTGGCCGAAAGATCCAGTACTGCATGCGCAGTTCTGGGTGAAGTACCAGAAGAAAGAGAATCGTATCTAGGATGTGGGAGATTCGCCGCTGCATGTGCATTATCTAAAGCGCCTCGATGTAGCTGGGTACGGTTCTCATTAAAAGATATGGTTACACAAGAGCACCGAGCAGTCTCTTCCGAAGACTCGCTTGGCGTTTCTTCTTGATCTTCCGATGTATAGGGAGAATCGCTTGACGAATTAATGGTCATCAAAGGTAATTCCGCAGAACCGATAGAACGGGGGTTCGGGGGAAGAGCAAAAGTGATGGCGCGTTTTGCCATGAAACGAGGGGGTATACCTGTGTTGACAGGCCGTTTCGTGGTAGTGGGGTAGAGATTCAATGGAGGGGGGCGAGGAGGGCGAGTTGGAGGTGTTCTTCCCACAGATTTGGGCGATGTTCCAAATACCGGTGAGTACAAGCTCAGATTAGGTGGTCCATGGAACGCATTCTTCGGGGGGCCATGGGAGGACTTCCATATAACTGGACTCTGGGGAGGGTTCCCTGAGTCATAACGGTCAGGAAGGACAATTGAAGGTGGTGAAATGTCCACGTCAACAAGGGAAGATGCGTTGCTGACGCTGTTAAAACGGCTGCGAGCCTTCCGAGGAAACGTTGCAGGCGCCTCGAATACAATCGTATCTTGAGATTGAGAGCACACTCTGTGGTCGTATGGGGAGGGCAATACGCTAGTGACAGGAATTTCGAATGTCACTGTGGTGGGAGTACAGGGAGCACTCTCGGGAGCCACCAATGTTCGCTTCACAGGAAGCACATCCTGTTTCCCCTTGGCCATATTCTTGTCCTTGTCCTTCCTCTTCCAGGTGCTGCGAAAGAACGCCACGGGTTTCATGGTGAGGGATAAGTGAGAGGGACAGACAAGATATGCAGGTATGGGAGAATACGGTGATGAAGAAGAGCGGACACCCCCAAGCCTGGGTTTAAAGGAATTCTAGAGCTAATTAATATAGCACCCAAGTCACTCATTTATAGTGAGATCTCGAGGAAAATAGCTCAACAAGCTGGCCGGTAGACGATCAGTCCCTCTGTCAATTGGAGATCTGAGATACGAGGACGGAAGACAGGCTCACGGATATCAGATCATTCTTCTCCTCTTAGCACCGAGGACATATCACCGGGCCAGTGTAATGTCACCATCCTCGGGAACCAAAGAGGGTTTTGGCAATGGACTGCACTTCGGGGTGCTCGCAGAGACGGTAGAATTCATAGCCCAGACTATTGTGTATGTTGGAGTTCCGAAATCAGCATAAGGTAAGCGACGCTTGGGAAAGCCTCCAGAAGGACAAGCGGTCTAGTCCCAGTCCCGTCAGCCAATGGAAAACAAGGAAGCAGTGTCGACCTAGAGGACTGTTGATGATTGTATGATCAAAATGCCGTGGCCTTGTCCTGAATTGATATGTTGAAACCTTGCTAAAAATAGCGATTTTGTCTCCTATCCAGGAATTTTGCTCACGGAGTCAGTATGGGTGTCCTTCTCATCATCGCCGCTCTTGTCGAGACAATCACCCCTGACAGTCCCCTAAACCACCACCACATGCACCTAAGAATATCTATCTGCTTTTTGTCCTCTTCTTTTGGTTCTGTCGTCGAAATTTTTTCTTCACCGGTTCTCAGTTCGCAGACTTGGATAGACGTCTTCCGATATTGAGTTCTGCAACCAGCAACCGTATAGAGTGACGAAAGGGTTCGCCTGGTTTTATCCACTGTCCCAGCTTCAGCGTATTGGCACGAATATTCGCACGTACAAGTGCTATCAAACACCTTTCAATCATGCATATGTCGTATTTCCCTTGAAGGAATGATTGATTTGCAAGCTTCAAGTCCATGCGTTCGGTCGCACGCTTTGCTCCCCCCATGGAACATGCCGGAGATGATAATGCGCTTGGCCAGTTGATCCGTCGTTCTCATGTCCAGGAACAAGATATTCTCGTTCCCCGCATCTCTCTGCAAGACATATCTTCCCAGAACGTGTTAGCCGTGAGCTGTTCTAAACGCATGAGACGCTTCGGAAAAATACCCAATCCTCCAGGCACCTCATCTCCACTTCTTACCTTCTCCACTCACCATTAAGTACCTGACGTGCTATTGGTGCGTAGAAGAGCAATTCATTGATCAATGAAGAGGATTACATACCCACGACTTATCACCCCAGGTCTATGCCACTCAGTCATCGCCTCCAATCGCCTCCAAATTGCCACTGGTCACCGTTCATTAAGCGGTGACAGATTGACCTCATAAGGCCCGCAACGTGTCTTCCAGTCCGTCGAGTCATATTCTGTCGGCTTTGACTGTTGGAACCCGGAGCTTCTGGGTCCAGGAGACCTAGAAGATAGCGACCTAACCCCCTTGAACCTTATCGTTGGGCTGATGGCCGGCTATGTCCTCGATAGTAAGTACAGGTTGCAGAGTTTCGCGTGCTTTTTTACCAGTTCCCGTCTTAGTCTCACATGGACTCACGGTAGTAGTGAGGAACACCCTCTTAAGTGAGTTCTTGGGTTCGGTCTCAATCCAGGGCCTACCTAGACTCAACCATTCGCCTGAACATTTCAACAGACGGCCATCAGATCTAGCTGTACAAATTCAGGCACTGGTCTGTACAGTCCTTGATATGTCAGAAAGATGACTGTCTTTGCATAACTCGAGGCTTCTATCGTCCCTGACCATGTAAAGAATGTTAAGTATCCGGGGAGTCCATTTCGATATTGGCATATCTAATAATATATTAGGAAAGTACAGGTGCATAAAAGTACAAAGATGTTGATCTAAGCTATGAAACGGTAATGCAAAAGATACCGGTAAGGTATAAAGTGATGTGCGACAGAACATAAACGACCGAAAGCATGAAGAAATTTAAAAGTCCTCATCGAGGGTGCTAGGATGCGTTTCAATAGAGGGAGATGAGAAGAGATCAAAGGACTCACAAAGACTTTGACGAAGACTGTGTAGTCTCAGTCGGTCCTGAATGGTTGACATTGGCCTTCTGGTAGTCGGATACACGCTTCTCGAAGAAGTTAGTCTTGCCCTGGAGCGAGATCATGTCCATGAAATCGAAGGGGTTGGTCTTGTTGTAGATCTTCTCGTTGCCGAGGGACACAAGGAGACGGTCGGCCACAAACTCAATATACTGGCACATCAAATCGGAGTTCATGCCAATAAGTTTGACCGGAAGAGCATCTAAAATGGATTAGAAGATAGTCGGTCTGACCAATAAAAAAAAACTTACCAGTCAAGAACTCTTGCTCAATCGCGACGGCCTGGGTAATAATGGTTTTGAAAAAAAACTTACCAGTCAAGAACTCTTGCTCAATCGCGACGGCCTGGGTAATAATGGTTTTGACAACCTCAGGGTGAGGTCGGCGCTTGAGGTGGCTAAACAGCAAGCAGGCGAAGTCGGTGTGCATGCCTTCATCACGGCTGATGAGCTCGTTGGAGAATGTAAGTCCAGGCATGAGGCCACGCTTTTTCATCCAGAAGATAGAGGCGAAAGATCCAGAAAAGAAGATACCCTCTACAGCAGCGAAGGCGACGAGGCGCTCAGCGAATGTGGACTGCTTATCAGAGATCCACTTCAATGCCCACTCAGCCTTACGCCTGATACAGGGAATGGTTTCGATGGCATCGAAAAGATATTCGCGCTGGGCGGGATCCTTGATATAGGTATCGATGAGGAGAGAATAAGTTTCGGAGTGGATGTTCTCCATCATGATTTGAAATCCGTAGAAGCAGCGAGCCTCGGCGATCTGAACCTCATTTGAGAATCGTTCGACCAAATTTTCGTTGACAATGCCATCAGACGCAGCGAAGAAGGCCAGGACGTGAGATATGAAATGACGCTCATTGTCGTTCATACGGTTGGTCCAATCATGCATGTCCTTTGAAAGGTCCATCTCCTCGGCAGTCCAGAAGGAAGCTTCAGCTTTCTTGTACATTTGCCAGATCTATAAATCGGAACAGATGAGCTTTTATACCAAAGTAGACGTAATGGACGGACCTCAGGGTATTGGATAGGGAAAAGAACGAAACGACGACGCGATTCCTTAAGCATAGGCTCCTCGCCTGTGAAATAAAGTTAGACATACTCCAAGACAACATACTGGAATGCTCTTACTCTCGGGAAGGTCGACTTCACCAACGAACCTCTTACGAAGCTCATCAAGAGTATCCTGAGCCTCCTCAGCATCCCCCAGAGTATCTGGAGACTCTGGTAGGCGTTCATCATCGACGAGAGAGATGGGGGATTTCTTGGAAGATTTAATAGGCGACTCTAATGAGAAAGCAGCAAGAGCAGCCGCAGCCTAGAGTAAGAAACGCGTCAATCATAACGTATTAACGCGTTCGGGGGACACGACAGACCTTCTTGCTGGGGGTGGGAGCAGGTGAAGAGGGTCGCACAGAGAGGGTGGCCATTGGAGAGAAGTGAGTGATATAGGATGAACAAAAAGTTATCTAGCTCGTAGTCAAGCAGGGCACAGACTAGTAGAGAACTCGAGTCTTTTATAATTTCGTGCCGTTGAACGTATGTCCGTGTTTGTCCTCTCATTTCAACAAGGTGCGTCGTGTTATTTGGCAGGGTTGACGCGTTTGATCACTCATGAGTCAGCTTGACAACGTGAGCGCTAATGCAAAATGATTAATGAGGTCACGCGTCGCTAGAAGCAGATCGGTTCCGCTCAATGACATTCACAAGACTAAGATCTCTATATGGTATTCTCCATGATTATGACTCCTTAATTTATGGACAGACAGGTATGTACAATTTTCCTTCTTAATTGACACCATGGTCGTCGAGCTCTCGCACCAGTTCCATAATACACCTCTGCACTCTAATCCGGAGCACTCCAGGGACGTTCAGTGTGATGGTGAGCTAGCCAAACGATTCGTCGGGGATATTAGTTTGCCACAAGGTGCGCATCAGATTTTAGCGGATTTTGGACGTTCTCTTCTCACCATCTTCCACGCCCAGAGGAGGAACCCCTTCTGAAGGAGTCGCCCCGTCGCTTCGTGTTGTTTCCAATTCAATACCCGGAAGTAAGTCGCTTCCACTCTTCGCCTTAACTCGTTCCCGATGGCGACACTACTCAGATATGGCGATTCTACAAAAAAGCCCAAGCTTCCTTTTGGACTGTGGAAGAGATAGACTTATCTCACGACATCCTCGACTGGACTCAACGACTCAACGATGATGAACGTCAATTCATTTCGCATATTCTCGCATTCTTCGCCGCCTCCGATGGAATCGTCAACGAAAACATTGTTGAGAGGTTTTCAAATGACGTCCAAGTCGCAGAAGCACGATGTTTCTACGGCTTCCAGATCATGATGGAGAATATCCATTCAGAGACATATTCTCTGCTCATAGACACTTATATCAAGAACCCAGATGAGCGGATGCGTCTATTTGATGCGATTGAAACTATCCCTCTGATTAAACGCAAGGCTGCTTGGGCTCTCCGCTGGATCTCAGACCGCACCCTTACGTTTGCAGAACGTTTAATAGCTTTTGCTGCCGTCGAGGGCATATTCTTCTCGGGCTCGTTTGCTGCTATTTTCTGGATCAAGAAGCGTGGATTGATGCCTGGCCTTACATTTTCCAATGAGCTTATCAGTCGGGACGAGGGGATGCACACTGATTTTGCTTGCCTGCTTTTTACTCATTTGTTGAGGCGGCCGCATCCTAACCGCATTCTTCAAATCATCGTGGATGCAGTCGAAATAGAACAAGATTTCTTGGCAGGTATGCGGAGCTATCGGCAACATATGGGTTGACCTAATGCATCTATTAGACGCCTTGCCCGTGTCGCTCATCGGCATGAATGCGAAGCTGATGTGTCAGTACATCGAGTTTGTTGCGGACCGTTTACTTGTGTCTCTCGGTAACGAGAAACACTATCACGCGACCAACCCCTTCGATTTCATGGAGATGATATCGCTACAAGGCAAGGCCAACTTTTTTGAAAAGCGTGTCTCCGATTATGCCAAAGCAAACATCAACCACCACTCTCCCAAACTTCCATCACCGAATCTCAGAACCTTGTAGGTCGTGTTACTCTCCATTTCAGACACGAACTCAGGCTCCTCCCCTAGTACACTGGATGAAGATTTCTAGATTATCCCATTTACTGCAACGTACCCTACTCACAATCTAATTCATCCATCATTGTAGAACTCTTGACACGATGTTGACTATACTCTATGGACAGTATATGACCATCCCGCTCACTATTGACTCATCTAACAGGTTCCGACGACCTGAACCTGAAGACTAGATTCGGATTATGTACTTCTCATTTGGTCATGTTTGTCGCTGTGAGAGTTGCATGTGAATATATCACCTTATAGAAACCAACTTTATCTCTCGGAAGTATGCTTGGAAACCTCTTCTCCAAATTTCGTTCACATTCAAACCGACCATTATTCTTCCGCAAATGGATCTACTGGTCCCCAATACCACTGACCTCCTTGACCTATTTCTATGAAGTAAAACAAATCAGTGGACAAAGCATGAAGGTCAGTCATAAGACCATCTCCGTGTACCCCCTCTTATATTTATCTCCCGTCAGCTAGCCAACGCTCAATCCCGACTCGTCCGCATGGAATGACATTTGCCTATTTGATCGTTACTCTGTATTATTACACAGCGAGCGTGATTATAACCGAGAAGATATCGTAACACTCCGGTACGGGGATCTCATAGACGCACTAGATAAAAGCACGGCCTGACAGTTCAGAAGATCCCCTGATGATCCAAGACGTATCCTCATCAAGCGCATAGTCGCACTAGAAGGAGACACGGTGAAGACACGAACACCATATCCCGAACCAGAAGTTAAGATTCCACAAGGTCACGTCTGGGTCGAAGGTCCGTCTCTTTCTTCTTTTCCCTAAGCTCAGCAGCTGAAACATGCATTTCTTGCAGGAGATGAATCCTTCCGAACAGACGACAGTAATTTATTTGGGCCCGTGCCGGCAGCGCTCATTCAATCCAAACTCGTTCGCATCCTGTGGCCTCCAGACAGATTCGGACCAATCTCCGAGCCCATGATACCCTCTCATCGCAGTGGTCCCGCATATAGACATGCAATGGATGCAATAGAACGAAAGAAGACGCGTCAGGCGCGAGTAAAAGTCGGACGACCTTACGGTGTTGATGCAAACACATATTAACGGACTCCTTGGATTCTGCTCATGTATCTGGGAGTATATAGACAAATGATGGTATCTACCCTTCGTCCCTCCTACATGCTATCGTTACTCGTCAATCCCGACAGAGTCATTACCAAAGCCCAGAATCCTGTCGGCTTCAGGGGACCCTGCGGCTGGAATGTCCTTGCGAAGGGATACTGTAACCGGAGAGACGCCCTCGAGGTGTGCAAGAGCGAATATAACGTCCATATCTACCGAAGCTATCAGTATCATCTTTCGTGGGGTGGGCCTGTTACTCACCCTCCAGCGACCTTCCAGCCGTTTCTATTTGGTCCACAATCTCAGTCGCACGCACGCCGCTAGAAGAGTCATTGGACATACCTGGGAAGAAGAAATAAACGCAAGGGATAATGAAGGCATTCAATGAAGCGAATACTGGGACAGGGGTTAGCGGGCTTCTGGCGGGGGTGGTCGACTGGGTTATACCGATGTAAGTTCTCCAAGTAATATTCTCAAATGATGGACCAGTGACCATAACCACTAGGAAATTGAACGTCCAGTTGCTTGCCTATTGCAAAGTTCATTTCAAAAAGGTACCAAAATCAATGCTAGTCCTCACCGTCGAAAGGGCATTAGCAGGACCTCTCATACGGAGACCTACAATCTCGGCGGGCTATTCACCGCCTCCTCAGTCACTTCCACGGCTGCTCATGAAAATGGAACTCACATATAACCAAGTCATACCGAGCCAGCCAACTGCGAAGAACGAGTTAAACACGAATAGCAGAACCGCGCTAACAACTTGGGTCGCAGAGTTATTGATGCTCCCTAGAATTGCGAGTAAAACCATTGTTAACGTTTGTCCAATCGACCCAAAGATCATCAGTTTTCGTCTGCCAACACGGTCGATCAGGGCAATGGCGATGAGGGAAGCAAGGAAGTATTCAGTTCCATTGCATGCTGCGATTATACGGGACTTGACATCCGAAATACCAAGCATCTCGAACAACAGTGTCTGTGGTCATTTGCCGTCAGTTGAGGACCAGATACAACGAAAAATGCATGGTCGAACTTACGGCGTAGTACGTGATGATATTGATTCCTGTGATCTGTGCTCCTAATAAGCTCTTTCCTTTGCCCAAAGCTCTGAAGGCTTACCTGCTGGAAACACTGTATAACAACTCCAAGGGCAACCCGCCTGAAGTTCTGGCTCCGACCGCCAGAAAATAATTCCCTCAGAGACGCTTTCCCCGCTGGCTGCCCCTTGGTTTCGATACCACTGGTTGTTCCCTCTTCCAACGCTACAGCTTCGTTGATGGCGTGGAATGTTTGTTGAACATCTGGATCGCTTATAGATTTGTCCTCGAGAGCGGAGATCACCGCCATCGCGTGGGCGGATTGGCCTGTCTTTAAAAGCCTTCAAGTCGCGTCAATCGGTGAAAGAATAGCATTGTTTCAGGTGCATTTACCATCTTGGAGACTCAGGGAGCTGCGGAGAATATAACATCAGCTTTAGCATGTGAGAAATGGATTCCTCCCTTACGAAATTGATGAAAACAATCATGATCAAAGCCAGGATAATTTGGAGTGCTATAGGCACTCTCCATTGTGCCGAACTTGCTTTGGCCCAGAACCTTCCCCATATTTATGAGCTTGGCCGGCAGTAACAAAACTCTGGCTTACAGGGCAAAATCTATCCACTTGCAGTGTTTTACTGAGCAATTGTGGGCATTCAACTTGTTCTGTTAACTTACGTATCTTTCAGAATCAGAACCTTTGTCAGCCAAACTTGGGACACAGTTTTTGGAAAATAACATACGAAATCATGATGCCGAATGTAATCAAGCTGCCTTCAATCATGATCAAGGCCCCTCTCTTGGCTGCTGGAGAGCACTCCGCGTGGTATGAAGGAACCGTTGAGGTCTGGGGCATAGGACCTTCAGTTCCCGCCTTCAATCAAATGCATGACATACATTTAACCCATTTCCCAGACCTGTGATCACTCGAGCTACGAGTATTTGTGCATAGCTGAACGAAGCTGCCTGGATTATGGCACCGATGATCATAATGACACCCCCAAGGATGATAGTCCGTCTACGACCTAGCCTGTCACCGACCCAGAGGTTGGACAATGCTCCGACAAGACAGCCCAGCTCCTGTTGGAATGATTGGTATCTAGTGAGCGGCGTTGGCTCCGTTAAGGGAAGAGGTCAACAAACATATATTGCCACCAGCAGACTTTGTAGCGTGGCATGATTACGGTGTTGATCGTTCACTATAACTTCTGGAAATGTTTTTTCGAACTAAACAACGATGGGTGTCTAGCTCGCGCATAAACACGTCGGGGATCATACTTACCTGGCCGGCTGAGAGCAGTGCAGACATGACGCCTTGATCATATCTGTAGAAGGGCTGTGATCAGCGTTCCAAAACATAGTTCTTCAGCCCAAGACACACCCGAAAAGCGTGAACCCAGTCCCAGTCACGAAAGCAATAGCCCAAGTCAATCTATTGCCTCGCAATGGCGAACCATAAGCCTCCACTTCCCGTTTGAAATCCTCAGATTCGACGTCTGGAGAGTAGTGGGATCGAGTTGTGGACTTTTCGGAATCGTCTTGTACAGTGACATTCTTGATTTCTGGTTCCTGTGACATCTGTGGATTGTGAATGGTCGGCGAAGGGGAAAGTCGACCTCGGGTGAAGCTGCCATTGAATTGGTGGTTTTTATATGCAGAGAGCCACGCAACTCAAGGCTTTATTAACATCCCGAGCATCATGGGATCCAAGGCCATCATCCGGCCGTGTGCTAAAGAAGCAGGCAGGTGGTGTTCGAGAAGCCATGAGTGGGGTCGTGGAATTAATTGTGGAGACTGAGAACATATTTCTCCAGTGAGGTTGGCGGCCATGGGCATCTTTGGAACGCGTTGTATACCTCACTACTGTCTTCTTAGTGGGATTGTCTTTTACCTCCAATAGTATACATGATCGTTCAATACTTCAATGTCTATATTCTGCCGGCATCAAGCTATGAGGCCGTTGCTTCTCGCGATCTTACCCCTTTGGTCGCCCAGTGTCGCAAGAGTTCAGGCTCTGTAATGTTTTCTATTATAAGTACAGAGGAGTAGAATGGGTACATTTTTAAACCAGCTACATTATAGGTAGTTGTCGGTAAATACAGTCATGAAAGGGGTATGCTAAAAAATACGTGTTTCATCAGTTCATCGCAAAGATAAAAGCAAAGTCCAATGTGGAAAGAACAGAGCATAACTGTATTTAGGAACACAGTTCTGGGAAGGACGAAAGCAAGGGAAAAGCGAAATCAGAAAGAGAAATGAGATCATAGGTGATGGGTGGGCGGTAAGTAGGACTAGCACCATTCGTCAGGTACAAAGGGTGTCACGAGGTCATACGTTTCTTCGTTCCCTCCCCTTCCTGCCTTCTTGCCCTTCTTACCTCCCCGTCCAATAACCTTCTTGAACAATCCACTGACAACGCCGGATTTCTCTGGTTCATCTGTCCCGTTGGCAGCGAAGTCATTAGGATAGCATATCTGCACCATCTTCGCCAACTTGTTCAAGGGACTAGAATCGTTTTGTTGTCTTGAGCCATCCAGGGCCGCTTGCAAGTAGAGAGCCAAGTTAGGGAATGTGATGGGTAGGGAAGGATACGGCACGGCGGTTGTCGCTGGAATTGTGTACGTCTTTGAGAGGGCGGTGTCCGAGGCGTCTCTGAGCATTGCTGGGATGCTTGAGAGGGTGTATGACCATGGCAGAACATTAACGTTAGTGGGATGGTATCTGGCAGCGTTTGGTATGTTGGGTGGGACTGGGTGATCGATTGTGAACCAAAGTATAGTTCGCCACTCTGGTGACATGTGATGGGGCTGTATATAAGATTATTAGTAACCACGCTAGACGATTTGTGAGTCTATGTAACCGTACTTTGATGAATTGGATAACAGTTCGAAGCTTGAGTATTTCGTTTTTGTTCACAGCTAGCGCTTCGATGGAAGGCTCCATCTTTGTACTGCTGAGTCGTGCCATGAGTTTCAACAGGTGTCGCCAACTCGGGGCTTGGAGATGGAGAGGGGGGCAACGGCCATAGGGCAAGGAGATGAGGGTGGGCATTGAACCTTGCATAGGTGAGAGCTTGGCGGATACGACGGGAGGAGTAAATTGGATGGCTATGTCCAGTCAATTAGAATGTATGGTAACCCTTTAAAGCATTCAGACTCACAAACGCCATGAAGCAACTCTGCATCAACGAAATAATTCGCATTCAGCATTCCCCAGGGGTTCGCTCCAGAAGATGATTCGCCTGATTCGCCTGGGGCATTCGCACCATTGGGCGCTACGGTCGACAGACGATAAGTCCTTGGGTTTGAGGCCATGGGAAGGTCGTCGTCTGGGGTTAGGGGTAAATCGTCGCCGTCGTCGTTTACAGTACTCGCGGAAGGTAGGGCACTCAGCGAAGACGTCCTCCCAATGATTCTTTGAGGTTCATCTGGCTGTAAAGTAACAGCAAGAGGTTCATCCCTTGGGAAAGGTGCGGGAGAAGCAGTCGATCCATTAGGTAAAGGTTCACTCGCAACAGAAGTGCCGGAATTTTTCGAGAAATTACGGGATACACCACCTT
Organism: Macrolepiota fuliginosa MF-IS2; assembly: GCA_015584085.1. NCBI lineage: Eukaryota > Fungi > Basidiomycota > Agaricomycetes > Agaricales > Agaricaceae > Macrolepiota > Macrolepiota fuliginosa. The sequence goes on along the minus strand of MU151071.1, from coordinate 58,874 downwards.
GCCGCCCATTAGTTACAGGAGTAGAAGCCGAGTCAACCCTGACTTCGGGGAGGATCATCGAGAATCGAGACATGTCGTCTGTGCTGGCTATAGAAATAGCATCATGATATGTGGGAAGATCACCATCTTGAGAGGTACCAGTGGCACTCGCCGCACTTATATTGCGTGAAAGTCCTCCGTCGTTGGACTCTCGAAGGTTCCTCTGGCTTTCCCGAAAAGCAGTTTCTTCCTCCTCTGTGAGTTTCCGGGCTAATGCTTCATCTTCATCGATATAAGAATCATCGTAACTGAGGGTGGCGAATGATGCGGATATTGGGCTCAATTCTGGTTTAGGACTTGATTCCTGGGAGGGGCCCGCCGCAGCAGTACCTGTAGGAGGTATAGTAGCGGTGGGAGTGTCTCTGCCATCCATTATGAGATAAGATAAGCCGTCATTACCATCATCCTCGTTATCGTCGTTTGGTACCGAATTCGGTGTATCGGGTTCGGATGGGCGGTCCTCTGACGAAAAGGTTTCGGTGGTAGTGGGTGTGCGATCTGTCGATGCTGGAGAATATTCAGGAAGCGGATCGTTATCATTGGACGGTCCAGCTTCAATCGGTGGGCTGGTGTCAATGGAAAGTCTCTTTCTTGGTGCGGGTGGAGTTGCGGTGGCTGTTGGCGCTATTGGCGCTGTTGCTTGTGCCTCGTGTTCGACCTCTTCGTCCAATGAATTCGACTGCTGCAAGGAACCGTCCGGGGTATCCTTTGATGCACTCTCAGTTGTCGGGGGTGATGAAGATGAAACCGATGGCCCTGCCTCCGCAAACAAACCAGCAATAGCAAATGTGGGGGAAGATTTAGTATCCGGGGGATTCCAACTGGAAGGTCCTGCTCCAGGCTGCGAGTCGAAATAATCGCGTCCACTTGTTGCTGTTAACATTGACGCGGCCAAGGCACGTTCGAATTCCTCATCCTCCTGTTGGGCCAGTTCCTTCAGTCTTTCTTCTTCCCTCATGGACTCATCCTTTGACAACGCCAAAGCAACAGCAAGATCATCTCCACTGTCTTCCCCCGGAGTTTCTTCAACAGCAGGTATTACAGAAGGCACAGGCGGAGGCGGAGGTAAGGGAGGTGAGGTCGATGCAGGGCTTGTTGTCATGGTCATCGTCGGAGGAGCCGAGTACGCGCCAAGGTAAGCGCTTGTAGGTATCGCTGCAGCTTCGGGCTCGAATAGCAAAGAGGGTTTCGGTGGGATTGGCGGAGGGGAGGTGAAAGACCGATACATAGCGGGATGTAGCGGTCCATGTCGTGCGTCTTGCCTCCCTTCTTGCTGGAGTGCTGGCGGTTTGGGTGGTAGGGGAACGGGAGGTGATGGAGTGGTTGAAGTTGGTACTTGCTGATTTCCATAGAACTGTTGCTGGTGCGAGGGATAAAACTGCGCAGCGGCATTGGGGACACCATTGTGTGCCGAGTATAAGTGATCGAAGCGGTCGCGGTTCATGCCTGAGGAGAAGAATATGTCGGACCTGTGTACTGTCTGTGGTGGTCGCTGCCCAGGAAACAGAGAAGAAGGATATGCAGGTTGTGTTCGGTACTGATTTAAGGTAGAAGAACTGGCCGCAGCGGAAGGGGAGGTTGCCGCTCGATAACGATGTCTGCGGTCCATGTCTGGATGGCTATCCTCTGAACCATCATTCTGTGTACCCACCCATGGTGCTGTTATGTACAGCATTACGCAAAGCACAGGACATGAATTGGATTGCCGGGGAGAGGAAGACAGTGTCAATCAGCTTGTCTTTCATCTATCAATGATGAAGCGGGCGACGCACCGGAAGGCTGATTATAAGCTTGTACTCTGTCAGTCATCACGACGGTCGCACGAGCCCCGGAAGCGAGAGAGCGTAATTAATAAAGTTGGTAAAGACGCGAGTGGTGCATGAAACAGGCAGTTGGCGCGCGGCATCGCATCAGATGCTCACATCCGGAAACTTCACCCACGGTCATAAGCTTTCCTTACAGTGTTTCGTCCATTTAGTAGAATTGCCTAGGCAACTGGTCGAGCGCCTTGTCAAGGATCACAACCATGAAGTCCAAGGCCAGATGGAATTGACGGTAGGACATGAGATCTAGTACGTTGCAATGCAGGTGATACGACAATGATGGGTGGTAGTATGCTGAATGATGAATATGTGGGTGGTTAAAGAAAGATGACGAAGTGCGTATGGAGTGTATATCAAAGCGACAAAAATGATAGTAGGGCCATATGGGTGACGAAAACAACGAGCAGGAAAAAAATTCAATCTCGAACCACATACTAACGCAGAAGAGACCAGAGAGGAAAGAGGGAAGAAACAAGAACTTTAAGATGCTATCATGAAGGAATGTGGATGGGTTGCTGGGCATAAGTCGAAGATGAGTGATGGCGATGCATGGTAAGGACTTTGGCGTTGTTGGTACTGGACATCGTCGAGGTTTTGAAACCCAATTGACGCATGGCGGCTAGGAATGATATCAGCCTTCGGCCGTGCTCAAAAGGAGCTAAGTTAGGCTTACCTAGCAGGTCTGCCTTGGAGACGGGCTTTGACAAGGAGGCAGAGAAAACGTGGCTCAGCTCGTTCGGGTCTGTACTGCTGTAGGCACTGACAGCGATTATGGGCGTGTTTGTGTTCTTGCTATTAGTGCTCCTAATATATCGAGCAGCACCTTCACCGTCAACTGAAAGATAGTTAATCAAACCGGATTGGGATGGTAGCGGTATATACACTTACGGACTGGCATCTGTAGGTCCATGAGGATACAGTCGAATTCTACAAATCGGGAGTCAGGACAAGCCAGCGCATCAAAAATGACAACTCACTAATATCGCCCATGGCGACACTGATAGCTTCTGATCCATCGTGAACAACAACACACCGGCATCCTAGTCGGATAAGTAGCGTCTCGATGATCTTGGCCGTGATTGGGTTGTCCTCTGCGAGTAAACAAGTAACCGCACGATCACCTGGATCAGGTCCTTTCCGAAGATCAATGGAATGTACAGAAGAGGGTGGAGTATTGCATTCTTGTTGACTTCCATAGCCTACTGAAGAGTTCCACGTCTCCGAGCCTGACCCATCTCCAGTACTAGACACAGAAGCAGTGCGCAGGCGACTCGGCATAGAGTTACGTCGCTCTTCCATATGATTTTGCTTGAAGCGCTCGAGAGCCCCAAACTCGGATGTCTTGCGTATATGAGAACCGGTTCCAGGTGTCGGAGGAGGTAGACTCGTACGGGAGGGTGAGGATGCAATAGAAGAGGTCGAAGTGGCAGGTGATGGAGGATTTGTCGGTTGGGTCTTGGAATCAACAGTCGTAACTACATTGGGAAGTTTCTTGATCCTCGCAGAAAGGCTCTTCCTCCTGTTGTGTGTAGGTTCTGTCAAAGCATGGGCAAGCGGGGCCATCTGATCTGTCTTCAGCTTCCTGATAACATCGTCATTCGCTTGCTTGAGAATCGGTAAATTCTTGAAACTGAAAGACCCAAAGTCATCGCTACCAGACGACGTTGCTTGTTCCTTGGGCATAATGGGCACAGGCATAGTTGGCGGAGGCATTGATGAACTGATGACAGGGCTCCCCTGCGACGATTGAGTGGCGAGGGAAATGGGGTCGTCGTCCTGGAAAAGCTGAGGAATGGCACCTCTAGGGTCGAAATAATCCGTTGATTCGGGGTCTGTGACCTGGGGAATGAACGCGGCTTCAGTGGTCGTGACTTTGTCCCAGTCAATCCCTGCAAGGAAGGGATGGGCCTTGACTTCTTCGGCGCCGTTGGACCCCAGCCGCTCATTAGGGTCAAGTGTCAACAAGCCCTTGATGAAATCGCGTGCCTCCTCGGAAAAATCGATCCAATCCTCGTGCCACTCGACATGCCCTGACAAGATATTCTCAAAGACCTTCTCTGGCGTCTCGGCGTGGAAAGGCGGGATTCCATAGAGGAATTCGTAGGTGATAACCCCGAGTGCCCACTTATGAAATCAATTAGTTCAAGATATCCCACGAGGCAATCGAACAAACGTACCCAGTCTACCCCGGCATCATCACCCCGAAGACCAAGGATCGTCTCAGGAGCCAAATAATCGGGGGTCCCCACGAACTTCTGTTCTCCGGGTGGGGTGCTCCCACCACCCGAATTTGAATGTGACCGCAAATCCGTGGTGAGTTCCGTAGCAAAGGATTGTAGTGGACTATCGTTAACTCTGTTCCGACGAGCATGTAATCCGGACATGGACTCCGAACCGCTCGACTCGCTAACATCGTCTGTGACCGGTAAATATGGCGAATGCCCCGGACGCGAACTAGAGGTCGCCCGCTGATTGAAGTAAGATCCTCCCGAGGGAGCAGCCGAATGGTCATGCGCGTATACCAAAGGAGAGGAGAGGTACGAGGAATCCATTGACGGTGGTCTTGAGCGCGAGCTGTACCTCGTGTACGGCCTTCCAAGGTCAGTTTGGTTATGATGCCGACCAAGGAGACCAATCCTGCTAAGACCGAAATCTGTGAGTTTGAGGTGTCCATGCTCATCAATGAGAAGATTATCCGGCTTGAGATCACTGTTCCGGAGCAACCCAGCCACGTTAGTTGACAATTTTCAAATTATACGAAGCCAGATGAACATGCATACCGATGGATAACTCCTCTCTGATGTAAATATTCCAACCCAAGTACAACTTCCGCAATATAATTCTTCGTCCACTCCTCCGGCAAACACCCAAGCGACTTGATCAGCGCAGCGCAATCACCACCATTCAAATACTCCATTACCAAATACAAGTTGTCCTTGCTCTGGAAGGTGAAGTATAGCTTTGCGACGAACGGAGATTCCGCCTGTTTCATTAGGATCATCCTCTCTGCCTTGACGTTGGTGATCTGGTTCTTCGCGATCATGTCCGCCTTCTTGAGCACCTTGATGGCAAAATAGTCACCAGTCGCCTTCTTCTTGGCCAAGAATACAGAGCCGAAAGCGCCTTTACTAATGGGCTTGATGATGTCAAAGTCCTTGATAGAGGTAGGATTTGTACGGGTGATCGGAGCCGTTGGCTGTCGAGGAGAAAGAGGACCCATAGTCGGACTCATGAGAGGATTAGCAGTCGAGTGACGGCGATGACCACGTTTCATTGACGGTTCCCGAGTCAAGCCAGAGCCCTCGCGCGCAGAGATTCGAGGTGAAGTAGGTGGAGTGACGACAAATTTAGGTTCCAAAAGATTCGACGTGGACTTGTGCGTCTTGACAGTCAGAGGGCTTGTAGGGGGTTGGCTTATGATGGCGGGGGTGGCAGGTGCAGTAGGGGGGAGCGTAGAGGAAGATTCATCTAAAGATATAGGCGGCATGATATCTTCCTGTGATGTTGAAGCCACGATCGGAGCCGCAAGTGCCAGTGGCGAAGAAACCGATGAAGGGGTAGATGACCGTGTGTGCTGGATCTGGCGTGGGACATATGCAGCGATTGGATTTACGGGTATAGGTATGTTCATGGGTCGAGTCTCCGAAGACATGACAGTTGAGACGAATGGTATTGTTGATATGGCTGATGGAATCAGTGGAAGGAGTGAAACATTGGATAAGGTAGGAACAGTGGGAGAAGGGGTGACCGTGCGGATAGCTGAAGAGGATGCCATCGGCGTGGGGTCAGATGAGGATTCACCGGTATATGCATATTCAGAGGTCGTACTGGAATGGTCGTCGATGACTTCTTCAACACGAACGCGCTCGCCACCTTCTTTCTCAACTTCAACATGAATACTCTCCCTGCGTTCCATACGATCCCCTTCATCGGAACTTTCACCTTCACTATCACTGTCGCCCTCATCCAAAGTCGCTAGATAGCCCTCCACTTTATCCTGCCACTCCAACCAGATCTTCTCAGAATAACGTATGGTATTTTGCATCCGCACAACGTTATCAATCTTCTGTCTCATCACCCTCTCAGCATCCTGAACCAACTGCGTCAACGCTGCATCCTCTACAGTAGGCTTCGACCACGTGCGTATTTGAGTGATCTTACGCTCAGAGCTCGGTGATAGTAGCCGCTGACGTTCGACCGGTTCATTCGCCTCCTCCTCTTTGAGCGCGGGCATCGACACCTCTGTAGCAATCTGTAAGATATCGTCCAGTTGCTCCAACAACCTCTTCTGCATCTTCTTCACTCCGAACTTCTGCATTCTGCTCGCACGGAACAGCTGCAACGGCGAGGAAACAAAGGGGGTAGACTGGGGTCTGTAGATAGGCATACCACGATACTCTACGACGTTGTTGGGCGAGGCGCGGTCCAGGGCAGTCGATATTTCGCGAATGGTATTGCGGAGTTCCCCAATTGACTCGTTACACTCCATTATCTCAGCCTCCAGGCGATGGGTCTCGGCACAAGTCTCGCTGTGCTTCTCGAAATACCATTGCGGAATCTTGCATTCGCATATGCGACACAAGATGGGATCGGTGGAGATGGGTTGACTGAATGGAAAGGGTGTCGGCGGAGGTTCGACCGCACCTCGATCGAGAGCAACCTGAAGAGAGGAGGCAGGTTCTGGGGCAAGATCATCGGGTTCGATGGTAATGGCCAGTCGTTCATTTTCGTACCGGGGAGGCGCAATAGGCCTCACAACCCACATCGTATGGGATGGTTGACCATCAATGCGATCAATCATCAACATGCCTTTGCCTTCCATGGTTTGATAGAGCCTTCCAAGAGACGAATCGCGCTCCACATTCGGTATAATTTGGAGTTGGAAACGGACCTCGACCGTGTGGGAGTCATCCTCCTGGAGCCGTTGGGTAGCTTCCTTGAATACTCCGAGATCGTCAGATGACAACAGACTCGAGATGCGAGTACCGGAAAGTTCGTCGGGCTCCGTCCTGTACATAATGATGAGTAGATATTAGTGATTAATATGGTACGCAGCTTACCCAACGACGACTCGCCAGGCGTGATTGACCCATAGGAAATGTTCCCCATCCAGGCTTAACTCCATAACGATGTTTTGGTTCTGCGCCGTCTCAACTTGCAGCCTTAACCGTTCCGTTGCGAGGACCCGAGCAGACTCGGAAGGGTCTTGCACTGCCTTGTCGGATCGGACTTGTGCATGCTCATGGGATGCTGGTGTAGGTGATGTAGCAGGAGAAGCCCTAGGCTGGTCTTCTCGGGAACGTTTAGTCTGGCTAGTTGGTCGAGTGAGCCGATGCTTGACTTGATCATCATCGTTGAGGCGGAAGTTCTCGAGCTCTGCATCGTGTTTGTCCGTCTGGAGGTCATCGTCCACCGACTTGGTGACAAATAGGAGTGGTTCGTCCTCGGGGTCGTTCTCGTCGAAATTCCAGAATTGTTTCTCGGCCTCCCACCACTCGACAACACGGCTGAGACTGGCGACAGCAAGAAGGACCTGGACGTACCAGTTCCTGCCGTGCCAATCAGGATGGTCTTCCCAGGCTTTGCCGATATTCTGAACCCGCTGGACCAGGGACTCACATATTTTTGGCTGCGCGGTAAGCTGAGCAACCGTCATGTCAATAATATCCGTGGCAACACCTATAAGGTCGTAAAGGGCGGTCATGATGGGATCAACCGGATCGTCAATGAGGATGCGAGAGGAACGCCTGTTGATAGTGGTAGAGCTGTAATCGGTAAAACTGGCATGACTGGAAACGGGGGGTAGGGGTGATCGGGAACGGGAGGTTGAACGAGAGCTTTGACCGGATGGAGTAGGCTTTGCAGCCATATGAATGCTACGGGAAAGGCGACGAGAAGGCGCGCATCCGGAACCCCAGGAAGTGGGTCCCATACTCGAGGCATTGGTGAGCTTGCGCGTGATCGGTGCTTCGGGTAACATTACGGTAGAAGACGCAGGGCTAGACCCCACCGCACTAGAGGAAAGAGAAGAACTGAGGGGTTTGTCCCAGGGCATCGCGTTCTGTCTTCGGAGAGAAGCGGGGCTCATCTGAGAAGTAGAAGAGGCTGTTTGGAGACCGGGAGATGAAAAGGAGGAATAGGTCAGAGGAGGGGCAGTTCCAGGAGCGTCGCCGTCTGGATACGCACGTTGACGACTATGGCGGGTATATTCAACTTCTCCGTCGTATCCTCCGTCGGAACTATATTCGTCACCCGACTGGAGGCCACTGTTGAGGTCGGCCGCGAAGTAAGAAAAGGGACCGCCAAGAGGTTCCGTATCGCCCAATTGAGAGTCACTGTCGCGGTCTTGGCCTCTGTCTTTTCCCCGCTCACGGTCTGTATCCTGATCGCCCTCGTGAAGGCGCTCCTCAAAAAAGGTGGTGATATTGTGTGTGACCCTCTGAAGTTCCTTATCGCACTCCGCCTTTGCCGCCTTGAGCCGACGAGTAACATGTCGCCTGACGAAGGGCATAGATACAGTGCCCGAGCCTGATCCAGAGGCATGAGTGGTCGAGGTGAGGACAGTCTCCGGGGAGAAGACAAGAGGACTGGGGGGCTGTCTGCGAAGAATGGGGGATTCGGCCATGGTTGGGATTCGGAAGGAGGTGGATGGAAATGAAGATGAACGATGTAGGCGAGCGGAGGATAGAGTAATCAACACGACATGGGGGAGGGAGAAGAAGAAGCAAAGGACAATCGAAGACGATGGCGGGTCGTGGCAGAGAGACGGCTGCTGCTCCAGCCATATTTCAGACGCGTACTATATTATATATCTACATCATTTTCCACTTTCCACACCACCCACTCCTGCCTCACCCCCACTACATCCCAGTCCACAATATTCTCCTTCGTCGTCTTCCCGGCCAGCACCACCGCCGGTCCCTGGCTCATCCAACATACATATGCCACTGAGACATGCAGGGGGCTCAGCCGTGACCAGAGTTACATGGTGCACGGGGTCTCTCCTGGTCACAGACCCAATCTCCCTTCGGATATCTCCGCCCGTGTGTTGCGTGACAACCCCCCGCGGCGTGACATCCGAAAATTCACTGGAGGGCCTCGCCACTGTTAGGTCCAACGCAGAGTTCTATAGACTTGTATGTTCCCCATATGTTCTTCATCTGCCTCAGACTGACTCTCTCTAGATCCATGCTCGCAACCATCCGTGGTTCCCTTCTCCGTCAGACCCGGGTCGCGGTGCGCCCGGCCGCGACACGCCTCGTGTCAACCCCTGCCGCTCCCCCTCAGTCCGACGCACAGGCTGGAATCAAGCCCTCTGAAAGCCTACCTACCCTCACCGGTCTCATAAGCTCACTGCCAGATCTAGACAAAGTTACTGGTATGTTTGCCAACATGTACAGTCACCTTGTCCATACTCACACACCAGAACAGAGAACACGAAGAAATGGAGGATATTTTACAATGGCGATGTACGTCCACCGCCTCCGTTGAATCCATGTACACATCAGTAAAACTACTCCCCAAGATCATCAAGCCGAGTGACCTTACCCCTGCAAAGTGTTCCAATGAACGCAAGCGCACCCGCCGACCAAACGTCGCTCCGCCAGCTCCAGTAGCACGTTACAATGATATCTTCCGACAACTCAGCGTCGACCCCGTGGACTTTTCTCTCAACCCGTCTGTGCTATCCGCCTACGTCTCCGAGATGGGCAAAATCTACGGCCGTAACATCACCGGCCTTACGTCTCGCAGTCAACGTCGGTTGGGCAAGGCCATCCGACGCGCCAGAATGATTGGTGTCCTTCCTCAGCTCAGTCGACCTTCAAAACAGTGGGTTCCTAATTCCTATAGACCGATAAAGCGGACCTGAGCCGCTTGGGTATTACTTTTATTTCTAATATATGGTAATTCTATATGCTTTCGTCTGGCGATTTGATGAGCTTCTAGGTTGTTGTTCGGTAATGTCCATACCCCCCATCCAGTTTCCTTTTCCCACCTACCTAGCCAACGTAATCAGTCGACGATCAAGATGCGAACTTGTTCAGTGGCTCGACATCCACACTCTTTCCTCGTCAACCGAAAATGTACATCTGCCGCCAGAAGCCCTCTCCCGAACGGCTGACCCGCAGGACGTGATTAGCATCAGAACCCTCATCTTGCACCTTCTTCACCAATCATCAATCACGAAAGTCATTCACGTGCTAGACAATCTTCCCTTTACTGGCGCTGAAGCCCAACGAGGGTATTTGAATTCAGCTATCACTCGGTCCTTACCCCGGTGTCTATATCAATATCGCCATTAATTACAGAACTTGTCCAAGTCCTGAGGAATGGAAAAGACAGGGGGGAGGAAGGAGCGTGTACGGCCCTCATCACGAGTACCCCAGAAAGGTTCAACCGTTCACCAGTTCCAACTCTGTCCCATTCCCACAATTCCCTCAAAACGTTTCATCATGTGGTCCTCCTATCACCGAATTGCGGCACTTCACGAGATCACCCCAGCACTATTTTCCTTGACACCCGTGGTATTGACAGAAGTATATTATCGACCCTAGGGCAGTGTTTTCTCAAATTAACACCGCTGGTTCACTCGAGGTCTTCCAAGTGTCAGGATCGGTACTAGGTTTCTCAAACGAGTTTTATGCGACCGCAAACCTACATTACCGCAGATATGAAGGCTCCGGCGAATTAATATATGGAAGTCGTGTGTGTGTGCTCATTGCTGACGATGTCAGGATTATGCGCCAATATACAAGGTCCGGACGAATTTCATTTCAGTCGAAAGAGACGCCAGAGATAAGTATACTTAGACGCTATGAGTTAGCGTTGCCTAGAGTCCAGAGAAGCTCCTTCAAATCAAATAAGTAGACGACTTTATCCCCACCTCCCCCTCGAGCACGAGACGGTGTGGAGCCGTGCCGTCTGTCATCCAAAGCTAGCTCAAATTCAAATTGATAACTGGAGCCTAGTATTAGCTCTCGAAGATACTCAAACTCATCCTTCCCTCTTCCTTCTATTCTCGCCAATTTTCGACGGTAGCGGCACCACCGACTATGTGAAAAACACGAATTCTTGGTTCCCAGAAAGGACAGACAGGGATGCGCATCGCGCTGAAACAAGGAGACTCGAGAGGTGGCTGGTGTCCAGCAGGGTTATTTGCGGAGTCTCAACAAGTCACCGTTATCTTATTAAGGCCGTTGGAGAGTGTCTCCTGGTCGACAACGGGAGCGGGCAGAGATCCCAGATATATACTCAGATGAATGCCGGCCGTTTTACTTGATATTCTGGGCAGTAATACAGGGGAAAGCCCTGAAAAGGCCAAGAGAATGTTGGATATATACCCGCTTCCTTACGGTGGGTCTATTTAGCCCTTAGTCATAATCCCGTTTCGATGTTAGTCCACTTTGGAAAGCTAGTGCCATAGATACCATATTAACGAAGTGTCCACCAAATAGGGCACGTTACAACGTCTTGTGATACCTGACGCCCCAACCGTCATACAGATGGACACGAGACACCATCAACCCAGCCGCTTGGGAAGCCTTACTAGTCTTCTACGAGATCTTGCTGCCTTACCCGTCCTCTTAGTACTTCTGGAGGCGTTGATGGTGAGAACAAGTATTTCTCATATGATGCGTTTATAATACAACAGAAGCCTATACAATACCTCATGGTCCGGGACCCTATCCGCCCATGATATCTATAGCTCAGCGAGGAGCATCGTCCCCAGATTCTGTACGACCTGGTCCCCCATCGCCTTTTCGACCGCTTCTTCCAAATGACGTTTTGGGTCCTGCTTTCCCACATGCCGTGTCTTCAACTGGTCTGAAGTCAGCGTAGACTCTTCTTGTACAGATTTGTTGTATGCTTCTGATAGTGTCAACATAGACTACAAATGAAAAATGTCCCTTGAGATCCGCGCTGTTCAGAAACGAGGATAAATGTCATACCTTAATTGATTTCTCGTTCCCTTCCTTGTGATGGCGGAAATCTCGCAGTTTGAGCCCCTCCGTCCAGTTTCGCTTGTGCAAATTCATCAACATCGACTGCTCAAGGTCCGTCTTGCGATAGTTTACGGCAATGGAGTAGTAATGCCGGTTAAGTCCGTGAATCAGTGCTTGTATTGAAGGCTTGTTAATGTGACCAATGTTAGAGGTTGTTTGTCGTGGTTCGCGGCCAGAAATGACGGTGTGGGGGTTGATGAGGCGGAATGCATCAATAACAACCTTCCCTTTGACCGATTGGATGGGGTCAATAACTACGGCCACCGACCGCGGATTGAGCGATTCGAACGACTAAAAATGAGATGAGGAGTGTGAGCATATGTCAGTGTAAAAGAACCGTACCTGCTGCGTATTGATATCCACACTCGAAAGCCAACATCCGAAACCAGGATGAGAATGGTACCACCCTACCACCATTTCCGGTCTAGACGGCAATGGAAGGAAGAAGTCAGCATCCGAGCAAGTCTTCTGCGCGCACGCTAAATTGGAGTACAAAGAGGAATCGCGCAATGCATTTACGAGCCAAGTTTGTGTCGGAGTTTTGAAATCTGGGGTGCTCACCTTCCCGTCTGCTTAAGCATGTCAACCATTTTGGTTTGAAAAACATGATCCACAGATTCGACGGTTACTGTTGTTCCTGATTGCGGCATCGCGAAGACGTCTATGACTTGGACGGTATATTCATCAACAAACTCGCCCAGCATGAGACCCATGACCTCCATTGGCACACCCGCACGACCGTGTTTCAACATCTGGAGCCGAGGAAGTGAGATAGGGATCGGTCAGGTGCATCGGCTCCATACCTTAAGGAGTGCCAACGAAGAAATATGGATGACCTCGCCACTGGCATTGAGTTAGTGGGGACCTTGGAATTAGGGTGATCAACCTACTTGTCCGGTACATTTTGGTCTCCGCGAGCAGCAGCACCACGGCCGCCCCCAAGCATCATGCGGTCAAAATCTGCATCCATTGGTTATGTGGTTGGTAGAGAAAGCGGAAAAATAGAGTGGAGGAAAATGCTAGTCAAGCTATCAATTACTAGACTGAGAATCACGGTGACGCGTCCAATGTGATCACAGTCAGGGTCATTATTGACGCAGTATTTGTTCATGCTTGTGATTATCCCATAGAATAAACAAGCCGTATTCAGTGAATTCCGAGTGATGGCCACAACACAACCATTCATATGAGCGGCATTGCCTTGCGCTCAAAGGCTTCACCAGCCTTTGCTTTAGCCTGTTATGACATCTAGCGAACTTTCAGACGCACTTAATCCTTATGCTGGCCATCCAAGATTGCAACAATCCGCCCAGAATTATCTTGACCCCTTTCAGCAGGGCGCTATTGATGTTCAGCACCATGCTCCCCATCGGAGCGAGCTCGAACTTGCGATTCCGGAGCCACAACCACCCTCTGTAGGCATACTGTGAGCAAGTTCATATTTTTAGTTCACTCTGATACTCACACTTGACCAGGCAGACCCAGATGATGCCCAGACCCATAAGGGGGCCCTCCACAGTACCTGTTCACCCTGCACATGAGATTCTCCGTGCCCTTCAAGCAACGAGAGAGGCTCAGGAACGGGAAACGCAAAGGCGTATTGTTTGGGAACAGGAACAGGAAATGAAATATCGTCAACGACAGGTCGAGATGGAGCAACAAATCAGTGAGATGCAATGCCAAATCACCGTGTTACAATCTGCCCTCGCGCAAAGTGCTGCTCCCGCTGGCTCCTCTGCGAGTCCCGCCACTTCACACAATAACCCTGGAATATCTCCGAATTGTTCTCCAAGCATGAACCGCTCCCATCCTGGGTTTACTCCACAATACCGTATGTCGCCTACGGTTCTCCCCTCGCGGCCCCACCAACCCAACCAGTCTATGTCTCCGGTATCTCCGATCCTGCAGAATCCATCTTCCTTTAATGCCTCTCACTTTGTCCAGGATTCTTGCACTGGGACGCCTCACACACCAGTTCTGGCGCAACCTTATTATGGTCACAGTGCTGTCGATGACTACCAAGCTCACCAAGTGGCACTTCAGGTACAACACCATTCCCCTCACTTGCAACATCTCCAGAACCAGCAATATCATAATCCGAATCACGCGGCGCCAATACACCGAGATTTCCAGCAACATTCATCAATTACGACGCTTCCACCACCCGCCGATTCTCTGCCTCCACCCCAATCTGCTACTCCTTCGCCTTCGCCTTTGATCGGATCTACGGACGTTTCCCATTCTCCCCGGTCCCCCCATTCTTCCCATTCACCTCATACAGGCTCCAGGAGTAGCAGAAAGCGGTCTAATGCCGATATCGCCAGTAGTGATTCTGGCACCGATTCTGATAGCTCAGGATCCAATCCTAGACATCGAATGCGTCGGGTCAATCATCACGACAGACGTTGCCTGACTATTCATGTCAGTCTTCATTTACTTTCTTCTGTTATCAAAGTTGAGTTTGGTTGCTAGCATGCCATGCGCGCGCATTTTCTCCGGATGATGCAAGTGGAGACGGATAAGGAACTACCTGATAGCCATGCCGAAGGCGTGCCCCTTGGTCCAGACGATCCCGTTCGATTCGTATGGGACAAAACGACAAAGCAATCGGTTCATAATAGCCGTATGAAGACCCGCATCATGAACGATATCAGGGAGAATAGCCGGCTGTACAAACATGTTCCACGCAAGGATTTCACGAAGAAGATTTTGGAAGGAGTCTTTGAACAGTGCTTTGTGACGTTCAGGCAGAAATTTAGGGGCCAGAGGGATGCGTTAAGTGCCCAGAACCTCAAGAAACGGGAAGACGCCAAGGCACGGAGAGCTCGGCGTGTTTCCAGAAGGAAAATTGTGGGTTCTGATTGTCTATCTGTCACAATAGGAAATTTGGGGTGCTGATGGAGATGTCCTTTTGCAGAAACTGAGTAATCGTGCAGAGTCCAGGGAAAAGATTGAGGCTCTGGAACATGTGGCGTTTGATGGTGCCCTGCAACTCGAATGTATGTCTTCGGAAGAGTCGGACTATGAGGCGGATGCTTCCGGTACCCGAGTATGTGTTCTTCGTACAAGGGGTTACGCATGGCGAAGTCAGAGGCTCATCCGGTTCTATGGCATCTTGGATGATGGGGCGCCGAGCAAGTTAAAGCGAGGGGCAGGTAAGAAAGAACGGTGTGGCGGTCCTCTCAAGGAGGGATTCTATCTTCCACCGAGCGGAGTTGCGAGTTGGATGATTAGCAAACGGTGGATAAAGGCAGCTCAGCAAGAACGTCCAGATCTTCCAAACACTTTAAGGAAGCTGATAGAGGAACCTGCAGGCTTCGAGTGGAGTCGACTGGATTTACTCGGGGAGGATAGCGGAGATGAGACTAATCCGGGGCCACCACCACCGCTACCTCAGGGCCAGAATTCGCAACAGCCGGTTATGCAGCATCCACACCCACACCACCAACCTCAACGGCGCCAGCCGACTGGTTTCCATATGCCGCAGAGTATGAACCTAAACTATAGTTCTCAACCTAATTTGTCGATACCCCAACAACATTTTAACACCAGCATTTCTTCATTGGATTACGCATTATGATCCCTATATGTTTTGTAGATAGAGTTCATGGACTTGATACATTTGAAGGCGTCCTCTTTTTTGACTGACTGACGGGGTCCAGGACAACTGATATGAGTGCCATCACACTCACCCGAAAAGGCAAGT
>MU151071.1:16105-39235 GCA_015584085.1 Macrolepiota fuliginosa MF-IS2 | reverse complement strand
CATTCCAATTGCTATTAAAGAAGAGCGTAATGACGTGTGAGGCGGAGAGTCGGCAAGTGGAGGAATACCAGAAGGAGAGACAGAAGATAGGTATGACTCGTCCGTTGTTAGGCAAATGCGGCGCCTGACAGAAGTATAGAACAAGAGCATGAGTCACTGAAGACCCAGATTAAGGAATTGAAGGTTGCGCTCGAGCATGCGCAGATTGTGCGACGGCGAAAAATGGAATACGATGTTGTGGCAGAGAAGATTCATGTATTGCCATCAAGAGAAGATTTTGAACAGTGCGTTGGTCTCCTACACTACTACAGAACGAGTCATAACACATTGAAATAGGGAGATAGCTGCTCTCGAAAATGACATAGCCGCTATTCGGTCCGAGAACGAGACCCAAGAAAAGACGATACAAGGTCACAAGAGCGCGCTTGATGGAATTGTTACTGAGCTCGCAGCCTTACGCTTCTTCGGAAGGGACAAGGATACCGTATCTGAAGCGCCCTCCACGCGAGCTACACCTGTGCCAGACGCTAGCGGACTCGGGGCTGAGGCTCCAACAGATGGATCTACGAGAGCCAACTCGGTCATGCCAACACCGTCGATCTCCAAGGAGGATGTTGAAGGAGAGAAGATAATGGATTCCGAACTTCTCAACGCCGCGGAGTCTAACCCTGATGACGATATCGAGATGGGTGAATTGGAGGAGGATCCAAAGGAGAAAGAGGCGGCAGTGAAAAAAAAACCAATAGCAGAGGAGTTGGAAGAAGGGGAAACATTTGATGGAAGTAGTGAACTCTCGGAACCACCAGATGACAGCGACGACGAACTCTGATTTCCTATTGTTATGTGAGTCAGTCATGGCTATGTAATACGTTAAAGCTCATAAAATCTCTTGCACAGATGACGTCTTGTCCATATTCTCCTGCGGCCAAACCCCCGATAGCTCCCATAATTTTTTTGGTATCTTCCGCGTCATCGCCTGGATATCGAGAAGAGAAGTGATTGAGAACGAGCTTCTTGGCACGTGTATGTTTCGCAAAAGCGCCTGCCATCTGAGGCGTAGAATGACCCCTGGATTTTGCCCGCTCCTCGACTGACTCATTTGTGTCGGTCTCCTTTGTATTGGGGTCTATTCCAGGAAGATGAGCGTTTGTGGCTTCATGAATTAGGAGGTCTGCATCATATGCTAATGGTGCAATCGGTGACGGATCGTGTGTATCACCAAGAATGACAATTTTCCGTCCCTTTCTTCGTGGCGGTCCGTGTAAGATTGTCCCATCAGATAATTTGACAGAAACACCTTGTTGCAACTGTCGCATTACTGACATCGGCGTGTTCGTTCTCTTGATGTCCTGAATGTACTTCTTGGGATCGATTTTTCCGGAGACGGGCGCTTCGTTCACCACATATCCGACACAGGATACAGAATGTTGAATCGGTGCTGCCGAAATTGATACTACAGTGTCCTTGTAGATGTCCTCCCATACCCCGTTGGCTTGTGGGATGTTTCGACCCTCTGACTCGAAGGGTAACCGCGAGACTGCAGTAAAATCGCCCGCTTGAGGGTCGGAAGGGAATCGTAGCTCATGGACGATATAAGTGCCATTAAGGTTCGTATGCGTGTAGAGAAGCGCCGTTCGAATGAACGCTCGCGTGCCGATGGGCCCATAGATCTCTAAAGGCTGTGCCCGCAAAGTCAACTATACAATCAACGATTTCATTGTAATTCTAATTAGGCTTACTGGTTGGGAGGTATCTATTTGGGTCCGTGGATCTTCATTGCCTTCGGTCGTACCTCCAGCTCCATTCATGCAACTCGCGAGAAGAGGCTTGAGTCCAAAGATATGATCACCTAGG
The DNA here is from genome assembly GCA_015584085.1 of Macrolepiota fuliginosa MF-IS2. Classification (NCBI taxonomy): domain Eukaryota; kingdom Fungi; phylum Basidiomycota; class Agaricomycetes; order Agaricales; family Agaricaceae; genus Macrolepiota; species Macrolepiota fuliginosa. The sequence goes on along the minus strand of MU151071.1, from coordinate 37,381 downwards.
AAATGTGTTCCGTTAGTAGCCCGAATTCTTTTTTTTTTGCTTAAGCGCAGGCTCCGTGTCGTATGGACCGGAGAGATCGCGAAAGCCGTACACACCGTGCGTATGCGTAATGAATATCTTCTTGATCCTCCCCATTTTGACATCTGACTTTTGGATCTGGTTCTGAGTCGCTTCCCCGCAGTCAAATAACCAGACATCACCCCCGAGTCGCAACGCCAGCGAAGAATGGTTTCTCGTTCTAGAAGGTTGAGCGGATGCGGTTCCAAGGAACGTAATGTTGATATTCCCGATGGTTGCAGTGGTTACTTCAGCCGCCATATCGGGGTGCCTATGGTTCGGCTTGCAAATGACTCGTTGGATGATATTCCGCTTGCCACTTGAATGAGCAATGGAGGCGTAGCTGTGTGTTGGATACTTGTGAGCGGGCTTGGGAGTGCAATGCAGAGTAGTTATGGGCAAGCTTGACGGGCGCAATTTGAACATGCGTGATGTTTAACGCTCAGACTCCAAACAGAAACACCACTGGCGCTTAGTTTCTCCTGGGCCGCCGGCACTTGCATGACACATAGCCTCAAATATTGCTCATAGACCAACAGTACGAACACGTTTGTGGGGGGGGCTGGGCAGCAGATCATCTATATTGTAGTCTACGTGGGCGGAGGGTAATGTAAAGGTATAAGTACTCCAAAAAAGAAGTTTGAGGAAAAAAGCAGAGCAAATCGACAGCAACAGAAAACATAGCGATAGAGTATTTAGAATACGGAAAGAGTAAAGATACAGTAGGGAGGGAGGTCAATTGCCGGTGGAATATACTGTGAAAGTGGGCGAAAGTATAAACAGCGAAGTAAGCGCCACAACTCCGTGAAAGTAGGATATTCATATAAGAATGCTATTGAACCCGCCCGTGAATTAGACTCGCCGATGAAGCTATGGGGCTTCACGTGCAACAGCAGCTGCAAGAAACGGTAAGAAAAGGTCGTCAGCGAGGAGAGGGGGCCTACTTCATTTTCGATCTCCTGCAACCTGGACACCAGTCGCGTTCAGATTTCTGCGGACATTCAAGGGTGGATTCACAAGTCTACCATGAATTGAGGTAAGGGTCTGAGCTGCGACCAGAGGGAAACACATACATTGTTAGAGGCCGTGGGGACGGTGGAGAGGATAGTAGAGAGGATAGTAGAGAGTGTCATTTTCAGAATGCTGGGTGAGTAATTATGAGGAGGGAGAGACACATACCGTATTTTATAGGCAAGGATAATAGCATTGAGAGAAACGTGCAGAGCTTGGTAGCTCATGAACAACACAGGATAGCAGAATCTAAGGAATTGAGATTCCGTCTGACGACCGGCGAAAATTTTTTGGCATAGACGATAAACGAGGCTACGCTCAATAGCCCATAAGAGTACTATGACTCGTACTACATTCCAAAGGTTCAGGGAGTTCGTGTCACGACATGGCTTCGCCTCGGAATAACGGCTGCGGCCGAACTTCAGCCTCGATATTTAGTAGCAATTCCGGAAGGGTATGAGTTGTCCCTTTTGCTATCAAGAAATGGCACTGCGACTTCGTCGGGGGTAACAATGTTATTATGTCCCTGGCTAGTGACATGGCTACTATGTTGACGCTGGTAACGTTGACGCGCGAGCATCTGGTGTCAAAAATGACCGTCTGTTCCATGTAATTAGTGCATTTCAAAATCGAAGATCATCATAGCATTTACCTATTCAACACGAGTCCCTTGAGGGCACGAATCTCCCTTCTCAACTGCTCTTCAATCGGACTCAAGTTGGTACCGATCCCAGCTCCACCCACCGGAGGTCGATAAGGTACGTATACTTGTGTACTGATGTAACCGGTGAACTCAGATAAAGCCTGGAAAGTTTTTTGAAAGATACTGGGTTTAGACGCTTGGCTTTTAGGAAGAGATAATTTGAGGGACAGCAAAGACTTGACCAGAGGGGAGGGATCGGGCGCAAGAGGAGGCAAGTAGCTCCAGCGAGGGGGTTGGGATTCTGGACTTGTTGAAGGTGCACTCAAGGCAGGTTCGGCTATAAACAAGGGACATGAAGAAAGTACTTCCCAAAGACGTTGCTAATGGGGCGATCAGAACGTGAGCGTCAATTGATATATAACACTCACCTCGTACTTCGCTCCGTCGTCGGATAAAAGCCAAGGGATTCTTTCTTCCAAGTAACGGAATAACTCCTCAGTGGTTGGCTTTTCTTCACTATCTTGCCCTTCAATAAAGTCTGCCAAGCCGCAGCGCAATACTGTCACAGGAGACACCTTATCATACTGGACTTCTTTTTCGCCGAAAACCCCAGTCATTTCGTCAATGGAAGAGCAGTTCGAAAATTCTATTGGCTCTCTCCAAGCATGGGCCCTTGGAAGGGTTGACCAAGTTTCCGCCTGGCTTTCTTTAAAGGAAGAAAGAGATGTTGTGAATCGTCGCATCAAGGTGAGGTGATGGTTTTTCAAGGAATGTCTCGCCATGTGAGACTGAGCAATCCGAGGGAGTAGGAAGCGCTGGGCGATGTCGATAAACATTCGGGCAGTATTACCGTACAAATGTCGACTCACGTAGTAAATGAAGATTAGGAGAGCTGAACTACCAGCCAGCCACGAGAAAACTCTTGAAATTCCCAGCAAAAGGTTTGGAAGATTTGAGGGCGGGGGCTGCGGGTACGTGCGAGGTGGAACTAAGGGGGCGGAAGGAGGCTAGGTTCAAGACTTGAGTATAAGTTCTACTCTCGAGCGAACCAGACCGCTCACCGCATTTTGTAGCAGAGAATTAATTTCGGGTTCATGAATACCCTTTTCACGAAGGAACTGGCGCTTGAAGTCAACGCCCTGGTTGGCTACTTGCGGAGACTGCAAGAAAGAACGAGCCCTGGATAGCAGCAGCGACCTATCCTCTGTGCTTGGAAGATTGGGGGCTTGCGGTTCGGAGACCAGAGTTGGAGTTGGAGTCTGCACTGGTGTATCATTGGCCTGGTCTGAGGGGACGTTATTGACTTGATCCTTAGGTGTTTTATCCTCGTTCGTCATGGGCAGGAGAGTGAAGCGTTAGAGATATTGCCGAGAGTCCGGGACTAGTACAGAAATAATGGACAGGCACGTGAATATTTCCCTCCTAAAACGGCGATTTAACTTACATAATGCGTGCACCAAAGGCGTTGCATCCCAGCTGTCGACGGCCACCACATCTCATGTTTAACCCACTCAGCTCATCTCCCGGCTCTGATACCCTAGATACTGCTCCTTGGCCAACAACTCCTCGTCCCCCAGGCTCTCCAATTCCCAATCTTAGGCCAGCGTCAAGCCCAGGTCCTTCCATTTCTGACAACGGCCCAACTCCAGGTCGATATGGTAGAGAACCTCAGGTATACGGTCAGCCTGAAGCAGGTCTTATATCTCCTCGAGAGACTGTTGGCTCTAATGGGACCAGTTTTGAACGACCGGAACCGTATCTAAAGGTCAGGATTACTGGTCTGGACAGGAACAGAAGAGATATTCTTGTCAAGTTTGACGCCCAGGTGCGTAGATAAAGCATTGTTTAAAATCTCTACTCATGCATGGCATCCAATGCATGACATCCAGACCAATTTATCTAATTTCACTGGTACCACATACCGCAATGTTTCTCGCTCGTATCTGGAGTTCCAACAGTTCTACGAGTCCATCGTTCAGAATAATCCGCAGACTATCGTTCCAGCGCTACCTTTGGCGCAAACCTCAGCGCCCACAGATGAGGAGGATGATCGTCTCGTGAAGATCATGCTACAAAGATGGATAACACGAGTTTGTGAAGACCCGATCCTCATCAACGATGAAGATGTTCGCGCATTCATCGAGAACGATTTTGGATACCAACCCACTCCTCGACCACGAAAGAAGGCATCATCAGGATTCAGCCTCATCAGACGACAGGTGCCTGACGAAGATGAAGATCTTCAACGCGCTAGGTTCGAGCTAACAAAATTGGAGGGTCAATTCTTTGATGCGGCGAAGGCAGTAGATAAACTGGCTATTACACGTAAAAGTCGGTAGGCTTTTCGAAAACCAAGAGTACACCCTCATGATGGCTTTTCTGTTCCATAGCCCTCGCCACTGCCCATGCTGAAATGGGGAACAGGCTCATCAATGTCGCAACAACGGAAGCGCATCCACCTCTCGGGAATGCGCTACGCAAAATAGGCCGGGCATGGCATAGCCTCGCAGACTTGGATCACGCACAAGCTATTAGTGAATGTGTCATATTAGCAGATTCGCTTGGATACCAAGGAATGAACGCGCGATCGGCGAAAGAGACGCTCCAGATGCGAACGGGCGTTTTGGAAGAATATCAAGCTGCTGTTAAAACAACAATTTCGAAGCGCCGACACATTGAGCGCCTAAAAGCAAGTTCCAACATCCGTCCAGAAAAAGTCGACGAAGCCCTGGCGGACATGGAAGAGGTGCGTGCTGTTGATAACACGATTTTCACCGCTAACAACCTTTGTAGGCTGATCGTTACGAGCAAGTTCTCTCAAAGAGAGCAGAAGGCATATCCCAGAATTTACACCGAGCTCTTCGGACCCACAATTGCTACGCCAATGACGACATAACAACAGCCCTTATTGAACACGCGAGATCTTCGATCATGTACGAAAGACAATTGTTGAAAGAGCTAGAAGCTCTCAAGACGGATGTCGAGAACGCCGCAAAGAGGGTTCTCCCTGCTACCGGCCCACCCAAACCAAAGATAGTACCGCCTCTGGAAGAATATCATGACCATCCTCGTTCTGCGCCTGTTGCACCATCCATGAATGGTTTCCATCCCGCACCACCCCATGTACCAACACCACCTCACACCTCCTTCAATCCTGGCGTCCAATACCCAAGCTCCGGGCCACCTCTTTCCGCCGACCCCTTGTCAGCTTCATCTTCTTCTGGTCCATATTCAGCAGCACCAATACAGCCTTCACCGCTCCAAGCTTCGGTCGATCCCTTGAATACATCCAGTCCTTCCCCTAATCTTACCGCTATTGCTGCTCAACAACAACCATCCGCACCACCCTCAACAACCATGGCACCAACTTCGCCTCAGTCTCGACCACTTTCACCGCCTGTTAGACAAGGACCTACACAATCTCCCATACCACCTGTACAGCTACCGATTGCCGGCCCTTCAGCCCATCGGGCACCACTTCATGAACCTCCTCTTGGTGGCCATTTCGTTGATGGTACCAAATCGATGTTCATAAAACCCTCAGCAACACCTCACGCACAGGTTCCTCAGGCTGTCGGCATGTCCACCTCGACATCCGGTCTCCCTGGATCGCAGCCCTTCGATCCCTTGCGGAGTGATGTAATCCCACGACCCACTTCTGCGTCCTTTCTACACTCCGAATCCAAAGCTAGATCTGGTCCAGGATTCCAACAGCAGAATTCCGTACTGGATCCATTGGCGCAAGTCAAGCCACACCCAATGTCGCAGTCTATGCGAGTTCAACCAACACGGCCAAGACTTGACGCGAGGGAAGCCGCGAGCAAGTTGGCTAATATGTTTTGACCGTGTGGTCTTAGAATAATATGGATTGGTCTTCTATTGTGTTACACTTGGTTCATCGTGTTTTACTGGTATACTTTGCTTCTGTCTTTCGCTGTTCATAGTGGACATCAAACTTTAATTCCCGTTGATAATCACAAACCGACGATCTACTGAAAAGAACAAAGCGATGTCCATTGAAATCATGGACTTTGAACCAGTAAGGACCCCGCGAAAGTCTTTCGCTTGTCTATAAGATGATATTTCTCTTGCCTGCCCCTGACAAACTGCCATGACTGTGTATCCTTATTCCAATGAGCATTCTCTTCGATACGGAACCGAATGGTTTCATTTCGTTCTTCCACAAAATGATAAGCGTAGAGTTCAATACTGTAATATGTGTTTGGGAAGAGAGGAAGCTCTCCAACTACCGGTACATATTCCGGTAGATTGAGAAAGCCTGTGGATGTCTATCAGGATTTTTTGCTTAGGGCTAGACAGGGAAGCTCAACATACCGATCACAGCCCCCGCATCGTGCCCCCAATCGCCTATAGGATGGCAAAAAATCTGGCCTTCGATGCCTTCACTCCTCATTTGGTCTAAGGACTGTTGTAGAACCTGATTTCCCGTGACACCCGGTTTCATGTTAGAAAGGACAATATCCTGCATCCTGTTTGCCTTCTTGAGGCCATCTTTCAAGCTTTGTGGAGCACTGGCCTCAGGCAGATCTTGGTCTGTCCGAAGAACATATGCCATATGCTGGGTGTCCGTGTTGAGCCCCATCGCCGTGATCCCAAAGTCGATATGAAGAATATCCCCCTCTTGAATGACGTCGTCCGTACCTTCCCAACCTGGATAGGAGTCCTCGACAAGGACGGAAATGCGGGGTTGATTCCAAGTTGTTAGATTTCGCTCTTGAATTTTCTCTCTAAACCACCATGACAAGTCCTAGTAGTTCCTTGAGTCTCTTCGACCAGGCGAGTTGAAGGTAAAACGGACCTCTGTTGATGTAATTCCGGGTCGAACAACCCTGTGAGAGAATCCCTCTTCGAGCATTGCCCAGACCGTCTCTTGCATCTTCCGATAGTATGGCAGATAACCATCGAGTCGAGTCGCAACATATTCAATCGCGAGCATAGGTTCATTGACCGTTCTCTTCATCCACATCTCACCCAACTCTTCCGCTAGTGTTTCATACTCCCCTACATGAAGGCCGCCTGCAAATGCGATATTTCGATCGGTGTTCAGGACGATCCGCGAGAAGTCGTGCTCTTCAAACGTCGAGCGTAATTCCGGCCAAACTTGGTCCGTGTTATCAACCCAAACAATTGGATTCGATAGGCCCGTAGTTGTGGAGGAGTTCGTATGGAAGAGGACAACCGTTCGCCGGTGTGAATCGAAAGCTGTCGCATTCTTGATCGACCACCAGATCGTGTCTTCAGCGTGCTCTCGTTGGATCATCTGCCCGATACAGCACATCGTGACTATGGTCAATGATTATGTGCTATGCAGAGTGCATAACCCACCAGCCACGCGTCGACATTGTATTTTCTCAATAGCGCAGGGATCCCTGCGATCCGTTCTGCCCGCCATGCTTGCTCAATGCTCGCTTGTTCCCTTAGACTTGGAAGTTGCTGGTATTGAGCGGGCTTCGTAGGATGACCCGCATCACACTGGTGGACGATCCAAGAGAGCTCAAGACACAGGAATAAGAACTGAAGCAGATGCAGCATGCTGGAGAAGCTTGTGTTGTCACTGAGGGCTTCCTAGACATACGAAAGTTGAAACTGGAGAGGTCCTTGTGAATGTAATCATGCCTCAATACGATGATAAATCTCTCATGTCAGTGACAGATCCTGGGAATAGATACTAGCACGGCTGGGGAGACGGATATTTTGAGTAAATTTGTTCGGCTCACCATCTAAATGTAGTCGCATCATGCTAACCTAGGCTGATCCAAGCCTGGATAAGTTGGATAAGTTAAACAAGCGTTAAACAAGCGCCGGGGTTCTAGTCTTCTAGAGCGTTGATGATCGGTTACGGGGACCGATCAATTTAATGATTAACGAATGATACATTGGGCAGCCCTACGCAAATTAAAGGTACCTCATCTAAGGGAACGCTCAATCTGACGTCACCGGATTTTTTGGAATTGACTGTTGACGCAGTATCGGTCGTCTCGCAGTGTGCATTCACGGTATGGCAGGCTTGCTTAAATTCCGAGCGTCGTTGCTTTGCTAGGCCTTTCGGAATTCCATAGTGGTGCCCCCCCCTTTCTATAGTACACCTCAAGGCACCATCTTAGCGCGAGCTAATCGCTTATGAACCAACCCATTGTCCAGATAGCATTCTACCACAAAGCTAGTATGAACACCAAGACTGTCCCAACGAACGGCGAGGTCGAAAAAAAATATAGTAATATTCGGTCAGAAGTGAATAAACGGAAAGGTCCTTCGGAATTTGCTTGAATCGTAGGAGGTCATAGTAGAAAGAGAATCCGGGAATTTGACTGGTTCTCAAGGCGCGGCACAATCGGGAATCGTGATCTCCTTGAGCGTTCGGCTAAAAACCTTAGTTAGGGGAGCTGTCCAACAGGCGAGGGCATCGACAACGTACTCTCCATTGAAAAGACCCCACCAACCCTCAACACCACCGTAGATATCATCCTTCCACTTTTCGTCACAGAACTCAAAGAAGAAGTATCCGACATTCTCAGAGTTAGCTTGACACACGAAAGTATCGATGAAAGTCTAGCAAGAAACGATTAGTACATGCGCTCAACCTCCTTCCTAAATAAACTCGCCTGTAGGGTTTGGGTGGATGCAGGAGAGCCACCGTTATTTGCATTACCGGCATCCGATGATTTCTAAGTTCAACAGCGATCAGTAGAAACCCTATCCGGATTTGAGGTTAGGTTATACCGTTGGCCAGCCGGTTTCGGCAATATACATCTTGGGTTTGTTGGGCAACTGAGAAGCTGGCTGAACATTGGTCTCGTCGAAGAAGTTGAAGACCCAGTTTGCAGCCGCGGAGGCTGTTTGGTTAGCGAACCATGCGTGCACGTTTGACATCTGATTGCATATTGTCAACTCTGTCCATAACTACAAGAAAATAGCAGATACGAACGCCATAGTCGACGGAAGCGAGAACATCCTTGTTGAAGAAACTTCCGGCGTCCGAGGTACCAATGAGGATGGGCTTGGAAAGCTTCATGTCTGCAACCATTTGGCGGGTGTCATCAATGTCGGCCTTGAGGATAGCAGCACCTGAACAAAGTGGAGACATCAACGTTAAGGAAACTCTTTGGCACATCGGTAAATGCGCACCCTGTTGACCAATAGGCCCGTTCGGCTCCTTAGATTGATGGGCAGTAAGATAGCTGCGCGATGCAAAAGTAAGTCTACGCGCAAGCGCCATCAGGGGACCAGAATACATACTTGAGCATGAACTCGTTGCCGACAGTAATTCCGGCAACATGATCAGGACCATATGTTACAATAGCTTCCTTGATGGCATCACGCTGCCTCTGGTACGGGGTGTTATCATCTGGCACGACGTAATTGCCGAGGTAAACCTCCATGTCAACTTTAGTCTGTTTGATCGCTTCAAGCTGCGCATATAGAATTGTAGATCCATCAAATGAATTTAAAGGTATTATTTTTAGCGAGAGAAAATTAAGAAGGCGGATGTGACGTACAACAAGAGCGGTTTGGTTGCAGTCGGAGCCGTAGAGACGGATGCGGCCTGTGAGTTGAGAAAGAAGCTGAGGGAGATTGAGATGTTGAGATTATGATATATACGCGTGGAAGCAACAGTAGGACGGACCTGGATATCCCTAATAACGTTTTCTGTTTATTTAGGAGGCTTCAGCATCGAAGGATCTCCAAAGACGTGACATAGCAACCACACACCAAGCTTGTTTCCGCAATTGGGCATAAGAGAACCTTCGGGGGTATATGCGATACCATAGAACGATTTATGCAACCTCGAGTCTTTCTCAAACTTGCTAGGATCGTCGCCAATATCAACGGTCGTGCTGTTGCCAGAGTTGTCGGGGGTCGCAGGTGGTGTTGAACCTTTTTGATGAGTGATGAAATACCATGCCGCGACACCTCCACCGATGAGAAGGAGGAGGGTAATGAGTGAGAAGATGACCTAGAATATGAGAACAAGGCAAAAATAACAAGTGAGCGACGTGGCGTTCTACAGGAATAACAGGTCGAACGTACGATCAGCTTCGATTTCTTCGCCTGCGCTTTGTTCTGCTGCAACGTATGCGCCGTCTCCCCGTCAAGATTCTGGTACTGGTCTGGCATGACTGGAAGCTGCGTCTTAGGTATGTATCTTCGGAAGAAGAGAAGGAAAACAGTAAAATAGACAGGAAGGAAGTAGGTAGTGAACGACTGTGAGTTAGGGCTCAGGAGGCACTTAGGCCGAACAAGAAGAATGACTAGCCACGATTGATGAGGTGTCGAAGGCGGGCTAGCCTAAGAGAAGGACGAGACAAAGAGAGAAGAGAGAAAGTGAGATTACGGTAAAGGATTGATGTTTTGAACAGTTGTGCGCGTGCGCCACTGCTATTCAACCCTGGCCGGTAGGGTCATTGTGCCAGGACTCTTAGGGGCCATTATATTACGTTCTACTAGAGAGTATGTAGTCGTAGGCGCGAGGTATTTGGTGTATCTGTCGAGCCTGGTCAAGGTGCCCTCGTATGTTTGCAAGGAAATCAGCAGCTTCTATGTTTGCCGGTTCGGCGTTAATTCGGATCCCTTTTAGTAGAACACCAACTTGTGGATGTGAAATCTAGGGTCTTATGGCAATTAAGCAGACCCGAAAGCCGCGAACGAATGTCAAGTGAATCCTGGAGGAAGAAAAGACATGGTATATTTTCGGAGAAGACTCCGCATCCCTGGCAATATCGGATGCTATAAATATACCCCTACACCCAGTGGATAATATTTAAGTTGTAACATCCCTCTAGAAATTTGATGATGGTCAGTATTCCTATTCTTAACAATATTGTAACAATAACACTGAGTAGAAAGAAGCCCAGTAGTGAATATGTTTAAAAAAAGTTTAAATAGCAACGTTTGAAACGGACAATAAAGTAATCAACAAACAGATGAATCCGGGACGGAATCTTCGAGCCATAATGGCAACATATGGCCCATACGCAGAACCTTCGTCCGTAGGTACTTGTCGAGATCTTCTCCATAAACAGCATTGCCGCCGATGAGTGTCGCACCAGATATCCTCTCCTTCTCCTCCTTCTGCTGTCGTGTGATCGCATCTTGCTCCTCCTGCACCGAATTCTTCGACCCCATATTCTGTTTGCGCTGTTGCCAACTACGCGGTATCATGGGCACGCGTTCTGTAATCCTAATGCCCTCCTTCTGCAAGGCGTCGACTTTGTCAGGGTTGTTAGTCAACACTCTAACACTTTCTGACGTGGCGCCTTGCGAGCCCAGGCCAAGATCACGGAGAATAGCGCCAGCAATTTCGTAGCCCCGCTCGTCCGCTCCATGGCCGAGCATGAGATTGGCGGTAACGGTATCGTGGCCCAAGTCTTGAAGGTTGTAGGCGCGGATTTTGGACAAGAGCCCAATTCCTCGGCCTTCTTGACGGAGATAGATGACGGCACCACGGCCGGGAATGGTGGCGCACCCCGAAGTTGGATCGGAAAATGAAACGGGGATAGGCTGGGATATTTGCCTGATGGCCTCGTCTAATTGCTCGCCACAATCACATCGCATGCTTCCAACTGTCTCGCCTGTGAAGCACTCAGAGTGAATACGGATTAATGGAGCTGGGAGGGAAGAGGTGTTGATTCGACAAGATACGGGGGCGGTAGAAGACGGATCAGATGCTCGTTGTGACGTCGGAGACAATCGCCCGACATAGGCACCTCTCGTGATACGATCCATTTCTGTTTCGTTTTCTCCCCAGGCGGCATCAAGCGAGCGCGAACGAATGGGGGGAGCCGGTGTGGGATCATCGGAAAATTGGGCAGGATCGATAACTATAGCGAGGTGTTCCTTGCTATCACGATTGTTATGGTAGAGGTGGAGGAAGGCAAGTCCATGTGGCGTTGGTATGCGAGTTCGGGCCATGCATTTGACCTCGACAGTCTTCGTATCCGTAAGCGGCTTGGCTGATGTGAATACATCAGCAGCTGGCGCTGGCTTACGAATATTTCCCTCGGGGACGGCACTGTTCTGCGTGGAAATGAGCGATGGGCGACGTTTTTTGGAAGCAGGTGGGAGATTGTCAGCTGTCTTTGGGCCATCCGTCCCACGCGGAATATCGTTTTCCTTGGTTTCGTCATGATTCGCAGACAATGCTAACCGTTGGCGGCGTGGTGCTTGCCTGCTCACATATGCGAGCCGCTTTCGTTCCGTTCTATTCGCAGCGTCCTCCCCCGTCCATTTCGTCCAGTCCCAGGCGCCCTCTGCCTTGGGGACCATGACACCAGGGAAAAAATCGTGGTGGTAGTGGTTTCGGGTTACATGTGGTCCCGATGCAGCTGCAGCTGCAATAAGTAGAGGGTCAAGGGCAGCGTCCCTTCGAGGTAGAACGGATTTGGCTGTCGGGCGAGTGGGAGCGGTGAGGAGGTCGAGAAGGGCAAGATCGGAAGTCTCGACAGGACTAGAGGTGTGGTGGAGAGCCCGCATCGTAAAACAAACAAGACAAGAGGTAAGAGCGGGAAGGACGGATGAAGCTGGGAAGGGGTAGGTGAGCAGAGAGATTATATATCAGATTTTAAAGTAGTTGTTATTCGAGCACAGGACCTGAGTACGGCTAAGTATTTCTCCAGATCTTTTATTCACGTGCGCCGGCCGATGGCCCAAGAGAGTACCCTCTTGATTACATACTGATCGGCCGGACCGGTAGTGCTTATGTGAGAGTACTGCATTTGTCAGCATTCTGGTTGCAGTGTTATCTAATCTTATCTAGAAGCAGCACGGTTTTCACACCTGGCCTCCGCAGTTCAGGGCGCGCTCAGGCGTCTGTCACGATGCGACCATTGCTTCTTGTCATAACCTAGATTGTTTCTTCCTCTTCACGGGCGCCTCGTCCACTGAAAAGGTTCTCAAGTGCATGACATAGAGAATTCATGCCTGATTGTTCGCCTAGCTCGACGCTATGCGATACTGGATCATCCTCTTTTTGCTTCAGTTTTGTATCTGGTCAGCTCCGCGTTCTGTACCTTTATTTTATTTTGCGTGCTCACGCCTGGCTAGCCTTGCCACACCAACACCCACAGCCGCCGATTCTTCCTCACCTCATGCCCCTCTCGCGACAACCTCTTCCAATGTCAATGCCACGACCAGGGGTGCCCATCGTCCAACCTCGCCAGTATCGTCACACAAAGCCTCGCTTAAAGTATCTATGCGCCCACAGACCACCTTTGAGCCTCCAATACGACCGTCTCACTTTACACAGCACGGGATCGGCACAGACCCATTCAGCCCTACTGCAACCGAACCCCCACGTAGACCCCATCGGAATTCCTCTCAAGCTCCCATTGCCATCGTCTTCGAGGTAATTGGAGGGGTCGTAGGACTGGTTGTCCTAGTGAGCTGTCTACGTTGCTGCTATATTTACAACAGGACACCCAGGCGCGACCGCATCGAAGGCGTGTTACATCGGCATCAGTTGGAGCGGGAGTTGGCAGAGTTGGAGCGTAATCCTTTGGCGCTCAGACGTTCGCCCACGAACGACCCAGTTCCCCCTTACTTCCCCCCACCACCAACCTATGAGGCTATCACGTCCACTGGTTCAACTCCAACTCCGCCCCAACGGTCGGGTTATGTTGGAGTTTTAACATCCAGTCCTCCATCAACACCCCCCCTTCCCACACGGCAACTTGAGAGCGGCGCATCCATGATATCCCGGCCTTCTGTGCCCCTTACTCCTAATGGATAGATTTAAAACTGGATTCAGAGTTACCTTCGCTTTTACCTTATGCTTTTGAGTTATTAGGCCTATCGATTAACATGCTTCGATCTCGGACTGTCCGTGCTTTCGCTTACTTCTGGGAACCTTGATTTCGTTTTTCTGGACAGTCACCATCGCTACTGCATACGTCAATCACGCATTGTCTACCCCCCTATACCAATGTAATTTTACCCAGTTATCCGATAGCGACGTGAAGCGCAGCCACTGTCAAGTGTAAATATCAGAAGGGTCGATGTGTTTTCCTGGACTATTCTTGTTGTACGAATTCCGTTAATGAGTTACCAATCAGGGCTGACCGGTGACCTCCGGAATGGCGGAGGGGCCGGGGTCCAAGTGGAAGATGTCGTCAACATCTCTCATGGGATCAAGTGCCAGTCTCGTCACATCACATTTCAGCAAGTCTACTGCTGTCTTCGCTAGACTCCCCTCTCAGCCTTGGCTATGTATCGCACACAGGGAGATAATAAGTGTTGAGTGGGGGAAACAATAGAGCGGGGTCCTTCGGTCCAGCCACGGGCCGCGGGCCCCCGGCGAGGCTTGGTCGTCCTTAATGAGGAAGGGAATGCGAGGTCGGGTCGTCAGATCCTCGCCTCATCCGCGTTGCACGTCTTCCCAAAAAAATGAACACCCATCCCCAGAATGAAAGTAGAAGGTCCGTCGTACCTCATTCTTACCGTTCTTTTTTTGCTCATGTCGCGCGTGCTCGCTTGGCTTTCTCCAGTACCACTCCGACTCCCAATACTCTCTTCGCCGCTCCCGAATTCCGCACGAGGGTCATTGAAATCCTTTCGAGAACCGCTAACGGCTGTCTACAAGAACTCAATTACCGCCCTGGCATGCCCCAGCAACTTGCCGAACTCCAGAACCGCGTAAACAACTTCCAAGATGAGAACAAGAAACTGTATGAAGACAATCACCGGCTAACGCAGTCGTTCAAGTCTGCGCAAGAAAAGTTCGTTGCCAAAGAGCGACTTTATACGGGCACAATACAGTCTCTGGAGCAGCGGGTTGTGGCGTTGCAAAGGCAGAACCAGGGGATATTGGCCAGGGAGTCTAGCCTCGCAAATGGTTGTCCGGACTATGCTCATCTACACGCGGAGTATATCCGATTGATAGAGTATTGCTCCCAACTGAAGCACCAAATTTCGGCGCTGCAAAATATAATGGCGATGGAAAACCCACTTTTTCCACCCCCGCCACAGCAGAATACCAGGGTTGTATCGGGCGAGCAGCTGGCAATCAAACCACTGGTACCGCAATCTGTCCAAGAAGCATTTTGGAAGCAGCAACATTTAGTCCAAGGCCAGAATGTTGTGCCTCCTGGGCAACAGGCTCAAGCACAAACCACTCCCTCTCACCCAGTCCGTCCTCACATCAATATACCCAGCGTGCCCGGAGGGCAAAATATCGTAGGAAATAAGCCCGGAACACCGATAGCAGCGTCACCCATCCAGTCGCTTTCACATGCGAATCAAGTTTTGCTAAACCACACATCACCTGGTGAGTCTGCTTCTAGGTGATGCCTTATGAAAGAAACTCATTAAATGCTACGCATTAGTTCCCCTAATATCGGTATAGTCTTCCCTGGTAGCCTTTCGATGATCAACTTTTCTTAAAGATTTTCATGTCGATGCAGAGATTCTCGTCGAACACATCGAGACATGTAAACGATATAATAGAGGTACGCAGATCTTACCCAAGTATGCGATGTATATGTTGACTGCCGTTCAACAAAGATCGACCCCCAAGCATTCAAGTACGGCAGCTCGAAGCCAATCATCCATGGCTGGACAAATGGTGCCCCTCATTCAAATCCATCGCAACCACCGGCACCAACAACACCGAGCACCCAGACATACCCCCCGCCACACATGCCACCGAGACAACAAGCACCACTGCTCACGTCCCGGGGACAAATCCTACCCCCGACAACCCCTTCATTATCTACAACATCGTCATCATCCACACCGGCTGCCAGTCCCGTTATCCTCGACACATTCCCGAGTTCACGTCACCACTCGACTATGATAAGCTCCTCTCCGAGCATCTTCCCTCAACCGCCTCCTGGATACATGATGGACGTCGTACCCATTGGCCCACCTGGAAAACTATTACCGCCACTCACGGCTTCCGTCATGAAGCCACTTTCGCCTTCAGCCTCGGCGAAACTTCCTTCTTCCTCCACACACGCCCCACATCCGCTATCGAGGCCGGCAGTAACAATACAGGGATCTTCGACTATCATTGACCTCGCGAACACATCCCCCGTCGAACCTCAACTACCCTCCCAACCTTCACAAACTCAATTATCCGTACCCGCATACACATCTCAACACGAACCCAGCGCCGAGGATGTGCAGACGCCGCGTCTCACACCATCCAGTTCACGTGGATCAGCTGGACCTTCGGAAGGGGTACCGGAGGCGGTTACACCAGTTACACCCCTTGATGTGTCGGCGGGCCATGTGGTTGGTGTGGTTGGCTCACCTGCGGTTGGGTTTGGGCACCCACACGAGAATAGTGCAGAATCTGGGCCCTATTCTGTTAGTGGGGGTGCCGATGCTGAGGAGGGGAAGATACCAAATGCACGATATGGTGCGATGTTAGCGTTGAAACGCGGGAGTTCATCTATTAGTGGCGGTGAAGGTTCAGAGGAAGGGGAGATACATAACCCAGAGTGTGTGCGGAAGAAACCTAGATTAGGGGAAGGTGTAGATGGTTCTTCAGTGAATGGTAACGCACCAGGTGTCGCGCCTCCGCAGGCAATGGAAGAGGATGATGAAGAAGAGGAAGAAGAAGAGGAGGAGTTTGGGCCAGATGGTTTGCGAACAATCAAGTATTGCCTGGATGCGTTTACAGATGAGGACGATAATGGCATTCCTGCTTGTGTGTTATGCCTGTAAGTAAATACTCCCCGCAACGACTGGGTGTCGCTGACGTTCTGGCATCTTGTAGGAAACGGTATGAAGAAGGGTTGATCCGACAACCGGCTACGTTCCCCTCTGATACACCACAGGAAACCCAGCTTAAGCATTTCTTGAGTGAACATCTGAAGGTTTGGGAGGATTTTAGAAATCAAAAAACGATTGGTTAATCCCGTCTGGTGCGGGGAGCAGTTATCATTATTATCCAAATATTCTTTTTACACAATTAAGGTGGTCTATCTGCGATCAATGACGCATTCCATTGATTCTTGGTTCAGATTGTGGCCCTACAGGGGGTCCCAAAATCTGTCGACCTCACATTATATCCTTTATAATTAGATACGTACTTATGTACATGATTGGTTTATGTTATCTTTAACATCAAGGCACATAAACACGAGGCTGCAAGGTGAAGGGTTACAGGCGAGGCCCCTTGCTCTGATCTTCCTTCTTGCTCTCTTATTGACTTTCTTCTTTTCGGCTGACCTCTTAATGAATGCAATTTCAAGCATCACGTTATCGCGTAAATGGGATTACATAGAATTACAAAGGACCGGCGTTACATTATCTCTGCGGGGGTTACTCATCTCACGTGGGGGTAATCCTCTCCGCAAGCTTGTTAATCAACCCGGTTAAACGCCTAGCCTCATAATCAACCAGCGTAATGTTCTTTTCAATCGTAATCGCCTCGGTCAGAGCAGGGAACGTTGTTGCTCCGTAACCTGTGGATGCAAATTGATCAGTATTCAATCATCATAACGTCGTAAGAGCAAGTCCAACTCACCAAGCCATTTCCCAGGTGCAACACCCAAATGCTTGTACCACTCCCGGTCCTTGATTCCACCCTCTGAAATGAACCCACGCTCGAACGCAATCAAAGCTTTATTAGCCCTCCCGAGTCTCCTCGCAGCTTCGATAAACTTCTTGATAGGCCGAGGGACCCATGGCGGAAGAACCTCATCACCAGCCCCCTCAGCTGTGGAAAATGCGTATCCCAAGACGCCCTCCCAAGAATCCTCACCAAAGACTTTCGCAACCTCCCAGGATATAGCTGTTTCCATAGTGGGTGGGACGCCAAAGACATCTTTGATCCAATCCTTGACCCGGGTTATGAAGGACGGGGGTTGGTCCTGTGGATTCCTGCAGCTGTGGCGTAGCCGTCGCCGTGGGACTTGGGAGGGAGGGTATGGCGGAAGATACTTGAGGAGTTTCTCAAAGTCTTTGAGAGCGGCTTGTTTTTCGGTATCGAGTTTGAGACTTGCGGCCTGGACGTCCGCGATCGCCGCACGAAGAGCCGAGAAGTCGGGTTCGGTTTCCAAATTGTCGGGTATGAGAGCCTCAACACTGAGTGGCGGTTGAAATGAGATGCATGGCAGGAGGAAGGCCCTAAGGAGGCGTACCGGGTAAGGTAATCGCTCAGTTCCAAGGCATATTGGGTTGTGTTCAGAGGAATGAGTAGTGAATCGGCCAACTTCAAGCCCATCAACCCAAGGTGTTTGGCAACAGCAACCTGCAGTACACATACTAAGCAACTGTATCACTGAAGCTGGACACCACATACATGACGGTAGAAGCCAGGATCAGCATAAACTTCCAGCCAGTGCCGACTGTCGTAGATTGAATGATAGTGGTACACCGCATCCCAAGGACTAGGAAGGAAGCTCTGGTCTGCACTTGCGACCTAGTAGACATTAACTACGGCCGAAAGACCAGCCAATGGAACCTTACACCAAGGCGTTGAAGAAACACAGTAAAATCACTGCCAGTTCCCAGCGGGTCAACGCCAGTCTTGGAACCCTTGCGTTGCGCATCAGTTTGTTCATAGGCTTGCAAAAACTCTTGATCGATGGTCAAGTTAAGACCCTTGTACGGTCCATCATCATTGCGGGCATCCCAGAGTTTCTTTCCGGGGAAAGTTGGATGGTCCACAGTAAGGGCGGCGTCCTTGATTAAATGAGCGAGAGAAGGCGATCCCGCAGCATTCCAGCGAGAACCGGCCACAGAAACGTCGACGTTGAGATATGATACGACGTTCTCTAAGATCCAGTCGGAAAAGTCTTCACCCCACTCAGTGCTACCGATAAGGCCATGCTAGGCAGAAAACATGAGTTTAAGGCGATCACTAAGAATAAGTGGCGAACCTCTTCACCATCCCAGCTGGCAATGACGACTGAATAAAACGATCGATATAGTCACCACTCATATGCACATTTCTGCTGACTCACTTGTCCGAAGCGGCGTCCATCCCGATCTGAGCAAGATTCCTAGACCTTTGACAATCTCGAGCAAAGATACAGTACCACTAACGGGGTCTGCTGCACCCATAACCCATGCTAAAACCCGTTCAGAATAAGTTCCATCATCGAAACAAACGCTGCATACCATCACGGTGGCATCCAATTACAACAATTTCATTCTTGATGTGTCCCGGGATAGCAGCCATGGTATTCCAGATAGGCGTCACCTTGTTATCAACTACGTAAATAACAGCGGACCATCAGCCAAACCCATGCTGGGTTACTGACAATGACTCACCGTTGTTCACCAGTCGAATCTTGTTCCGGCTAGTGTTCCCACTCAACCTCTTGCTACCTTTTCCATCTTCAACATAGATATCACCAATCTCTTCCAAAAGGCGCTGAGCATTACTCCACGAGATCGGAAGACTGGGAATAGCAGGAATGTTGGTTGCCTCGGTGCGCTCAGCATCCTCGTAGGCCGGATAGCCAGGTGTAGTTGGGTCGCCTGGGTAGATAGTCGCGTATTGGACAGAGCCCCGTTCGACGGATGTCGGATTGCGTGCAGGGCCCGCAGGGTATGGTGCAAATCCGTTGGCGACCGTTACATAACCATCATCGCGAGGGTCGGAATAGATCAGGACGCCCGCAGCACCTAGTTCTTGAGCTCCTTGGATCTAGGAACTCGGTGAGACGCGGCAGCAAGCAGGGGCCGAGAGTTGAGGTAGCAGCTACCTTTAGACCACGGCCAATACCACCGTAACGGGTGATAACAATCTTGCCTGTAAAGTTGGTTCCTACTGCGACGAGCTCTGCATAATCCTATCGCAAACGTTGGAACGCAAAAATGGGATTCATATAATTGAGGACACACCTCTTGGGTCCCGTAGTTGGCATAAATGAGTTCGCCCGTAACGTCGCCTGCACGGCTGAAACCATGCCAGGTAGGAACAGCAGTCCTGTACTTATGTGCTTCAACATCCCTTGGATCTCCATCCTCGTCGAGGTCAGCTTTCCACTCAACGAGACCCGCATCGTTGATGATGGACAGGTTGCGATCCAAACCAGTGTCGAGAACGGGATAGTAAACATCAATCCAAGCTGTGGGTCTCTTGGGAGCATGTTTTGTAGTCAACTTGAGTGTTGCTTCACGAGACTCCTTCGTTCCAATTGCCAGTGTTGACTGTCGTAGACTGAGTGGTAGTGGTACGCCGCATCCCAAGGAGTATAACCGAAGCCCTGATCTGTGCTTGCGACCTACTAGACATCAGCTACGGCCAAAAGACCAGCAATGGAACCTTACACCAAGGCGTTGAAGAAACACAGTAAAATCACTGCCACTCCCCAATGGGTAAACGCTAGTCTTGGAAGCCTTGCGTTCCGCGTTGGCTTGCTCATAGACTTCCAAAAACTCTTGATCGATGGTCAAGTTAAGACCCTTGTACGGCCCCTCGTCATTGCGAGCATCCCAGAGTTTCTTTCCAGGGAAAGTTGGATGGTCCACATTAAGGGCAACGTCCTTAATTAGATGAGCGAGAGAAGGTGATCCCGCAACATTCCAGCGAGAACCGTCCACGGAAACGTCGACATTAAGATATGTCACAACGTTCTCTGAGATCCAGTCTGAAAAGTCTTCACCCCACTCAGTACTACCAATAAGGCCATACTAGGTGGAAAACATCAGTGTAAAGCGGTCACTGAGGATAAGCGGCGAACTTCTTCAGCATCCCAGCTGGCAATGACGACTAAATAAAATATCAATATAGCACTCATACACGCATCTCTGCTGACTCACTTGTTCGAAGCGGCGCCCATCCTGATTTGAGCAACACCCCCAGACCTTTGACAATCTCAAGCAAAGACACAGTACCACTAGTAGGGTCTGCTGCACCCATAACCCATGCTAAAAACCATTTATAACGAGTTCCATCGTTGAAACAAACGCTGCATACCATCACGATGGCATCCAATTACAACAACTTCGTTCTTGATATGTCCTGGAATAGCGGCCATGGTATTCCAGATAGGTGTCACTTTGTTATCAACTACACAAATCATCAACTTCAGCAGAACTCATACGAAGTTGCTGACAGTGGCTCACCATTGTTCACCAATCGAATCTTGTTCCTGCTAGCGTTCCCGCTTAGCTTCTTGTTACCCTTTCCATCTTCAACATAGATATCACCAATCTCCTCCAGAAGGCGCTGAGCATTGCTCCACGAGATTGGGAGACTGGGAATAGTAGGGATATTGGTTCCCTCGGTGCGCTCAGCATCCTCATATGCTGGATAGCCGGGTGTAGTCGGGTCACCTGGATAGATGGACAGGTATTGGACAGAACCTCGTTGGACGGATGTCGGATTGCGTGCAGGGCCTGCAGGGTATGGCGCGTATCCGTTGGCGACTGTCACATAACCATCATCACGAGGGTCAGAATAGATCAGGACGCCTGCGGCACCCAGTTCCTGAGCTCCTTTGATCTAGGCGCTTGGTGAGACGCGACAATGAGGGGCTGAGTTGAGGTAGTTACCTTTAGGCCGCGGAAGATGTTACCGTAACGGGTGATAATAATCTTTCCTGTCAAGTTGGTTCCTGCTGCGATGAGTTCCGCATAATCCTACCACA
>MU151071.1:0-14291 GCA_015584085.1 Macrolepiota fuliginosa MF-IS2 | reverse complement strand
GGGAACAACATCTTACCGTATAACACTACAAGAAGTCTCTGGTGTGCGCTACAAGCGACGCGGTCCCCCCCCAACTCTCTTGACAGATCACTATAATGGCGACTCACGACCTCATTGATGCACAGTTCGATCGTGCGGTCGAAATTGTTCAGGGTTTACCAAAGACTGGACCTATTCAGACAGATTATGAGGAAAAGCTGCAAATGTATAGGTCCGTCCCTCATCCCTCTCTGCCTTGAACTTATACTGATGATGTCCTACAGCTTGTACAAACAAGGTACCACTATCTCCGCTACGACCTACGAAATCGTCGCACTGACTTTTCGTGCTGGTAGCGACGGTCGGGAATGTCAAATCACCTCGTCCTGGAATATGGGATATGCTTGGAAGGGCAAAATGGTGGTTATCTGATTCTTGATTCGTCACCCTAGGCGTGATGCTGAGGTCTTGCTAGGGATGCCTGGGCAAAGCATAAAGATTTAGACTCTTATGAGGCAAAGTGGCTGTATGTGGAGGCACTCTTGAAGGTAGCTCCTTTTGTACATCTACCCATATAACTTTCCACTTAATCGGTCAGGTACTGAGGCGCTATTCGGATAAAACAATGGCACAAAACCTTGTTCAGGAACTCGAGTCTTATGGTGGTGACCCTTCCAACCTTGTCCTAAGTCGTACGTTCCTGCTCTTGTTATACTATGTTGTAGGCCACTAATTCAACCTTGGCCACAGAAACCTCAATGCAATCACCAGGGTCTGACTCTTCCGGATCTACCGCCTCTCGAGAAGCATCCTTCCAACCACAAGAACCCCCGCCTCAGATTCGCCGCTATACCCCCAATACAGGCATCACTTCAGGAGAAGACGAATCGACAGAAGGTGAGAGTGAGGGCGACGAGGCAGGGGAGCTCCGTACCGTTCACAGCCATATACCCCTACATCGATCACACTCGTTCTCCTCTGCCCATCGGTACCAAACACCACTCGCAGGCTCTCTTTTATCTCAGACACCTTTAGGTGGTTCTGTCCACGGGGGTGTACCTCCAGTACAGCCACTACCAACATTTGAAACGCCCTCCGCATTTCCTGCACCCGCTCTGATGTCTACTCCAGGTTCAGTGTTCAACGTCCCTGCGGGCCCAGGTTCATATACATCTTCTCACTATGGCCACCGTGATGCCCCTCGTGCACATTCACAATCCGTGCCGCCACCCCTCCAAACTACATTCCCCGGCGGCCCTGTCCGACCAGCTTCTAGAATAAGCCTTGAGCGCGTAATTGAGAATGTCCAAGCTCATTTGGCCGCGCTCACCGAACGCCTAGAAACTCTTGAGTCCCGATCCTTGCATAATTCCGCATCCAGCAGCTTCAGGGGCTCGCCAAAGCGTGCTTCCTACGGCCAAGAAAGTGGCTTATCGAGTAGTGGCCGCCTCCCTGGTCGCGGTTCACCACACCCAATATGGGATCTAAACGATCTCGGAATGTGGTCATATGTCCTTAATCCTATATCTCACGTCATCTCTTTCCTACACAAACTCGCACATTTCTTCGCATCGGGCGAGGACCGCTCGCCTACGAGGGTGATAATACGGCGATTGTGTTTGGACCTGTCGTTCCTTATGTGTGTACTTACGATTATTGGGGCTGTGTGGAAGAGAAGTGGGATGAGGAGGAGGGAAGTCAAGGCTGCCCTTGTTGTGCTTTGGCGTGCGATTGTGGGTAATAGAGGTTCGACGAGTTTGCCAGATCGGAGTGTCTAATTATGTGCGTTTTGAGGCGTAGATTTAGTTTAGATAGTCTATTTCATTATGTGTGCATCGAAATTTGTGGGTTCAGTTCAGTCTCAACAAGTGGACGCAGTTCTTGTGTCAAAATGGTCATCCAGAGATCAGACTGGCGAACACTTATCTACCTCAAACCCACCAGATTACCCGTATGTAGCCCAGCGGTGCCGTGGGCAGATAGCAGGTGGCAGGTTACAAAGGCTGTTTACGATCGCTCCTTGTGATGCACCGCCTGAGAATCGACCTCTCGCGCTGCTGTCCATAAATTGATTGATTTCGAAGGCTTCGGAGGACTCGAACTCATTTACGGTGATGTGACTCGTTTCCCCTCGTCGTAAACGATAGAGTCCCTTTTATAACCGTAGAACAGTACGGAGAAAGGTTATTGCGGAATTTCTCAGTATGAGCGTGACATATATCATGCCATAAACTACCACATTCTTTCGTCTTAAACTGTGTATGTTACGGTCCCCTGCTGCTTCACTTCATGTCAACGACACAGCGTATGCAGTCGCCAGACTAGCGGTACGGATATCTTTAATTCTTTGCCAATGGCTCTAAATGAAGGGGGACTTACGTGCATATCATGGAAACCATGGTTGATATCGGCGAGAGTGCTGTGGTGAGTGACATATTCATCAATTTTGACTTTTCCTTTGAGATAATCTGTAGGAAAACACATGTTCAGAAAAGAACGTGTAACTGGCTTGAACTCAGGCCAACCTTCGACGAGTCCTGGAATTTCGGTCCTACCCTTGACGCCTCCGAATGCGGACCCTCGCCAAACACGACCAGTCACGAGCTGGAACCTGCAAACAATTGTTGACAATGTGAACCCGCTAACGTGGTAATGACTTACGGCCTGGTGGAGATTTCCTGCCCAGCAGCAGCAACACCGATAACGGTTGACACACCCCATCCTTTATGACAAGCTTCAAGTGCAGCCCTCATGACGTGGACCTTGATACACGGCTAAATTAGTACGAGGCTGGAATAATAAATTACGAGCTTACGTTTCCAGTACAATCGAAAGTGTAGTCCAATCCCCCATCCGTGATTTCAACCAAGTGATCCTGAATCTTCTTGCCCTCAGGCAAAGTTAAGGGGTTGACAAACTCATGCGCGCCGAATTTTTCAGCCCATGATTTTTTGCCTGGGTTGGTGTCGACCGCGATTATGCGAGATGCGCCAACGAGAGCTGAGGTTGCAATGACGCCGAGGCCGATTGCGCCACAGCCGAATACGGCTACAGAAGATCCCTCTGAGGAAAAGAAATTCAGAATAGAGTAACACGGATGATAGTAGCAGAGGACGCACTGATCCCGGGTTGTTTGGTGACTGCACCCCAGGCGGTGGTGATACCACAGCCGAGGAGACAAACCTTCTCGAGAGGTGCCTTCTTGTCAACCGCGACGACGGAGACATCGGCTACGACAGTATATTGGGAGAAGGTTGAGGTGCCCATCTATATTCCCGCGCATGAATACCTTTAGTGGGGCGCATCAAGTAAGTCAGACGTACGAAATGGTGGATGGGCTGTCCGTTAATCGAGAAACGACTTGATTCATCGGGCATGAGGCCACGTCCTTGAGTTGAACGGACTGTCAACGGAAGTTAGCACGAGTTAGTATGGCATGGGGGCTGTGGTGCACCTTTGCCGCAGAGGTTGGTTTTTCCACTCTTGCAGAACTTGCACTCGCGACATTCTTGGATCGAAATATGAGTCTCACTATGTCTGAAATATGCGACAGCTTAACTGACCTGCGGTGTAAAGTGGAATAACATGATCACCAACGGCAACACTGGTCACGCCTTCGCCAATAGATTCTACCTACATATGATCAGTGAGGGTGCCGGCGTTGAAGAGGACTGATAGCTTACGATGCCCCCTCCTTCGTGTCCAAGGATGACAGGGAAAAGACCCTATTCTGGGGTATAGGCGCTTGGCTTATCGCTGCTAGAGATGTATACGACTTACCTCAGGGTCTTTTCCACTGCGAGTGTACTCATCGGTATGGCAGATACCTTCAAAGATGTATGAAATCAGTCAGGGAAGATCTATGGCGATAGAACGACATGATGTCATTGGGACTTACCAGTCCACAGAATGTGAATGCGGACTTCGTGAGCACGAGGCGGGGCGACTTCTACTTCTTCGATCTTGAGGGGTTGGCCTGCGCCCCAGCAGACCGCTGCCTTGCATTTGATGGTTTTGCCGACGGTGGCTGACATGATAATGGATGTTGTTGGAAGGAGATGGAAAAGGAAAGGGAAAGAATTGCTTGGTCGGACTGGATGATTTCCTTTTTGCTTATAAGTTATGTCAGAGATCCATCAGTCTGTATCTGGCGCTGTCTTATGATGTGGATTCATGTTGCGCATGACTTTGTGGAGAATGATCTGCCGGGGATGGGTGTTCTCTGAATGGACAGTCTTAAAGGACGTGGAATATGTACAGGAATAGTATCCTTCTCATTGGTGGGGTTTATACATCGTTCGCACACTGGGTGGTACACCTGACAAAGCTCGAAACTTCTGCCAGTGGTTGTCGAGCAGCGATAAGATGCCAACACGGGCGTCTAGTCAGTTCTAGTGATCTCTTGATCTGAGGCTGTGACGTTATGAGGCGTGTCGATCCTTGATATTCATCTGCTGCACCATGTCCTTTCAGAATCTGTACTACAAACGAGTAAGGAGTCTTTGCTCTTGTAAAACCTATTTTCTGAGTATGCGGTACACAGACAGCGGGCACAGCCAAAGCGTGCTATGTGTGTTATCGCCCTACGACGACGGTGCTCGCAACCATTAACACAATAGACTTTGTCTATACCTGCCCCGGGCACCTGACCGATCCTAACTTCGCCACTCAGGTAAAGGACGATGTAAACTCTGCCAAGAGGCAGGTAACAGCCGAGGAGATAGCCAAGGCGAAAGAAGAGTGGGAGGAGAAGCAGAGGAGGAAGGAGAAGGAAAAAGAAGCGGCTAAGGCTGAGAAGGAGAAGAAGGATGGAGAAAAGGAGAGTAAGGACCAGGAAGACAAGACGAAGGAGAAGAAGGAAGAAAGTCCAAGTTCCGTAGCAAAGACGCCTTCAGCGCCAGCAACGCCTGGGCCAACTCATGAGCGATATATACTTCACAGAGACTTTTTTGCTAGTGGGTTGAAGGCTTATTCTATGATGTTGCTGAACTAACAAAATTCTGCAGTGCGGCAGGCCGAGCACAGAAAGCGTAGACAAACAGCCCAGGCGAAAGAACTAGCGCCTCGACTGCCTGGAGCACCTAGTGGAAGTGTAGTGTAGACAGTAGAATATAATTGGGGTCGGAGTTCCAACAGCGACTTAAGGCAAAATTTGTCAACAACCGCGTCGTTTTACTTTACGCATTCCTAATCTCTTTCAATCTCTCTCATGAACAAAAATCCTTTTGTCCCAACCCCGTCTTTTACACCCCAGCAGCCCCCATTGCCCCCAGGACCTCCGCCGCCACAGCCAGCTCAGCCAGACTACAACTACTGGGCGGCTGCTGGCGCACAACCACACATCCAGGCGTCCGCTGTCGGCTACAACCCACAATGGTCGGTGCCTCAGCCACCTCCAAGGCCCCCGCCGGAACATAGTGCCCTTTATGCAAACTATGGCTACGGCTCGCAATGGCAACGCCAGCAGCAGCAACAACAACAACACCAGCAGCAGCAACACCAGCAACAACACCAACAACAACACCAGCAACAACAATACCATCCTCCCCCTATCCAGCCGCCCATACCGCCACCTGCCCAGCCTGGCTATAACCCATACCAGCCCACTGCCGGATATCCTCAGCAATATGTTCCACAACCTGTCGCCCCTCAGCCGATGGCGCAACCTCCATATATGCACCCCCCACCACCTCAACCTCAGCAGGCGTTTTTTGCGCCGCATATTCCGCATCAGCCTCAGCCACCTCAGCAGCAGCGTCACATACAACACACATCGCCGCAGCATCTACCCCCTGCTAAAAGACAGAGGTTCGAGGGACCTAACTCGAATCGACATAGTCATAACCAACAGCCCTCCCAGTCTTCGTCTTCGGCCCCACAAAACTCGGGTTCGTTCGGCGGTTTGAGCCATGGTAGTAATCGTGGTGGGCCACCCGGAGGTTCCCATGGACCAGGTGGTGGGGGTGGTGGAGGAAGTGGGCGAGGTGGTCCACCTGGTGGTGGTGGCGGTGGCGGCGGTGGCGGTAGGAGTGGAGGGACAGGTGGAGGAACGCGATTAAGTCGAGGAGGGTCTGTGGGAGGTAACCGAGGAGGTTCTACTTCACGAGGTCGAGGTGGTGGATTCACAGGGGGTGGAGGAAGTCGTTCGGGAGGCCAGTCTGGTTCACTCAGAGGACATGGATCTCAACAACGCAATTTTGGTGGCAAAGACTTTCACAATCGACGTGGTGGTTCTTTCTCTTCTGGCGGTGGCAATTATCAAAACAATTTCCGCAACCGTAATCAGCAACATACGAATCGATCAGCGCGACAGGATGGTCCTGTCGCGAATGCCAAGGATGGGCCGACGCCTGCAAATTTTGGGGGTATTGGTAAGGAAAACCGACGGACGCTAACAGATTTCAAAATTGTTGGTTTGAAGATTCCGGAAATTACTTGGACCTGGGGCGTACAACCAAAAGCAAAAGTAGAGGGCAAGGGGGAGATTTCAGACAGTATATCAACCACTACGATCAAACAAGAGACTATAGAGGACCAGAAACCTCTTGACGCTGCATCCGCCTCAAACACGAGGATGGAAACTGTTGGGGACGATGTTAAGCCCAGTACGGAGACTCCGATCTCTCATAATGTTGTAGATGCTGAAACTACAACTGATGTCAAAGCTCTGGTTCCTGACTCTCAACCAACCACTTCGGTGCCGGGACTGGGTGGATCCTCATCGGATACGAACCAGAATTCACCCCCTCCTTCGAGGATGCGGATATACTTTCATACGCCTGTCACTCCAGATGATTCGCGTCCTATTCCTCACTCCTCTAACTATTATGGGGAGCCATCAGCTTCTTCCTCGGATGTTAGGAAAGGGAAACGCAAGAAGCTTGAAGATGATGATGGAGATATTGAGGAGGGTCGGGCGGCGCCGCCACCACCACCTCAGATGGGCAGCGGGTTTGGCAGCGGCGGCGGCTTGAACGCCAACGACGATCAGTCGAGTGTGGCTGTTAGTGTTGCGCCTAGCGTGCCTGAATCTGTCAGCGAGGACTGGTTGATGGCTGCTATCACGGAAGGTGAGGAGGAAGCTGAGGCGGAGAGTGAGCTTCGACCTCATGACGAAGAGAATGAGGATGAAGAGCAGATGGATGTGCACGATGAACTTCTTGATACAAAACCTCATGATGGGGATGATTATGATGATGGAAATGGGGATGGAGAGACCGATGGTGAGCATCGTTCATGATTTCTGATGGAGTTGTGGATCGTGCCTTTCTCCTCCTTGCGTGCCTCGGTTTTACTTTGGCCGAGGGGGTTGTCTCCTGCGCACAAGACTGACATGTTTGCTTTTTTCCCCCGTTTTTTAAGGGCATGCTCACTACGGTCATGATGGTCTTTCTTCTTCTGGGACACGGGGTGCAGCTGATGGGATTGCTGCACACAACGAGTCTATCGCACGTCCTCCATCTGTTCCTGCTCCTCCAGTGCCGAATGCGGCTGCACAGTCGCCTCCTCATTCAAGGGAGGCTTCTTCCCTCTACACCGAGGCGAGCAAAGTGGCTGCTAGAGACACAATGAAGTCAGATGGAACGACTTCCGTTTCAACTCCTACACCTCCGGGTGTTACTACTGGAGTACAAGAGGAGGCCTCCTCTTCGTCAGTGTCTACATCAGCCTCCGCACCTTCTGTTTCTGTTTCTGTGCCTTTAAATGGCAGCGCTTCTTCGTTGACTGCGACGGTTCCTGTGATTGAATCTGCGTCCGTGTTTGATATTGCATCATTCTCTGAATTCTCAGCTCACTTGCGAGTTTCTTCTGACAGTCTGGAGCCGAGTGCTGCTGCTACTGCTGCTGACCATACTGAACATAAATCCGATGTCCAGCAGGTTCGGGAAACGCAAAACGGGGAAGATGGGGAGAGAAAGATGCCAAAGTCACTAGAAGCTGCTTCTGCAGAAGCCACGCTTTTGGATGTGACTTCTGGGTCGCAGCAGAGTACGTTGTCGGATATGTCAACGCTATATAGGGGGCGGGATGAGAGTGTAGCAGAGACGCAGATTGACCCTGATCAGGAACATGCTTATGAGGATCATGAGCAGATTAATGCCGAGTCAGCGCAACTCGAGCATTTGCCCGAACCTCCTGCGTCGCCGATTTCGAATACGTTACTATCGACACCATCAAATTCGGCGTATGAGGACGCTGGTGGGAACGGGGTGAAGGTGGAGTCAAAGATAAGGGTGCCAAGTGCGAACCGAATCTCGATTTCGTATGCGGGTGGGAATAGGAGACTGGTTGTTGATGCAGAGGTCGTACAGAGTATGAAGGTCTTGAGACGGGCGGGGATGGTGGAAGTCGTGATAGATGTTATCAAGTTCAATGAGAACGAACTCAAGGGTATTCTCGTGAGTGGTTTTCCCTCTCACATTATTTTATAAAGCTGATATACTACGGATAGTTTGAAGTCCTTTCTGATGCGACAAAGTCCTATACACCTTTGCCTGCTTTGCTCGACTCGTCGAACTCAGACGCGACGCTCCCGCCGTTCTGGAAGCTTACTACGCCCACAACAGTCACACTGCTGTTATACTTGGACACTGAGAGACCGCTTTCAGAACCCAAATGGGCAAAGACGGGAGACGTGCAGGAGTGGCTGAGGAGCATGTTTGGACGCATGTTCTGGGTTGCTGGGGACGCTGCTGAAGGATGGGAGAAGAAGATTCAGGTCGTGGATCCGGACCCAGTAGGTTTCTCGTATCTGAAAGGTTTCGTAGGGACTAACTATGATATTCTCTCAGCCCCCAACAATCTGGACCGTTCTTGATGGCTGGGCAGCTAACTCCACTGCAGGCGTCGTCGCCGAGCGCCAGAAATTCCTAAGGACACATATGACAGAGGTTGACAACATACTTGAGATTCTCCTTCGACTTGTCCGAGGCGAACGTGCGACACCATTCTCGCAATCCACGCCAACACTTTCTGGACCATCTGTTGTTGGCCCACTCCTTTCGGCGTTAACACCAGGTTCAGCACATGCAAGTCAACAGACACATGTATCGTTAGCTGTGCTGGCGTTGTTCAGGATGACCGTGGAGTATGCGCAAAGGGCTGTTGGTGATGAGAAGGGCAAGGTGGAGGCCGAAGAGCGAGTTGGCGAAATTATCAGGTGCTTGCCGTCACATCTGATTTATAAGAGTTTGGACGGAATATTTAAGGAGTGGAGGGTTGAGAAGAAGCGGTAGGCTGAGGGCTGCAGTGGCCTGAGTAGATCCGTTTATTATGCCACCTTTATTCGACACAGTTCCCTCTCCTTTCTTTATTTATTTTTTTGGGGCTCGGGGCTTGTTGTAGAACGGTGAAAGTATACTCGGGTTCTGAATGTATCGTGACCTTCCTTTTTCCGACTGACCGACACTAAATTCCTGGCAGTGCCGGTAACGAAGAGGATGGCAAGTTCTGTAACGATGATCTCAGTACATCGGAAACAAAGGGCGACCAATGGGAGGGTTGAACATGGTTTTGTCAACCTGTGACTAGAGGATTTGCTTTCTCAAGGTATACTTACGAATGCTTCTCCGCTCAAGCACGGGTCTGAACAAGTTGAAAGGAAGGAGATTGTTCCTTCCTGCGGTGGTTGGCACTCCTCATTGCCCAAAACCTTCATGGATCTTCGAAGCAGGGCTCTCACAAATATTACATGATTAGTATGATGATCGCGTACTGCTTTGTTGTCGTACCAAACCCTAAAGCCCCCGGTACTCACGTCTGTTGCTTTGTTCTGTCCCAAAAATTTTGCGCTGGTCAATTCTTGGCTTGCAGTTGAGGCCTGTCAAACAATACTCAAATAATGTCTCGGAACGGGCCGGATTTGGTCACTCACTGTTTGCATCTAGAATGCCTCTATCAAGAATCAAGGACCGATTATTCAGTACACTCTCCCAGAAAGTACAAAAACTTATCCCGTCCAAAAGACAAGACTTCCTGCACAAAATACCGGTCTACTGACAACTTAAGCCCAACACCCCAGGATTGCGGAGCAAGAACTTCTGGAATATATACACCACAGTGCGCGTATCGGAATACATATTCTATGGCAGTGGATTGGCTAGTTGTAGAGACATTTGAGCGTCGTTTCCTGACGTGTCACATAACGGGAGAGGACAGGGGTTGTGGATCTGTGGAAGAAGAATGTTCTTAGCTTTGCCTCAACTCTCAATCGTGTGGCTGAGGAAGGAGGGAGCAGTACTGATTAAAAAAAGTGGAGCGTCCCTTTTCTGCGCGATATTCAACGAATTGCTGATCTCCGAGCGCTAGCGGGTAATACATCATGTTCAGCTGCTGTTGACCAGTCTTTGGCACCCCTATTTTATTCACCTTGATAGATCTAATGCATAGGCTCGATGGTCCCAGGTTAAGCTATCAAAGCTGTAGGTACTATATCGTTGTATGAACTAAAATATACGAACAAGCTAACTGGAAACCTTGAATGGGCGAACACACAAATTAAGTAAACAGAAACTACTGGAAGGACAGGTATGTATGATCTGACATCGATTTAGGTGCTTCTGGGACGGTAAAGTCAATCGGAGACAGGGAGGTATGGTCTAAGCACGAGCCCGTACAGTAATGCACCCTTTACCACAGGCACTCTCATGGATGGCTTCATCTCTCCCCGCCGTTGACATTGGTCGCGCGTCTAGCACGCCAGTGCTCTGATACCGTACTCAGTTCCATATCGTCCACTGAACTGGTGAGACCGACATCGGGTGTGGGTTGGGCCTGTGGAGGCGTAGCAGCACCAACTCGGCGTGAAGTGCCAGAGGTTTCCCAAGGCCGCCGAGTGTCCCATTCAGAAGTCCCCCTTGTCGTAAAGTAGTAGCTGTAGCTTGCGTCGTCTGGTGGATTATGATATGCGTCGCAAAGGTTAAGAATGAGGCGGCTACTCATGATGGTGCTGACAGCATATGAGAATAATGCTGGGATGCTGACGTATCGGGTTTCGGCAACTATCCAGACAATCGCAGTTGTTAAGTATGTTGCAAATGCCCTAGATCCCCTGGTGAGTTTCGAGTTCAAGCAGGCAAAGCAGAAGTGGGCTTACACAAAGTAGTATCCGAAATTATCGCGGAGTACAATAGCCACAAGCGAGGAGACGGCCGGTTCAGACGACAATCGACACCAGGTTATACCGACCACACCTATAGCCAACGAGAATAGGAGGGTATCAAAGAACAGGATGATGCACCAGTACGCAGGGGAATAAGGTGGGAACTTGACACAAGTGCATTGGTAGACTCCAGGTACTGGTTCAGATGTGACTGCACACGAGAAACTGCATTTGGATACATCCAGAAAACGAACGATCATATCAGCGCACCTCGCATTTGACCCACAGATACACCTCCGATTGTGAGCAAACCGATAACCCCGCTTGCGTAAACCACGGTGAGACATCTTGATAGTGTTCTACTCCCATAAAGGGCTTGAATGCGAAACTGCAGGATGACTAGAAAATAAATGCCTAGGCTATCAATGGTTGGTCCATTGATTACGCTGAAGCAACCCACGCTGTGTAGTTAACGTGCATGTAAAAGCTCCCAATGCAATGGCCCGGTGACCCCAAACGCCTGAAATTTATCAGTTCAAGAATATAGGTATTATTTACCGCGCACATACAGCTACACACCAGAAGCGGGTATGGCAAGGTACGACCAATTCAGCTCGGAACCTTATCCGAAGAGGGATAACACATACAACTAGGGTCAGCGATCAGCATTTAAGTTTGCGTCCTGGTTCACAAGAAAATTGTCCTTACCGTATCAGTGGGTCGTTGATTCAAATAAACTAAAGTTTACACGTCAACACAGTCGGAGTCGGCGGAGTGATGAAGCTGCAGGACTACGCACCATACGTCTCCACCCTTGAAATTCAACTAGGTGAGCCGTGTCATCCCATTTGCAGTCCCATTATCACTCACAATACTGTGCAGTCCCCGGCATACCGACACTGAGTACTCTGTCAGTATGTACAATCGGAAAAACTTAGGGGGTGGGGTACCACGAGGTAGAGAATCTTTGACTTTGACCAGCACTTCTTCTGTGCTCGGAGGATGAGTACATCGCCAAGTTCCCACAGGGTATGATGACCCACTCACCCATATCAATTCCAGCTAGGGTTCTCGTGAATATGGAACCGTATGATCTTTTGAAGTCCGACTCACCTCCTGGTGAAAAGTGATGACTAGAATTCCAGTATCAGTACCCATTTCATTTCATACCCGACTGACGTTGGAGCTTACAGTGATCATAAAGGGTGATGACGACAGTAACAACTAGATCATGGTTCCTAAATCAGTCACCATTTCCAATGCCAGAAATACCCACGTTGGCAATAGTGCTGGAGGTAGAGCACACGAACAGCAGTAGATACAAGATCAGTCTCGTCCTTGATCGAGGACGGTAACATAGCGAAAGCCAGTTAAGGGTGAACGAGGAGCGTAGGCCAGGTGGTGAACAAGAAAGACCGGGAGCGACGTGCAATGGGAAGCACGAATTTACCGTTGAACTTCAGCGCTGACCCGGTTTTATACAACTGTTGTGAATAAGATCGCCCATGAGCCGTTCAATTTAGCAAATTGCACTGGCGATCCCGCCACGAACCTAACCTAGCCAAGATTGCGTTTCCCCGCCCCAGGGCCACACTCGAAATGGGACCAGCCATAGCGATATGGAATGCAGGTTATGTACATAACTCAATTGCTTGATCGCTGGGGACTTATTATAAACGTCAACAATGGGAATTTCAATCTAGAAAACTGGTGTTCTGGTGGGATTCAATGACTCCATGCATTGCAAGGGCATTATACTGCTCACAGGATTAGATCATCAAGCAGATTTTGCGAGACTTCCCCCAGAAAACCCAAAACCGGAGTTAAGATTGTCGCCGATAGTACTCCCCCTGCTAGCGTTTGCTAGAAAAAGAGTACAAGAATTGTTGGATCCTATAAATCTGCTGTGTCTTTAAGAAGTTTGTCTGGAGCCGCAGCACGAGGGATGCCATCACGTTGTTAATTTATCACGAGGTTTTCGAGGGCGATCAAGTGGATGGTATATGATGTGCGGTGGTTGAATATTATCTGTACAAGGCGTTTGGCACGGTTTTTTCGGCGTGAAAGCGTGAAAGCGTGAGAGTAATCTCCACCGGCCAGATATATCCATGATTTATCTATGATACTCAAAGACAAGCCTCTTAAGCCGTGCCCAGGGGCTTTCCGATAGGTTCTTGTCAGATGATGTTGTGTGTATAGCATCGGCCCCCCCCCCCCCATCCATGCGTTTCAGCTCAAGAAAGCCCTTGGAAAATACCTCGAGACAACGGCTTATCGCTGCAGATTTGATGATCATATTGTGGTTCTGGATCTTCACGCTGCACGCAGTGCAACAGGTCAGCTTCGCGTTAGATGGAAGCCTCACCTCACACTTTGACCCATTTTTACGCTCGAGAGGTCCATTCATAATTAAAGCTAGTCAACTTAAATCGTGAAACTCACATAGTGACAACCACTCTTGGAGCCCAACGGGAAGTCTATTTTCATTATCACGCTTCATCACGCTCAGCTTCTCGATATTATGCTTGCCCACACCAGATCACCATCCATTACGCTCCGCCACGCTTGGTATTGCTCAGTATCGCACTAAGACCAGGTGACCTAAGATGTCTTTTGGTGAGGACAAGTCCATTTTGGTTGGGCTATGTATTAGTCTAGTCGGTTAAGTCTCTATTCGCGGCAAATTTTATCTTTGCCCTCTGACTCCCGTTTTGTATACTGTCGGTGGTTGGTACTTCGGACACGTCCTTACTTCGGACAGTCACATCAAGTCACGGGGTTCCAACCATTTTGTTTCGAACTCCGAAGTATTGGCATCACGTCTCGATACGGTCCTGAATTTCCTGAAGGGTCCTGAAGGGTCCTGAGTACGACGTGGGCACATCAAGGGTATTCAGGCTCCGACATGGCAGAGGTCGGCGAGGGTGACAAAGTGTTACTTTGAGCCCCAGCATCGCCCCCCACATCCGCTGGATTTCTTGTTTAAAAAATGCACACACAATGCTTTAAATATATACTAGCATTCCCCTAATTCTTTCTAGAATATTTGATCAAGTGCTGCGCCAGGTACAAATGTTTGTCTGAAGTAAGGACATGTCCGAAGTACCAACCACTGGCAGTACTGTCTTGAATTCCAGGACTCTGCAACGTGCGAATGCCAAATTCAACGTCATGCGTTATTTTGGGAAGTACCTTACCTAAAATGGAAATA
>MU151070.1:0-225928 GCA_015584085.1 Macrolepiota fuliginosa MF-IS2 | reverse complement strand
AAGTCGTCGCATCCGCCGTGAGCTGCTTCGTCGTCACACTCGTTCAAGACTGGATGCTCGCCAATATCGAGGACATCTGTACTCCCCGACAGAAGAACGGCTTCGTCTGCCCAGGCACGAACGTCTTCGCTACTGCCTCGCTCATCTGGGGTGGTATCGGTCCCCAGAGGATGTTCGGCCCCGGTGCCCTCTATAACCCTCTCCTTTGGTTCTTCCTCATTGGCGCGGTCCTCCCAATCCCTTTCTACATCCTCGCGCGCAGGTTCCCACTTTCCTTCTGGCGCTATGTCAATATCCCGATTTTCTTCGCTGGTCTTGGTGCTATGCCTCCCGCCTCGGGTATCAACTACATCTCGTGGGCGCTCGTAGGGTTCTTGTTCAACTATGTGATTAGGAAGTATCACTTTAGGTGGTGGATGAGGTACAACTACATCCTGTCCGCTGCGCTGGATTCGGGTGTTGCGATCGGTGTCGTTGCAGTTTTCTTTGTGCTGCAGTATCCCAAGGGCGGTTTTGAGCTGAATTGGTGGGGTAACCTGTGAGTATTCTTCAGCCGTATTCTTTTCATGGGATCTTGAAGCTGATGGTTTATTCTAGCATTTGGCAAAACAACGCTGATGCCAATGGGATTCCGTTGAGACCTATTCCCGAAGGCACGATCATTGGACCGACCTCCTGGTCATAAACGGCTTCGCATCGCATGTTTTGTTCTAGGTTTTTCGACGACGCTGGGCGTTCTTTCCTGCCAATAAAGCAAGAAATACTTGCTCTGTGTTTTCAATTTCTACATGATTACCTCAACCAGTCAGCGTTGAGGTTGGTTTACGAATGACGATAGTTCGACGCATATACCACGCTTTGGCATAGTAGTTGTACAAACTGTAAAAAAAAAAAACGACGACGCAGGGGCACCTCACTTTTTCTTCTACATTGTTGTATCAGTGGGTTTCATTTACACCTTCATTTCTTGCCATTTAGGTGGCGGGAGCGCAACACTTTTGTTCATATCCTTATTCATTTTGGATTTTTTTCCGCATCATATAGCACCTGATCATGATATTTTCCTATGTAACTACACACACGAACGCAATACAATATCCTCTAAAACATATCCTGAGTTGTGAGGCGGTGGAACTTAGGCTGGTACAAACTGGCTAAATCCCCATCACAACACACCTTGTTGAACGATACTCAAACCCAACTAGCACCATTAACATGTGTAGTATAAACTCTCCCCCAAGTTCGCGTCCACTCTTGGTATATTCACTTGCAAGCACTCAAGTCCAAATGCTAGATTATCCACCAGCTTCCGATGACAAGCTCGAAACGTCCGTTCTCGGAATCTACATATCTTCGCTCACCGGACACAACAAAGTCGGAGCATGTCTCAGTGACCATGAGGATATCAGTAGTTTATCACTCTAGAGAATTTTACAGATGAACAACAGAGAGAGAAAAAGTAACATAATCAACTAAGCAGATCCCCAAATCTTAACCTCCCTACCAGTCGCAGCCCAGATCTCCTTGCCCTGCTCGCCAAACACCAACTCTGCAATATCACTACCCTCCTCAATGCGCAACAACTCTTCCCAACTCTTATGCGCAAAGACCTTCGCACCGTGATTCCCCGAAACGCCCAAGAATTGGGCGCTCTGATCATACGTGACCTTATTCACCTTAAAGTTCTCGCCAAGGGGAATACTATGGGTGCTCTTGGTCTTGCGCAAATCCCAGATGGACACAGACGAGGACGAGCCGGGCGCGAGCATGTGGTATCCATTTTCGGAGAAGGCGAGTGTGTTCACGGTGAAAGGTGTGCCTTCGCTTGGGGTGAGCGTAGCTGCGATTGTACCACGGATATCGAAAATTTGAATTGTCGATGCTGATGTGCCGATAGCGATGAGTGTACCGTCTGGGTGAACCGCAAGGGAGGTGAAAGGTTCGTCCAAGACGGGGGAACGGAAAACTTGGGTGAAGGTGGTCAAATCATGGATTGAGTACGTCTTGTCCAAAGAGGAGTATACAGCAAGTGTGGATGTAGGGTGGACTGCGAGACCGGTGATTTCGCCTTTGTGGGTGCGCACGGTATGACTGGGCGCATACTCCCCGGAGGTAGAGTCATGAGACCAAACTTTGGCGATTTTGTCGGCACCAGCGGAGAGGAGAAGGGTATTCTCGCCTTCCCGCTCACGGAAGGCTACATGGTTAATCTTCTTGCTGTGGCCCTTGAGAGTAGCCAGGACCTTGTCTGTGCTCCTGTCATACAACTGTACAATTTTGTCGTTGCCACCAGTGAGGAATTGTGAAGGGTTGAGGCGAGAGACAGAGAGAGAGTTGATGCCAGCGGGAGAAGCAGAGTGGAGGGATGGAATGGTGTGTTTCGCTGTGTAGGTCTTGACCTCTGCGGCAGTGGTGTAGCCCGTCGGAGGCTTGCGCTTCTTGCGGGCGGCAGAGAGGGTGGCATGTGTTTCCTCAATTTTGGCGACGACGGCCGCGGGGAGATTTTCCTCAGTTGGTCCACCTTCAGTCATCTCGACGTCAGCGCCTTCTGCGGGAGCGGAGGGTTCGACGCCCATAGATGCCTGGACATTAGCGAGTGCCCTGTGAAAAGAATTAGTATGAGGAATTTTGCAAAAGGAAAAGAATTAGTATGAGGAATTTTGCAAAAGAGAAGGTGACGGCGTACTCTCTGGCAGCATCACGCTCACGGATAAGACGAGCGACGACACGTGTAGCCGCATCTTGCGAATATAGTGCATAGCTCAATTCTTGGCGGACAGAGTTGTACTTTTGCCTGAGGGAGAAGAGCTCAAGAACGACAGCATCATATTCATTCTGCAGAGTATGCAGGAGAGTAGGCAAAGATGTATGGGCAGGTGGCCGGGGCGGTGCGGTTTTCGGTGCTGGTGATAAAGCATGAACAATGATTAAGTATTTGCAGGAGGAAATACATACAAGCTTTGAGTTCTATGAGGTCCGAGTCCTCGAGTTTGTCGCCAGTGATTGGGTCAGTGCCATTTTCTGAGATATATTTTGCAATAAGTCTACGCTCGTAGATATGGCCAGACTTTGTTGAGACGACGGGGTCCTGGGGCGGTTCGCCTGAGATAGCGCAGAAAACCATTTGTGCAGTGGGGAGACGCGACGTGTGCTTTGTTCAACTTTGTTCTCCGCGTCACCTTTGTTGACTCCTGTTTACGCCTGCCCCTCCATCCTCGATCACCATGTCCGAGAAACAACAGCGTCTCGTCCTCTCAATTATCGACTTTCTCAACCAGTCTATGACCGATGGCACCGTCAAGGCGGATGACAAGGAAGGCCTAGAAGTAGCTGGTCAGCCTCTTCCTTCATCTCCACCTACAAACCTTATCTAATCGACTTAATTAGTTCAGTGCATTGGTGAAGCCTTCGGCATCGATCCTTCCAGCGAGGAACAGGTCGAGAAGCTCTCAGTGAGGCCCACGACGCTACAGAGTATATTCGATGTGTACATGAAGACTCGCGACAAAGTTGGCACACGTGCCCAGGCCTCGACGTCCGAAGCGTCCTCATCAGCACCCAAGCCACCCTCAGCTGACGATAAGGCTAAGGCCGATAAATTCAAGCAAGAGGGAAATGCACTTATGTCGAGCAAGAAGTACGCTGAGGCCATCGAAGCGTACACCCAGGCGATTTCGTTCGACGGCACGAATCCCGTATATTATTCTAATCGTGCTGCTGCGTATTCAAGCAAGGGTGACCACCTTGTCGCCATCGGAGACGCAGAAAAGGCTATCTCAATTGATCCATCTTTCTCCAAAGGTTATCACCGGCTAGGGTGAGTACAGATACATATCCATTTGGGCTTGGATACTCACATCGTGGTTTTAGCCACGCCCAATTCTCGCTGGGCGATTTCCAAGCTGCTGCGGATGCCTTTGAGCGTGGGTTGAAAGTCGACCCCAACAACAGTGGCCTCAAATCTGGCCTCTCCAACGCCAAGGCCAGAATTCCTTCCGAAGATGACGTATCTACACGGGAGGCACCATCCGCTGATGCAGATGCCGGTGCCGGTGCGGGTCTTGGTGGAATGGCAGACATGTTCAGGAATATGGGTGGTGGGGGTGGAGGCATGCCCGATCTTGCAAGTCTCATGGGCAATCCCCAACTTATGGCGATGGCTCAGCAGATGGCTGCTAATGGTGGGCTTGATCGATTAATGCAAAATCCTGCGCTTGCGAGCATGGTGTGTTTAGTGTGAACTCATCCCTGCCATATCTTGCACTAATCATCGTTTTAGATGAGCCGAGTGCAATCTGGTAACATGCCTTCCATGGAGGAACTCATGGCAAATCCTGAGCTCAGACAGATGTACGTCTCCGCTCTTGGCCTTTCTTATTTCAGACAACAACAATTCTGACTCCCACCTTCTTTAGGGCTTCGCAATTCGGGGCTG
Organism: Macrolepiota fuliginosa MF-IS2; assembly: GCA_015584085.1. Taxonomy (NCBI): domain Eukaryota; kingdom Fungi; phylum Basidiomycota; class Agaricomycetes; order Agaricales; family Agaricaceae; genus Macrolepiota; species Macrolepiota fuliginosa. The sequence goes on along the minus strand of MU151070.1, from coordinate 221,493 downwards.
GACTGGGTGGCGCAGGTCCTGGTGCTGGTAGATGATCCCACTGATAGGCTAGTTAAGCGGCTCATCAATAGCTTTCGGATTACATGCATATACGTTATACATTTACATAGTTTAGCTTTCGCGCCAGTTTGCAATATCATCCGATCTGCTTTCTCTACCATCATTGTTTTGGAAAGGAGGTTACATACTTACGGGTGGAAGTACCGGCTGAAGCCAATTGCCCTCCAATCAGTGCGCGAGAAGAGCTACGAATTCAACTCCAATGGTAGCGTTCGACTGGAAAAGGCTTCAAATCAGTAGTGTGTAATAATAAGGTATCGGCGTATCTTGTGTTCTTGAAAGGTTGAGGTTTTATATCTGTCGGAAAAAAAAATCAGATAACTCCCGAAGACGGTATTAAATTTGAGCTAGGATATGCAGCAGGCCAATATGTAGTACATTGATGGTTCACAAACGGGTAGACGATAGCGGAGAAAAATAAAAGAAAAGAGGAGAGATGGAGGCAACCAGAACAGAAGCAAAAAAGTCCAATGCAACTTGGAAATGTCCATTGGATCGCAGAGGCCACTACGCAAGAACGAGAAAAAACTGAGAAAGTAGGACAAGGACTAGGGAGGGGCTTGTTCATAGTCCAAAGTTTCCGTGACAGCTGACCAAACGCCAGGCCGGCCCCAGAAAGCTTCTCCGAGAGTCCCGCGCGGCCTTCTGTTCCTTGCTACGCAGAATTCAAGAGTCCAGCCCCGTTTTGTGCATTTTTGTGCAAAACCCAATTTTCTGGAACCAAAAAAAACATAGCAAAGCCACAGATGCAGTGTGTAGTACCGGAAAGCCAAGACAGCAAGACGAACAGACGCATGCGTGTGTGATGATGATTCGAAAAGTGTCCGCCGAAGGCAAAAGACAAAGTGGGTACTGGGTATATCGGTATCATGGTAGAACAGTCGAGGTACATTGTTGAGAGGGTAAAGGGGAACGAAAGATACGGGGATAGGGGATCCGATGACGATGATGATGGTGCTGATGATAGATGCTGTATTTTTACTGCTGGTTACGACTCGGGGGCTGCCGGGTGTGCCGGTTGCCGTTGGGAATGGGGAGCGAAGTGTGAAATGCATCTGTAGTGTTCGGCCATGACGGGCACCGAAATAGAGGATGAATTGTACTGCACTGACTGAAGGGCAGTTCCATCCATCAGAGTGCGATGAGCGTAGTTCCGATGATGTCCGTGATGGCGATGCATGATGTGTTAAGGGAAAGGGCAAGGAATAAGTGTGGTACCATTTCGGGTATCTATTTTTCTGCTGTGGACGAGTGGCATGCGAACACAAGCGCCGAAGGCCAAGTACAGCTGATGCAAGGGCTCCACCCCATTCCTAGTTCGCACCCTAGTCGTGTCGTGGGTATAACTATAGAAGTTATCATTACAAGGGGGCAGCAGTGTAACCGGAGTAGCAGTTGCATAGCAGCATCGGCCGACACCATCATTATAGTTCCTCGGAGTGTGCCTTTCGCCGCATTCGTCTTGTTTTGGTTGGGAGCTGACGGGCGAGTGCTGGGGGAACTTCTGACAGCTGCGCGGGTAAGTTCTGAGGATGTCCCTGTGTTGATTAAACGTGCATAAGTAGCCGTTGTTGCTAGGTAGAGAGTGAATAGGCCTGACATGTTTCATGTGGTATCTCAGCCCACTCGAATGCTTGTATGCTTTGAAGCAATCTGGGATAGGGCAAACAAATTCTCGTTCGTTGTCATCTACCTCGGGATCTGTGCCAGAACCATTCTCCTCGTGGAGAGATTGACTCGAAAACCTCGTTGACAGCGCTGTACGGAAATGAGCTGTCGATCTGTGGTGATAACAAATTGTGACAGGATCAGAAATTTGCTTGAAAAATTTCCGAGTAAGGGCTTACATCTGGAGGTGATACTGAAGCCCATTAATCGACTGTGTGGGAAATTCTAATTTTAGGCCAGTGATGACGATTGAGACTTCGACTAACACACCTTCCATGATTTACCACAACCTGCGAGGGCACAACGGTAAGGTTTCTCGGTATACGGCTCGTCACTGTGCTCGTTCTTGTTATGGTCGAAGAGCTCCTTTGATGTAGTGAAGCAAGAACGACTCGTCGCAGCGCCATTTGGCCAGCACGTATCGGTCCCACAAGCATAGGGTTTGATCGAAGGGCTTGATAAGTAAAGTCTTAGGATTGAGGGTGCAAAGGGAATGTATAGTTCAATACGCACTCAGCAGTCAGCGGAAGAGAGGACGAAAGTCTCATCGGTGTGCCAGGTTTCAGCAACTTCTTGGTGCTGGTCGGTCGGTTTCTTCGTGGTGGGACATGAGGACGAGCTGGTTCCCGAGGTGTCGAGAATAACAGAGAGCCAGTTAGACCCGTGGACTGCTCATTGCCAGGGAGGTCCACAGGAGAAGACACGTTAGGGCTAGACGTCGGAGAAAGGGACGATGCGAACAAGAACGGAGTGGATGATGCAGAGGACAATTCATCATAGCTGGGGTCCGCAAGCAAATTATTATCCGTGGTGGATCGGGGAGACTGTCCGAACAATGGGAGAAGTTCAAAGATATTCGGAGATTTCCACAAGTCGTGTATATGGTCAGTGTGAATAGTAGTGTCGTTTGGATGCGAAATGGGCGATATGGGCATTGATGGATGTTGTACATTGAGCGATATTGGTGGTTGTGATAGAGGAGAAGCAGTAAAAGGTGGAGGTGAAAGAGTAGCTGGGATATGTTCGATCGTAGGGATGGCCTCTGTAGTGATAGAAATAGTTAGATCGTCCAGCGACATCAAGTCGTCATTGTTATCATCATTCTGTTCTGTGTTTGCGGTGTGGTCCGTTGATAATGAAGTTTCAGGCTCCGGTTGCACTTCCATCAACGGCGGCTCATTTGAGACCGGTGGTAAGGGTCGTGGAAGCTGTGGAGGAGCCGACAGAGCCGCACTAAGAGATGACGAAGAAAATTGAAAAGGCGCAATGTGAGGGGAAACGGAAACAATGTCCGGTGAGGAAAACTGGAAAGTATCGAAAGCATCGAAAGCAGAACCAGGCATAGGGTACGATTCTGGAGGATAGTATGGTGGCCAGATATTGAAAATAGGATCGGGTTGCGATTGCGCAGGTTCCGTCGATTGACTCTCTGGTAATGAGGTCTCTTCTGGAGGCGGAGGCGCTACGGGCGGCAGTTGAGCAGGAGATAGTGCCGGCTGGCTCATTGCCGGTGACGGTAGTGGTTGACTTGGCTCCAGCGGTGTTAGGAAGCCATTGTTAGGAAATGTATCTGGAGGGGAATTGGAAGGGCTCTTGGAGGCATTATTGGAAATAATAGAGGGAGTCGCCACCTGAGCCCCCGCCCTTAACGCCGCTGCTTTCTTCCTTTCTAGCAGCCTCCATCTAGCAAAAAGTGAGAATTTATTCCGCAGCACTCTCCGCTTTGCAAATACCTGTTCCTACATCCGAGTCCGCTGCGCTGCATTTCTTGACCAATTTGACCCCATTTTCCACCAATACGGCCGAATACCTCAAGTAGTTTTTCGTCCTCTTCGGACGTCCACTCATCTTTCTTGAGCCTCGGATCAAGGGCTTCTCTATATCGTTTCGAGCAAGCATCGTCAGTCCTTCCTGGTATTGAACGAGCAATTGTGGACCATTTAGCCCCATATTGGCCGTAGAGGTTCAGAAGTGATTTATCTTCTTCTTGTGTCCAGGCTGTTTTCTTGACCGTCGGAGAGAGCGAATGCAACCAACGCTTCAAGGAAAATTAGCACCTTAAATCAAGCCAGAACGAAAGAAGGAGGGACCTTTCTGCACGCCTTATTTGACCGACCGGGAATGCATAGAGCAATATTTTTCCAATTATCGTGCTCGCCGTGCTTTGCCACAGCTTCTTTGAGTGACTGATCTGGTTACAACAATTCAGTAAGAACGATCTAGTAGACAGAGAATGGTATACCTTCTTGGTCAGTCCATGGTCGACCAACGTTTCTCTCTGCCATGGGGAAGGATGAGTCACGAAATCATGACACAGAGGTGAAGTTGAGGCGCCCCGTTGACACTGCAATGGGCCCAGAGGCTGTCACACCAGGCTGGTCTTTCCTGATCTGGATTCTTGTGACGTCGAGTCACTTGGTCCTGCGTTCTGCTTATACCACATCTCCTCGACATGTCCCTCGCTCTTGACTATTCATCAGACGACGCAGAACTCACGGCTTCCGTTGCGAAAGATGCATTCGGCATTTCTTCTTTGCCCAGTAACAAGAAAATCCGCGTCGAGGAATCTACTGACTCTAAATCGGTAGCAGCAGACATTGCACCGCATGTACTAGCTGAGGTTCGTATCTGCTCAACTCTAAGAAAGCTGCACGACACCAATAATGGTTCATAGGATCCCCTGAAAATGACTTCTCTCGTGACGCGACCAACGGACACGCAAATGAATGTGAACATTCCGTTCCAGGACATGATGCTACCGCTTCAAGGACCAGAAAATCCCTTTGGCGAACGGAATCGTTTCCTTAACCAAAATGCGCTCGCTGGTCACGTAGAAGAGCAGTCCATGTCTGAACATGCTTTCCGTGCACAACACCTTACCCATTCCATACTTGGGTACTCGGCAAATCCATCCGTCGATCCCAATGCTCCGGCTATTATAGGGTCGATTGAGGACGCGAAGGCTAACAATTTTCAGACCATTGACACGCTCAGAGCATCGAGAGGCGAACGTAAAAAGCTGAAACGAAAAAGGGAGAACAAAGGGGACCTTGAAGTTGTCGACGGAGAAGGTGCTTATGTCGGGCCTTGGGCTTCGTGGAAAGGCGAAGACAATCAAGTAGATTTTCTGGCAGGTGTCACCGCTGGTGATGAAGAAGAGGAGGAAGAAGAAGAAGAAGAACCCGAATACACGGTCAAAAAGGCCAAACCCAAGAAGGGTGCTGTTGGCCAGGAGACATCAATTTTCCATGGCACGTCTCTGACGGACTACCAAGGAAGAACATATATGTCCCCCCCAGTTGCAGAAGCACCCCAATTATCGCAGGAAGTCGGGTCGCAGGACTGTTTCATCCCCAAAGTTTGTATTCATACATGGACGGGCCACACACAAGGTGTCTCGGTCATCCGTACATTTCCGGAAACTGGTCATTTGTTCATTAGTGGTTCTATGGACACGAAGATAAAGGTACATCCGAAGCATAACTTCACTCAAACGCAGCTCCTGACAATTTGACACTAGCTTTGGGATATCTATACCCATGGAAATTGTCTGCGGACGTTCCATGGGCATGTCAAAGCCGTAAAGGATATCAGCTTCTCGAACGACGGTCGACGGTTCCTTTCCTGCGGTTACGACCGCCAGATGAAGTTATGGGACACCGAAACAGGGCAGTGTTTGAAACGCTTCAGTAACGGAAAGATTCCCTATGTCGTGCGTTTCCATCCTGACGAAGATAAACAACACATCTTCCTCGCTGGAATGTCGGACAAGAAAATCATTCAGGTATGCTCCCCACAACTCCATTTGATGTAATTACCCATATCTGTGAATCCAACAGTACGATATGAACTCCGGCGAAATCACACAAGAGTATGACCAACATCTTGGACCTGTAAACACTATCACTTTCGTGGACGAAAATCGGCGGTTTGTCACAACTTCAGATGACAAGACCATCCGTGCCTGGGATTTTGACATACCCGTAGTCATCAAGTACATTGCCGAGCCGCATATGCATTCGATGCCTTCTGTGACCCTCCATCCCTCCAGTGCGTTACTTATCTCCCGAATTACTATAGCTGTCTAACCTCCGGTCAATAGAGAAGTACCTTGCTGCTCAATCACTTGATAATCAAATCCTTGTCTACAGTACGGATAACTTCCGTCAGAACCGAAAGAAGCGGTTCGCAGGGCATTCCGTTGCTGGATATGCATGTCAGGTCGGGTTTTCCCCTGATGGAAAATGGATAAGTAGTGGCGACGGCGAAGGCAATGTCGTCTTTTGGGACTGGAAGACTGGTCGTATCAAATCCCGGCTAAAGGCACATTCCAAAGTCGTGATCGCTCACGAGTGGCTACCACATGAGACAGTGAGTACCTGCATGTAGTATAATGATCGTGTCACTTACACCCCCCACAGTCAAAAGTCCTCACTGCCTCATGGGATGGCCTTATCAAGCTATGGGTAGGTCTCTCCCCTGCTTTGGCCTTTCATCATACTAATGGAGTTTCTGCAGGATTAAATATATTTTCTCGTATTTGTATCAATAGTCGATAATGTGTATGACATCACCCACGCATTACTTCGGCATCACTTCGTCAACCTCGTCTACGCGCCAATGAAATGGTAACTGGGGGCTTGACCTAAGAGCACGCGGATGTGGGTAAAGACGTTTCATGCTACCACCCGATACTCTTGCCCGTCAAGCCTTTCCGAACATAGTTCACTTATTTTTGCGAAATCTTGATACGCAGTCCCCTGGTGTTCTCTGAAATCTGGTATGCAACTGTTTATACGTATCCTCCCACATTGTTTCATGCCGAACAGGTCCTGCTTTATATTTACACCGATGAAGGGAACCAAGCTACCAATTGGCTAGCCCGATCGACTTGATAGATCGCTGTGGAAACTATTCACCCAAAAAAGGTATGTCGTGAATGATTTTTTACTTGTCTTCCTACATGTCGTAACTCCACGACGGTTCTTAACCCGGGCATAATCATCGACAAGCCCATATGTAGAAGAAATGTCTCCGCAGCTCATCAGATCTATCTGATTTCCAAAATAACCTTGAACATGGAACAACAGGAACCTCTTCCGCCGTCCATGTAGGCCTCACGTGAGAAATCAGATAGGAGAGGATACCAACTACGAGTCGGACATGAGGTCGGTCACATCTTATTGAAAGTGTGCCTGTTGAGATGCGTTCACCATTTCAGTCCCTTAGAGGGTCCAATTCATTGCCTACACCCGAGTAATGTCAGTGGCAAGAACCCATTCAGCCAAAACATAAGGAACATGGGTGCGAATGCCCTGTCCTAAGGCACCAGTGATGTGGTAAAGAAGCACCAGATTGGTCAGGAACGGTGCTATAGTTAAACTGACCCCCATTCCATATTCCACGATCCGTCAGACAATGATAATATCATTTCGACAAATCACATCGGCACCTTGCTGTTGCATAGAAATCTGCCTTGTTCGAATGCTCCTTGGTATAGCACATCAATGGAAAAATAGGTTGGCAGGCACAACGATCGTACGCCCGCAGAAATCTCCATGTTGCGGACCGACAGGTCAACGGATTCCACGTGAACCTGGATGACATGGTACTCTGGATACCGCATGCGGAAAAGCGGATAGACATTCCTTCCCCGAATCCTAACACATGGGTTGCGTTTCTACCCGTCTTGCCAAATCGGCAGGAATACATAAAAGCAAACCAGGCTCTGGGACTCCCCCCACTCTACCCCAACATCCTCCATTCATATCGCTTCCCCCCATACACTATTAACTTTTAAGCATGCGACTTTCCTTTTTCTTATCATTGTTCCTTGTCGCTTCTGCTACAGCACTTCCGGTATATTGCATACTTATCAAATATTGTCATCAGGTGAACTAATCTTACTCAAGGTCGCTGAACCTGCTGCTGCGCCCGCGCCCGCTGCCGTCGCTGGGAACTCTGACTGGCGCCGTGGAAACTCCGACTGGCGGAGGGGGAACAGCGATTGGCGACGGGGAAACTCTGATTGGAGGCGCGCAGAAGTCGACGAGCGCGGAAATAGTGATTGGAAGCGGTCCGAAGCTGAAGCTCGCGGCAGCGGTAACTCTGACTGGAGACGGTCTGATGTGAATGCCCGCGCTGAGGCTAGGGGAAATTCAGATTGGAGAAGAGATACGGCTTTACCAGAGCGTGCGGCGGTAGATAGTCGCGGAAACTCTGACTGGAGAAGGACTGAAGTTGATGTCCGCGGTAACTCGGATTGGAAACGTGCAGGAAGCGAAGCGCGGGGCAATTCAGACTGGAGAAGAGAGGAATCGGAGCAGGTTCGTTCAGCTGCCTTTCTCTTCATGACAACACTCTGATTCTAACAACGCAGGCATGAACAAAATTTCCTCCCTTTCTCCCGTCCCATTCCGTTTTTATTGTTATGACATGGACCTTCTTTTCACATTCTTGTTCCCTATCTAATTGTTCATGTGCTTTTATTGTCACTTGAGTATGTACGTTCTTACCACTAGTTTCAGACCTGTATGTTTCTTGGCAATTTGGAGAAGACATCTGCCCCCCTGCAGGCTACAACGAGTCCCGCCTCATCGCTTAGCCGGTGTCAATGTGACTCATCATGTCAGCTGGTCTCTATGTATTTGTTAAGGTTGAAATTCTGATGCTGAGCAACGCTGCACATGTGTGTATCTTCATAACATCTTTGTGATGAGCGTAGCAACAAGAATCCACGATATAGACGCTGGGAAGTAGGTGCCAAGAAGGGCACAAGTAATCAAAATAATGTACCACAGGTGCTCTGCCTCCGGAAACAGGGAACGCTTCTGCAAAGAGCTTGGAAAGGTATGCGATAGGATAGGCTCTGATGAAAAACGGTCAAACTTCCATGTAGAAGAACAGTTTCCTTGCCATAGGTCTCGGAGAAAATGGGCCAGAGCGGCTCCAATCCATTGTCCCGCTTCGTCCGCATCGAGGGAGTGCAGCGGACCTGCCCAGGAATCTGATGCCCAGTAAAATTTCGCTCGCAACCAACTCAGTGTGTGTACATGGTCATGACAACGGGGAGACAACTGTGCACAAATCGAGAAGATAAATACATATGCTTGTACATGGATGAAGTCACCATTCGAACGAGATTGCATCTACCAATGATTAATGATATATTATATTGTCATCCCTTGATTTGTCCGTGTCTGGTCTTGATGACACTTATTGACGTGTTAATGAGGACACGGTGAACGTGACCAGAATTGCTCTTCTCCTCAGCATCTCCCTTTCTCTAGCTGACCTTCCCGCGCCTTTTTTCTCCTTTCATCATGTCCAACTTCGTTGATGCAGTTCCTGAAGATGCTTTGATACGCGATAGGACACGCTCCTTTGAAGAATTTCTCGAGTCAGACTCAGCCGTCTACAACTATAAAGATGAAATCCATCGAATACTACGCGCGGACCAGACGCGTCTTGTCGTGAATATCGATGATTTGCGCGATTTCAAACGAGAGTTTGCAGATGGACTACTCAAGCATCCGTTTGACTACCTCCCTGCTTTTGATGTCGCCCTCCTCAATGTGATCCAGCGCGTTTATGATCCGGATAAATACACGATAGAGTCGAGGAACTACAAAGTCGGATTTAGCGGATCCTTTGGCGACCACCATGTGAGCCCGCGTACATTGCAGGCACTACATCTTGGTAAAATGATTTCCTTGGAAGGAATCATTACGCGTTGCTCCCTCGTCCGACCCAAAATGTTCAAATCCGTCCATTATTGCCCAGAAACTACGCAGCATTATGCCCGTGAATACCGTGATGCCACCTCGACTTCCAACCTTGCTCCAACGCCGACCGTTCCACCAACCCAGGATGATCAAGGTTATGCTCTTGAGATGGAATATGGCCATTGTATCTTCCGCGACCATCAGCGGATCAGTATCCAGGAGATGCCAGAACGCGCACCCGCTGGACAGCTTCCACGAAGTACAGACATCATTCTTGACGATGATCTCGTGGATAAGTGCAAACCGGGTGACCGGATTCAGCTAGTTGGAATCTACCGAAGTGTGGGAGGTGGCTCGAGCGGCGCTTTCAAGTACGTCTTGCTTTGTTCATCTTTCTCCGATTTGGCTCACGGCCGACAGGGCCCTTATTCTCGCCAACAATATTAATCTATTGTCGAGCAAGATTGGTGGTGGGATTGCCCAAACAGCTCTTACAGATACGGACATTCGCACGATTAACCAGCTTGCCAAGCGTTCCGACATCTTTAGTCTTCTCTCCGAATCCCTCGCTCCTTCGATTTTCGGCCACGAGTACATCAAGCGTGCAGTTCTCCTGCTGTTACTTGGCGGCGCTGAGAAAAATCTACCGAATGGAACACACATTCGTGGCGACATAAACCTTCTCATGGTGGGTGATCCCTCAACGGCAAAATCGCAGATACTCCGATTCGTCCTCGGTACAGCACCTTTGGCTATTGCGACCACGGGTCGCGGCAGCTCTGGTGTCGGTCTTACTGCAGCGGTCACCACGGACAAAGAAACTGGAGAAAGGAGACTGGAAGCCGGTGCTATGGTCCTCGCTGACCGTGGCGTTGTCTGCATTGACGAATTCGACAAAATGTCTGATATTGACCGTGTCGCAATCCACGAAGTCATGGAACAGCAGACAGTTACTATCGCGAAAGCCGGTATTCATACAAGTTTAAATGCACGGTGTAGCGTAGTTGCTGCTGCGAATCCGATTTACGGCCAGGTAAGATGCACAATGACCAGCTCAGAAACAACATTGAACACTTTATGCAGTACGATATTCACAAAGACCCTCACAAGAACATAGCATTACCCGATTCACTTCTTTCACGTTTTGATTTGCTCTTCATCGTGACAGACGATGTGAGCGAGACTCGCGATCGAATGATTGCCGATCACGTCCTCCGTATGCATCGCTACCTCCCTCCTGGCGTTGAAGAAGGTACACCCTGCCACGATAACCTGGATCAGCAGCTTGCTATTGACGGCCCGGGGGTTGGAAATGCCGAGGAGAATGCCGAGACCAGTCCATTTGAGAAGTACGATCCCCTTCTTCATATTGGTGTTGGTAGCACCTCTGGGCGACGCGAAACCCGCAGTAGCAAAGCAAAGAAGAAGGAGATTTTGAGCATCACCTTTGTCAAGAAGTATATCCAATATGCGAAGAGCCGCACGGCACCTGCGTTAACAAAAGGTGCTGCCGATCATATTGTTCAAGTATATGCCAACCTTCGAAATGAAGATATGGAGGCGAACCAAAAAAAGGTGAAATTTACATCGTAATTAATTTTATGGGAAAACTCAGGGCTATCTTTCCAGACATCACCATTGACCGCACGTACGCTTGAGACCCTGATCCGATTAGCTACGGCACATGCGAAAACCCGCCTATCGTCTAAAGTCGAAGAAAAAGATGCTAGGCAAGCGGAGGAAATCATGCGATTCGCACTATTCAAGGAAGTTCCCAAGCGGCAACGACGGAAGAAGCGCAAACTCACCAATGGTGTTTCTGCACGTAAGGGAGAAGAAGATGCAGAGGGCAGTAGCGAGGAAGAATCAGATGACGAAGAGAATGGAGATGAAACCGAAGAACAGCGCATGAGCACGCCTCCCGCAGCACCAGCGCCACCGAAGGACCAGACTCAGGATCCTATTTGGGGAGAGGATAGTCAGGATGTGGAGATGAGTGTGGAACCACAACCGGTTCCTATTGCAGCAGCAGCCTCTTTAGCTGGTACCCTGCACCCAGATAGGTTCGCGAATTTACTACTAGAGTGCTCTGTCTTGTTGCTGACCCACACTCCAGGTTACAGTTCTTCCGCGCAAGACTGGCCAATCTATTTGCGACTCGACTGCAAGACGCAGAAGAAATTTTCCTCGATCAATTGCTGGAGTTTATTAACGAAGGCCTGCCCACAGACCAGCTTTACGGGACTACAGAAGCGACCGAAGCATGTAATGCCATGCAAGAAAACGACGAGTTGATGATTAGCGGGGGAATTGTTTATAAAATGTAAAGAATCCAGATCTTGCTTTGCTGTAGCTTTGTTCGTATGTTCCCCATGTTCCGGTCTCGGCTTCCGATTGTATAGCTATCTGTATCATACCCAGTATCAACTTATTAGAATAATTGTACCCGCGGTGGCGAGATTTCTGAACCTCCGTAAAACGATGAATAGCGGTTGATGCCATAGAGCCTTTGCCGCTGGTAATTTTTTCAGAGGTACCCATATTTAGCTAAAATCCAATATTTGGGAGTGCCCATTTTTAGCCGTGTCACAAGAATTCTATTGACCAAACCGAAACGTAAAGGCCATTGACTTGAAATCAATAGTATCGAGTTCAACAAAAGCACCTCAGGCCCCCGTACCCACTCTGTTGCATATTCATCCGCATTTCAATGCATCGTCTTGTACTTTCTATTGGTGCTCGACATTTTGGGCGGGGGACTGTGTTTCATAGTCCAAATATTGCTGGTCCTCAGCTTCTCGTTTCATATTAGTGGTTTGCCACCATGTTGATCCTACTCCTCTACAAACATCTTAAATTAACTGAGCGCACGATCCCGACCCGTCCCCGCAGCCCCGCGCCGCACGGGTAGCGAGGGGAAGGCGTCCACTTGGGCTTGACATCTTCGGTCACCTGCTCTCAAAAATCCTCTTGTGGCCCCCAGATGCAACAGATAGGCCCTTCTCGGGTGACAACATTATTATGGTCATGCCAAGTACGGAACGGAGGTTTACAAGCTCTGCACTGATACAAGCCGGTGGTCTCGTCCTTAGGCACTACATTCTGCTTGATATGCGGGGCAATACACGATATGCTTATGTGTGAGTCGTCATCAGCATCGGATAGACACTGCTGCAAATGCTGCTAGGTATGTACCAGCCTCCCGCGAGTTCACGCTGTTCCTTCAGTCTCGGCCATCGCTCAAACAATCTCTCCTTCATTCCTGTCGCTGACCTCGGGCACCGTCGAAGATGACGGAAGCCCCCGCGGAGAAACGCAAGGAATTTTTTGTAGACTTCATCCACGCTGGTTTCTCGCTCTGGTTTGATGCGCCCAGAGCCAGCGCACTCAACACACGCGAGGCTTTCTTTGATCGCTAATTTCCAATGATCGCTTAGGTATGATCGACAGAAGACCCTGAGAGCTGGAGACACGAGGAGCTTTTGCGAGGGCTTAAGCGCAATTGTTAATCGCTTGTAAGAAGTGGTGCAGTTGGTTTTTTTTTTTTTGCAAGTTGAAGGGTGGAGATGTGAGGAGATGGGTGCTCCGGATTGTTGGGATGGAGGGATCAGTTAGCGAGGTGAGCGGATATTGTATAATTCTGTGTGTCCCAGGACGTTGTCCAATGGTAACAACCCGGAGTCGATCAAGGATTGACTTGGACATATGCTTTCAGCTCATTCGTATAGTGTTTGAATTCCAGACGGAGATCGTGAGTGGGGGGAGACGTGTCACAATTGTAGATTCTTGATCCTCGACATCAACGGCGGAAGACACAACCAGCCCGGTATCGCCGGGGAACCTAACCAGAAGAGCAAAGGAGCCGTGACATAGTCAAAATAGATGGCCTGTAAAATTATGAGCGTGCGTCAGTTTCGTACGGATCACGATGTGGCAGCGGTACTATAGTTGTCTGAAGCGCAAGAATCTCGTTGTATCATTGTAAATAATTCCAACCCCAACACCGAGCCGTCAAGAAACGCGACAACCCCCGAAACGAAAGCACGTTCTATTCTTCGAGTCTCTGACACTAAAATGACTGGTAAATTCCAAATTGACAGATTATTGTCTGAACCTGCTGCCGGGGTACAGCTATGGCAGTGCCGTTTGGGGGGCGTATCCTATGTTTATCTTCAATGGATTCGGCATATGATGTGGGGCGAAGTTTAAAAAAATTATGGTTGGAGGCTCTGCGGCCCACGGGGGTTCTTGATGTTGGGGTGTTGACCAGGTTTCATTGGGGGCACTCAGCACGAGTGTCGTCTTCCAGTCGGTCCCCATGTAAACATTCTTACACGCATGGGCAATAGCGACAGCCGGAGAGAAGCGAGATCATAACCCCAAGAAGAATCCTTCTAGCGAGCTAAGCGACCCCAGACGTTGATCTCGAGCGCTTTGGCCACCGCTAGTAAGTGACTGAAGCCTTGGTTGCTTCTGAGTTCTTTCTAAATTACCCATCTGTTTCAGACTTGCCACGTTCGCTCATGTGTGTTTGGGCACCAGATTCAAGACGCCGCCGCCGCATCAGGATAGATTACGGCGATATGGCATCAACCAACGTTCGTTCAGAACAGTTGTTCGAAGTGAGCTAAATGGTGGCCATAGCGTAAAAGCAGTTTGGCATGCGATAGCACTCGGAACGGGATCGCACATAGGGCAAGCCGCAAGGACTGACAAGGACAAACAGTAGCGGCGGAAGCAAGCGATAAGCAAGGTCTCTGGAAATTCCGTTGTAAGGACACGGGGCGATCAGCCGGGCGCGTCATAATTTGTTTGATCGGCTTGTGGCGGATGGGAGATTGGGGATATTGCTGTCCATTACACCAAAGAGAGGCACCCTTTGCCAGCATGCCGACAATACCGATACAGGATCGAATAGAGAGGTTTACATTCGAGTCGTTTACAACTGGTTAAATGAATGGGGAAGTCGAGGGAGATGGAGTGACACGCGTCACCGATGCATCATGCATCATAGATCTTTTGTGATTTTGTCAAACTGGCTCGGGTGTCCGTAGACGCGTATAAAAATTGTATAATCGTATCAGATCGTATCTAAGGAGAAGGGGTGTCTGGGTGATGTAAACCGACAGGAAAGGGTGAGAGAAATTAGATTGCGGCACATTAATTCGTACCATGATATGATATGGCTTGGTGGCTCGCAGAAATATAAAAGTCGTTATCGATCCCCAACTGTCCGTTCCCCCGACATCAATTTATCCTCTCTAGCTCCGCTTTATTAAACCTTTATAAGTGTTTTTTTGTATCCCTCCTGTCCTTATCTCCCTTGTCTTAACCCACCATGTACCCCGTCGACGGTGTCCGTTCCCAGCTCGAGTGGAACTCCACTCTCAATGTATCTGACGCTCCAGTCCCCACTGACAGCACTAAGTACTTCCGCAAGGTCACTTTATTGACGCGTTTTCTTTACGTTCTACTTACCATGGACAATTAGACCTCCATCATCGCGACTATTGGTGAGATCGCAAGCACTTATCAATCTAAGCGTCCGTTCACCGTCAATAGGGCCCAAGGTCAACACAGTTGAGAAGCTTGCAGAGCTTCGTCGTGCTGGTGTCAACATAGGTCTGTATGCTATTCAATAGAAAGGAGTGACCCCCCCCTCTGATGTTTCACTGTAGTTCGCATGAACTTTTCGCATGGGTCATACGAATATCACCAGAGCGTAATCGATAACACCAGGAAAATGATCAAAGGTTATTTTTCCCGCTTTGCGTTAGTTTTTCTCAGATTGTACTCACGCTGTAACTTCTTAGCTGACCCACAAGGGCGCCCCGTAGCCATCGCTTTGGATACTGTCAGTGTTCCGATGTTGTCTTCGTGAACCTTAATTGACCACGAGGTGCTCGATAGAAAGGGCCCGAGATTCGCACTGGATTGACAAGGGAGAGCAAAGACGTGCGTCACTTTTCAAAGTTTTGTGTACTACATCTGGTTTAACAGTGTCTTTAGTATCCCATCTCTGCTGGCCACGAGTTCATTGTCACCACCGACCTCAAGTACAGCGAGGCCAGCGATGACCATTACATGTTCGTGGACTATGTGAGTGTTATTTTTCATTTTGGTCCTTGGTTGCAAGACTGACCTTGAAAAGGTCAACCTCCCCAAGGTTACTGCTCCCGGAAAATTGATCTACGTTGACGATGGTAGGCCTTCCATTAAAGGAGAGCGAGGAGAGATTAACTGACCCACAACTCTTAGGTATCCTTTCCCTCCTCGTCCTCTCCGTCGATGGTACAAATGTCCATGTCCGTGCTGTGAACAATGGGAACATCTCTTCTCGCAAGGGTGTCAATTTGCCGAAGACGGACGTCGATCTTCCTGCCCTCTCCGAAAAGGACAAGAACGACCTGAAATTTGGTGTTCGCAATGGCGTTGACATGATCTTTGCATCGTTCATTCGCCGTGGTGATGATGTCAGGCAAATCCGCGAGGTTCTTGGTGCCGACGGCGCCAATATCAAGATCATCGTCAAGATCGAGAACGAGCAAGGTGTTGCTAACTTTGACGAAATTCTCAAGGAAGCTGATGGTGTCATGGTCGCTCGTGGTGACTTGGGTATTGAAATACCTGCAAGCCAGGTCTTCCTTGCTCAAAAGATGATGATTGCTAAGTGCAACATTGCCGGCAAGCCCGTCATTGTCGCGACTCAAATGCTCGAGTCTATGACAGTGAGTGAAGTTGACATTCAGCCCCCCTGCGCTGGCTAAGGTTTCGTTCCAGTACAACCCTCGCCCAACTCGTGCAGAAATCAGCGATGTCGCCAATGCTGTCCTTGATGGCGCTGACTGTGTCATGCTGTCTGGCGAGACAGCCAAGGGAGCCTATCCCATCCAGTCCGGTATGTACTCCGCCTATCAAGCCCCCTTTCTCTCATGCTAATAGAGATTTAGTCTTGATGATGGCCGAAACTTGCCTGCTCGCCGAGTCGGCCATCTGCTACCCACCTCTGTACGACGACCTGCGCGGCATTCAAGCCCGCCCTACGGAGACTGCTGAGACCGTTGCTATTGCTGCGGTCGCCGCTGCCGCAGAGCAGAACGCCAGTGCCCTCCTCGTTCTCTCGACAAGTGGAAATACCTCTCGTCTCGTCTCTAAGTACCGTCCCAAAGTTCCTGTCATCACTGGTGGGTTTTTCAGCTTCATTACCTTCGATGGAGAAGATTACTGATACGCTTGGTAAAGTCACCCGTAATGAGCAGACTGCAAGGCAAATCCACCTACACCGTGGTTGCTATCCGTTCTGGTACCCTGAACCCCGTGGTGTTCAGTCTCACCAATGGCAGATCGATGTCGATAACCGTATTCGCTTCGGTCTCCGTCACGCTTTGGCCCTCAATATTATCACTCCTGGCACTACTATCATTGCTATACAGGGTTGGAAGGGAGGTCTTGGCCACACCAACACCCTCCGCATCTTGTCTGTTCCTACTGATCCTGCGGACCTGGAGATTCAGCCTCTAGGCTCCATTTAAATGTACCACCTGGTAGTTTAATATACTATAGTCAATGCAAAAACTCTTTAGTGTAATTTTACGACTGTTGATTGTCTACTGGTAATGTTGATAGATTTTGTTTGAGCTTGCTGGCAATGGACTGGGCTTGAAGTGTCAAAGTGCCAAGCCATCAAAAGTCCTTCACACGCACTGAAATTTCGAATTTACTCTCACCATCACAGCTTCGACCCTTCCTTTCGTTCGCCCAGTGGCCTCTAGCTGCGTCACCGACGACCAACCATTTTGACTCTGGCTGCACCTGCATGTCCTCTTTTTCTGATTATATTCCTGGTCGAACTCGCATCCAACGGGCTTCCAATGGTCTCCCAGTCCACACCAACGGTTCTTCTGCTGTGCAGGAGAAGCTGGCTCTAAACCCACGACACTCATCATGGTGGTTGCGATTAAGCCTCCCTATTCCGTTTGTTCGTCTACGCCCGCTTCGGATAGTCATGTTGAACCCGAGAAAGGTGCATGAATATACTACGAGGCGGTTTGGCCGAAAGCGGGGGTGCTCAATGTTGGTCCTATTGATGCTGTTGGCGTTCTTTTTTGTATTTGCGTTGGCTAGGAGATTTGGGACACATGCGAAGCAGTGGCCGCTCACGAAGGATTCGCGGACATTGGTTTACGGACGGGAGGATTTGCAGCGGATTTGGAGGTGGGAGATCGCGAGTGGGCATTATCCGAGTCGGAGAGGGAGTACGTGTGCTCTTGTTGCTTGGAGCGCGTTTTACTGACCAATAGGATGATTTTGTTTTATTCTCTGTAGTTCCTGAACAGATACGATTGAAGGATACACTAGTTAATCCAGCGCTCCCGCCGCGAAAGATGAATATACCTTCACCTTTGACAGGCGAGGCTAGTGAATATGTCACAACGACTCGTGGACGCGGACCAGAACGGATATACCTGGACATTCAGAGCCGCCCCCCTAATGTTGCATACCCTCCGAGACCTGTACCTGGAAGCGTGGCGGATTTGGATATCGTTATGGAGCACTGTGACTTTTCGAGGAAAAAGGTGTGTTCGTGTTGGTTAATTAATATGATACATATATTAACGATTCTGGTGGGTTAGTTCGTCAGGGATTGTTTGGAGGTTCTACGAGTGGGAGCGGGATTGGATAATGGTAAACGATTGCGGAGAGGGAAACTAGATGACTGGAAATACATCTATGTCGAGAAAGTGGACAATACGACAGCACACGCACCCTTACGCCGGCATGCAAAGGAGGAAGATGATCTCCTGGAGGCGGTTCAAAGTGCCCGACCACGGGCTCGGGACGATTCCGATCCAGATTCGGGTCTCTTCAAACGTCGTGGTGCCGAACTCGAGCAACCACCCATAAACCTACCCCTTCCTGTCGAGTACAAACCTTATGCATCGCTCCCACATCCCTGTGACATCGAGAATCCACGATTATTCCATATGTTCTGGACAGGTCCCTTCACGGACAAACCCTATCTTGCGATTCTGAGTTTCTTGTTCACTCAGAATACGGGGCTCCACGTGAAGCGCTGGCCAGAGAGTGCAGCGTGCAGGCCCAAGTTTTTACTATGGATTAATCCTGGACCCGCAGCCGCCGTGCCGAACCCGAACGCGGTGAAGGATATGTTCGAACAGCTAAAAGCCAATCCTTGGGCATCCCCATTCTTGCATCCAAGATTTAAGGATGTTGTCGAATTCAGGTTGTGGAATACGACGGAACAGCTGGACGGAGTGCCGGAATTGAGGGATGAATGGCGTTCAAGGGATTTGTTCAATTCGGGTGGGAATGTGATCAACGTTAACAAACGGAAGACCACCACTAGTGAGAATGAGACGGAGACAGATGCGAGGGGGAAGGACGATATGATGAACCGTACGGGTTCCAAATCTGCATCGACATACGACAGGCTGTCGGTCATCCTTTCCGATATGGTGCGGTTTATCCTGTGTCACCGGTACGGCGGGATCTACCTCGATGCAGATACGATTTTTCTTCGAGATTGGGAGGAGTTGTGGGGTTGGAAGGGTGCTTTCGCGTATCGATGGTCTCGGATGACGCGCTACAACACTGCGGTTCTTAAATTGAACAAGGGTTCTGCGCTTGGGAAGTTTTTGTTCAGGACTGCGTTGAAGAATAATCTAGATTTTCACCCGATGACCGTATCGGTGTATACAAGGGAAGCATATTTGGAAGGATTGTTGTTGAGGTTGCCAGATGCGTTGTTTGATTCTGCGTGGTTGAACACGGAGAATTATCAGCTGTCTCGGCCGCCACAGCCGTTCTTTACCAAGTGGGTAGATTATTTCTTTATTCATTGTGGTGATATTGATCTCATTATTTGGTAGTTTTGAGCACTTCTTTAATACCCCCATCACGGAGAGTGCTGCTCCTCAGGCACTTGGTTTTGAAGGATTCTTCAGAGGTGCATTTTCATACCATTTCCATAACTTCTGGTGCGTGCTCTCTCGGATCCTGGATCACAATAGTGGAGCTCACATTTTGTTCTCAGGTGGAAACCCTTTGATCCTGCTCGGAACTGGCCTGACCTAGGTCCTGAATTCAAGGACGGAGAACGTATAGCACGTGCAGCGCTACACGACAACACGACGAATAAACTTGATCACCACGAAGAGGAAGAGGATGGTGTGGAACAAGATCGAAGGGATCTGGACTGGGCGACGGTGCTGAAGCGGACATTTGAATCGTATATCCGTGGCGAGAGGCCTAATATGTACGGAGAGTGGTTGGTGTGGTAGCCCGGGGTTTCCGAGAATTGGACATCTATTTTTTTCCTATTTTTCTACTTCCTATTTCCTCCTATAATCTTTCGCTTTGTTATTAGTTTCGACGTTGCCTGGGATGGGGTTCTCTCGTTCGTCATGACATTAAGTATCTTCACGACTGTATTCATTACAAAACTAGTTACTGGCGTGCTCCTAGAGTATGTTATGCGCTATGATGCTAACGATTATTCCCCATTATTCCGCTGTCCATGTCGCTATCGAATATTATTATCTCGTCAAGTCTGTATCACTCATCATCCAACGGCATCGCAGTCTTCGCATTCACGAGATGAAGATCCGGTGTGGTATATTCATATTCGAATTCGCTAAACGGTCGGGCTTTGATTACACACATATTCAGTCTATGGATTTTCCGATCGTACCATTCACCCCCTTTGCGGCATGCTTCGCTTGTGCAGTGTTGACTGCGGACTTGAGAGTGGCAATGACTTGGTCGGGATTCTCTGAGCCGAAAATGGCTGTTCCGGCGACGATGATGTTGCTCCCTACAAGAATGCGCAGCGATATTTAGACCCACTGGGTAAATGATTAGAGCGCAGAGACGGCAAAACGCACCGGCTTCTGCACAGGCATCGACTGTTTTCGGATTAACACCGCCATCAACCTCAATATCCTTATCGGGAAAACGGGCGCGGAGTTGAGCCACCTTTGGTAGACAGCGCTCTAGGAATTTTTGCCCTCCAAGACCTAAAAATAGGTCGGAGAAGAGGATGGATTTGGTAGATAAGCGGATCGTAACAAGGCGGGCCGGGGATAAACGTACCGGGATAAACGGTCATGACGAGCAGCATGTCGGCAGTAGTGCCAATATCATCTGTGATTGCGGTGGATGGTGTGTCGGGTGAAATGGCAATGCCGGCCTTCATGCCGCGTTGGTGGATGGCGTGGATGAGGGCGAGGGGATCAGCTAGGAATTATTTGTTGGTGCGTTGGTAGAGCGGTAGTGATCTAAGGGACGTACAGCTTGCTTCGTAGTGGAAGCAGTAAAGGGCGCCTCCTGCGTCTGCGATGTCGTCAACCCACTAACAGAAGGATTAATAATTGTGGCGTTGTTGTAATGAATTAATGCACACCTTTTCGGGCTGGGTGACCATCATATGAACATCCATGAAGATTCCGGGGACACCCTTGTGTACGCAGGAGAGGATGGGTGCACCTTGAGAGGATGAATCATCAATACTCGGACGATGGACTGAAGAGAGCGAACTGACCAACTGTGATATTTGGCACGAAATGGCTAGAGGAATGGGTTAGGAGGTGAAGAGAGCAACGAGTAGAGGGGATTTACCCGTCCATGACATCTGGCAAGAAATGAGCGCGAATAAAGGCAGCAAAAGAAAAGACGAACCCATGTGAAGCCATTCAGCGCCTCCTTTCATCATTCGTTTACATTCAGCAGTGAGTTGGCCAAAATCTGAGGCCAGGACGGAGGGGGCTACGATTGCACGCGGCATTTCTGAGACAAGAAGGAGTTACAATCCAACGCTCAACTCAACGCGTTCCATTAATATTTCCACTCGAATTACGTAATGCATTACTAGCGTGCAGTGCTCCACCGGCGCAGGCTCGCATCGCCTTCGCGATCTTTCTTGCGCCGCAGTTGTCAAGGCTCGTGTATATATAGACCCCACAGACCACTTTTTTCCCTCATTCTGTCTTTCCTTCGTTTGTCACATTCAACTTCACCATGTTCTTCCCAAAATTCATCGTCTCTGCTCTCCTTGTCTCTGTCGCCTCACTCACTACTGCCTCGCCGAATCCTGTACCCACCCCATCTCCCGAGGATCGACAGTTAGAAGCTCGCCAAAATCGTACGTCTTGCCCCTCCACGAGACCGAGACCGAGATTATTCATTGATTGATAATTTCAGCTGGTGACGTTTTCAACTCACTCACGAGTGTTGCTGCCTCTGCGATTACTGGTGATGGTACGTCCGAACGTTTTTCCTTACTTCATAAGCCACATGGCTGACATGTTATTAGGCGCTTCTGTCTTCTCTCAGGCTACTTCCGTTCTCGGCAGTGTCGGTTCGGATGCGACCAGCGTTGCTGGAAGTGTGGCCAGTCAAGTGACCAGCCGTGCGGGTGATGTCCTTACCACGGTCGAATGTACGTTTATAATACGCGTCAGTCATGACCAATTACTTACTTGTCCCCTTACAGCGGTTGGTGGACAAGCATTCACGGTTGTCACGAGCGCCGGTGGGCAAGCCCTCACGCTCGCCGGATCAGGTGCAGGTGTTGTCACTTCTGCCTTCGGCTCCGTCTACACCGTTGCGACTGCTGCTGCTCAAAATACTAGCAACGCTGCCCCAGGCATGCATGCTACAGGCTTGGCATCGCCTGCCGTTGTCGCTCTGGTCACAATTGTGGGCAGTGCGTTACTTGGGGCCGTTATTACTCTATGATTACAACTAGCGGGATACCCGGCCGGAAAACGCGTTTCGGGTCCTGAAGGACTTATATTCGTTCACTACTCATTCATTGAACATTTTTTACCAGATCCTATACCCCTGCTTCGTATTTGCTCTTAAATCAGATCTTATTGTCCTATATAACTTCATCCCGTCTAGTTTACGAATATAAAACACAAATATCAGAAAGTAATAATTCAATTTCAATCTACCAGGGGAGATATTTCCTTCCCTTCATAAACAGGAGGAGACGTAATAAATGGGATGCACTTTCAGCAACCGAGGACCATCACTAGATTATGTGGCCGGAACGAATTATTTTACATATGACAGGAATCTGGGTGCCGACAAAGGTGAGTCTGAGTACTAGATTGCCGCCTACTCGTCCACTTCAGGCGTGTCATGGCTTAATTACGCCTTAATTACGCCTCAAATCAATTACGCTTGCATCTCGCCTTTAGCGAGAGCGCTCTATACAATAGAAAAGGTCTGGCCACAAAACGGACGTCTGCAGTATTGATTTATTGATTTTTGGGGTGATACGTTACGATCTGTCGGCCCCTGACATCTGTAATATTGAACGCGTATTAAACATACACCCCAGCAGTGGCCAAGTGGCGCAGACTCCAGCCGACTAATCACGGCGCTCAAATAACTATAGTTACTAGTGAGATTTTCCACTCCACGAGCGAAATAGTTCGGTGTGTGGCTGAAAACCCTTCATATGAGCACCTGTCACCCGATGACGGAGGGATGGTTCCCATATATAACACTTTCCATGTTGAGCGCCGATTTTGGATCCTCGTTTCGTGTTGGTGATCGTTGGTGATCACTGGACAGAACTGATACTCCACTGATGGAATATGGGTCGAAAAAGGTCCCGGGCGCTTTCGGTTTCTACGATGGAGGTGTTGAGAAAAGTGAGGTCCTGTCGCCAGCGGTGCATCTCCGTGGTGCTGGCTACAGGGGTAGAAAGACTCAGTGGCAACGCCCCCTAACATAACTGATGTGTAACGCCCCACCATGCTTCAAGCTTACGTCCTCCAATTTTGTCGAGTACTTGATCTTGTGATGTACTTTCGATGCAAAGCGGACTTTGCAGAGCCTCCTCTCTAATGACATCCTTCACCAAGGTCGTCGGTAGCCCGATGCGCACGAAAACATGAATTCAGACGCGCTGACGGTAGTTTCTTGTGGGGGTGTTCCTCGTATTTCAAGGTACAAAACAATTCTCGATGAGAATAGGCTTCGGTGGTATTATTGGCTTTTCCAAGCTATTAAACGCTCGTAGGACCAGGGGGGATAGGGGCTGCGAGACAGACGGTAGGGTGTCCAAGTAACTGGATCAGTTTGGGGTCCCCAGGACTCCGGGCCAGAATCTACAGGACACTGGGCAGCGATGGTGACTACAGGGGCTCGAGTTTGGTCGGTAAGATACACACTTGCACAAGGAAAGACCAACAATCGAGTCCTTAACATAAAGCAACGCAGCAAGGTGCCCACCAGCCCCTGAGAGTGTCCTGTCACTGTCAATGTTATTTGAACACTTTTATTTGAACACTTTTCAGGTCGGGATTCGCTTTTTCTGTTTCTGAAAGTTAAATGCCGAAAGCAAAAGAACGGCAGGGGCGATATATGTCCAGGTGGCCGTACATTGACCGTGAAATTTACTCGGGTAGGTCGGCATTGAGATATTCTTCCCGGACACACATAGACAGAGGATAATATGATGACGTAGTTGGAATGTAGGTTGACTCGGAGGCATCTGCTTGAAGGGTTCGTCCGCCCAGTTATGCAGGGTGCGAGATTATATATCATATTCGCGGAGCTTCTGCTGACCCGTGAGCTTGAAAGGAGCTATAGTAGTATGAGGTATGTAGCTTGGCGCAGCTTGAAACCGCCATGGAGTCCAGTTATTGATAGTTATGATCCCATCAATGCGGTCGAATTGAGCTCCCATTTTGGTGCCGTACTACCACAACTTAAGTGTTCATTTCTTTCTCCTTCAAGAAGTTCAGTTGCACTGGGCTACGCATCATCTATGTCCGATCATCGAACATGTAGTTGCGACAAAACTCGTTCCGATATTTCCCAAGAGACTCATCAATGTTTCACCGGCGGTTTGGATGCTCTCAAGTTCTGATACAGTAACGACCACCATCACGCTTACCCCCCGAGCTCCGGGCTATGGATACTGGCCAATAAAGTAACGGTATAAAACCACTCGAACCTCCATAATGTATTTCCTCGCTCTGGCTAGCGTAGTGCGTTGATCGCCCCTTCCGCCCTTCCCTCTCCCACTCTCCTCAGGCTGCTGTGCAGTCCAACCGTTAGACCCTCTCGTTGTACGAAGGCTCTTCTGATTCATCTACTCGGATTCCCTGGAGGAAAATTATCCCCGCACACTCAAAGATCCAAAAAATTAAGATGATTGGGTTCACCAAGTCTAACGTGTATTGTGTCCTCGCCCTCGCTGCGTTCTCGTCTTTGTTCAATGGCGCTACCCTCGGTTCGTCGAACGCCGGAAACAGTATTGGTATTTTTGCCTATGCGGCGCCGACTCCTCACCATCGGCCTCGTATGGCCCAGCCTCGGGGTGTTGGTACGAAAGTACGCTTTGGTAGGCAAGATGGTACGGATGGAGGAGCTCCTTCCCCCACTCCGAGCCCGCCGCCCTCCGATGATGGGTCTGAGACGCTTGGGAAGTTGATGAATGATTATAATCTGTTGAAGGCTGCTGTTCCTGCTGGTAAGATATGTTTTGCTTTTGTAAAGTCGTTTCGAGCTGACTTCGGGCATTAGCGCCGGAAGGAAGTGATCTCCAGAACGCGCTGTTGCAAGAAATTGACAACAAGAAACAGACCAGTAAGTTTGTCCACTTGTTGTAAGATGGCGCATGAATCGATAAATTGGACCCCTTGTAGTTCTTGACAAGTTCGGGCAAGTCGTTCCAGACGCGGGAGCACCAGCACCAGGCAATTCTACACAAACGCCAGTAGCAACCACCGTCACCTGTACGCCCATCCTTCTTTCTCCTGAAAACATACCTGACTGTTTGTGCTGCGATGTACAGCGATGGATGGGTCACTAGCAACCATCCTCCCGAACCCAGATGGGCCAGGAGTAATTATCGCATCGGACGGACAAAACAAAACGGTTTCCTTGGGCCCCGATGGTAGCCCGACACCTGAACCTAGTACGGGAGATCAACAGACTACCATATCTCCGACGCCGACGAGTACGAGTACGGTTGTGGCTGTGAGCACGAGTACCGCACCTACTAGTGGGACATCTACCAATACGACGTGGGTGGCGAGTAGCTCGTCAACTCAGCCTTCTGCTTCTGCGTGAGTGCTTCTGGATCTCGTTATAAAGCGGTGTACTAATTGTATTTCAACCCATAGGAAGGGGAAGAATGGCGCTTCAACCGCAAGACCGTTTGATATTTTGCCTTCATCTGCAATGATGAGGTCTCTGTTCACTGTGACAACGGCGATGGTGTTCGGAGCTTGGACTGTGCTGTAATTAACTTGACCAGATGTTTCGTTATCATAGTGATGTGATAGTAAATGGGAAACACGGAAGCAAAACTGATGTTGATTGTTTGGCGTAAGGTCGGAGTCAAGGGCAACTTTGACAAGTCCTTATAGAATGGACTGCTCCAGAACATGAGGGAGATGAACTATGCATGCTCTAAATTGAGTTCTAAGCGCAAAGGAAGAATCTAATTCACAAGTCTGCTCATCAGATAGTCCAATTTACGCTTCCTCTTCCATGTTCTTGTTAGACTAGTGATTTGGGTGTGGGTAATGTCAGTTACAGGGAAAGGAGTTCAGGAATATGAAAAACACGAGGACGTACATGAGGGTTGTAGAAGAGAGAGTTCATGCCCCAGGGGAAGGGCTTGCTCCTCCTGTTGAGATAGTCGTAGGCGGGGGTCTCGGGGAGCACACCACCATTCTCCTCCTTAATGTGTTCAACGTGTGCAGCATGTTCGGTTTCAGCATTGTAGACCCATGCAACGCAGACAGCAACTATATGAAGAGGGGGTGGATCAGTTACTACTGTACGATATGGAGGCGTAAGACTGGGTGAACTCACTGGCAGGGACACAGACGTAGAAACTGGCGTTGTAGGCGGGTAGGAATGAGCTTTGTCTACAAGGGCGCACGAATTAATGTTGGTACACAAACCTGATCTTTCGCCAGAGGTCAGAGGTCTCTGTACATTTTCATAAAATTATTGAGCTGTGTAGAAGGCGATAAACATGACGAGGTCACTCACGGGCAGCGTGGTGTTCGAGAGCCTTCTCCTCGGCGAGGTAAGTTTCAAGCGGGGCACCTCGGGATTCCGAAACGGTTTGGGCAAAGCCGCGAGAACGGCGAGGCGCGGTACGGATGGCAGTACGTAGGGCGGTTCGAGCAAGAACAGACATGTTAAAGGAATGGCAGGAGAAGCGGATTTTTGTTACACAGTTTAGGGTTCTTTCGGAGTGAGCAAACGCGGTGTTGTTTGTCTATATTTGAGTCAGAAGCCGTTACCCGATTTAGAACATGAAGAGGACGCGTCACCTTTTCGTGAAGCAGGGCTGATAATTGACTTATTTCACTCTCCTCTCTCCTCGACGATGGTCCGTCAACAGTCGTCTGCCGCTGGTGTTCTTGCATTGCTCCAGGAGCCAGATATCGTCTTCAAACGCCATGCCCTTAAAGCTCTAAACCCACTTGTACCCCAGTTCTGGGCGGAGATATCTGAACATATTGCTCTAATGTCGGTGTTCTAGTCTTGTATCGTCATTCTCAAAATGCTGATTATTTCTGTACAGCGAGTCGCTATACGAGGGCGACGAGCTCCCGAAGAATGCGCGAGACCAGGCGGCATTGTTGGCGAGCAAAGTTTACTACTACCTCGGCGAATACGATGATGCACTTTCGTTCGCGCTTGGGGCTGGAAATACGTTCAATGAAGAGTCGCGTACGCCGGGATCGGAAGAGTATGTCGAGACTATCGTTTGTCCGTCGCTGTTCTCTTTCGTGTTGCGCATAACCTGATTAATTTGTGTGGCCCATTAGCAAAGGCGATCGACCGTTACATTGAAGTTCGAGCCCAAGAGCAGTCTGGGACGAGCAAAGACAAGATCGACCCGCGCTTACAAACGATTATTGAGGGTATCTTTGAGCGGTGTATTTCCGAGGGTGAATTCAAGCAAGTGCGTATTCGTATTGGTTTCAATGATGTCTAGACATGATTCTTATATACGCATGTCCGGAAATCTAGGCCATCGGTATCGCACTTGAATCTCGCAGACTGGATATCGTTTCTGCAATTTACCAACAGACGAAGGATGTGTCCTTGCTCGCATATGCTATGGAAGCTGCCCTCGACACCGGGTTCTCGTTATCGTACCGTGACCATGTCCTCCGATTCTTATTCCCTTTGTTCCCCCGATTGACGACTGGAGAGGGGTCGGCACACGTTCACGCGCTGACGAGGTTGCTGGTTGCTCTCAGTGATGTGTCGTTGACTGTTCCCCTTCTATCATCCTTGGTTGAGAAGGAGAAGCTTTTGGCATATCAGCTGGCGTTCGATTTGGTGGAAGGCGGTTCGCAGGATTACTTGGAGAACATTCGTAGCGAACTGCCCGGGGGAGACCTGGTACGTCATAATGTGCTCCTCTAGGAACGGCTGTTCATTGTATTTCCCTATCCTATCAGAAAACGCAGGAAATTTATGACAAACTCCGCGCCATTCTAACAGGAAAGGAGTCCGTGAAGCTCTATCTCGAATTCCTGAAGCGAAATAATCAGACGGACCTTCTGATTCTTAAGAACTCTAAAGTAAGACAGCAATCTCAATTGCTAGACCTGGTACTGAACCTCAAACCACAGGATGCTCTGGATCCTCGCTCGTCTGTATATCATGTCGCCTTGACCCTCCAAAATGCTTTCATGCATGCAGGCACAACGTCAGACGTTTTCCTGCGGGAGAATCTCGAGTGGCTCGGGCTCGCCAACAACTGGTCTAAATTCTCGGCTACAGCAGGACTCGGTGTCATTCATAAAGGCTACTTCGAACAGGGTATGACCATCCTTAGCCCATACCTACCAACCAGCGGCGAAAGCAATATTCAAGGCGCCAACTATTCCGAAGGTGGTGCGCTCTACGGTCTCGGCCTCATCAATGCAGGATGTGGAAGTGATGTTACGAATTATCTCCGCGAGACTCTCCGGAGTGCCACTGGAGAGGTCGTCCAACACGGTGCGGCGCTCGGTTTAGGTGTTGCTGGTATGGGGTCGAAAAGCCTGGAGGCTTTCGAAGATCTGAAGAATGTGTTGTTCATGGATTCGGCTGTGGCTGGTGAGGGTTCTGGGTATGCCATGGGCCTAGTTATGCTGGGCACGGCAGCCGCGGAGCCTGTTCGTGAGATGCTGCAATATGCCCATGAGACACAGCACGAGAAGATTATCCGTGGTCTTGCGATGGGCATTGCATTCATCTATTATGGACGTCAGGAGGAGGCGGACGAGATAATCAAAACTCTGTTGGCCGAAAAAGTGTGTAAGCAAACTCTGAGTGCTTTACTTATATTGACTCGGCATTTTCAGGATCCTATCCTCCGATATGGAGGTGTCTACACCCTCGCGCTCGCGTACGCCGGTACCTCTAACAACAAGGCTGTCCGTCAGCTGCTCCATATCGCAGTATCAGATGTCTCGGATGATGTGCGACGAGCGGCTGTCACTTCACTTGCCTTCTTGCTCTTCAAGAACCCCGGTCAAGTTCCAAGGATCGTGCAATTGCTGAGTGAAAGCTACAATGCCCATGTCCGTTGTGGTGCAACTCTCGCTCTCGGCATAGCCTGCGCAGGAACGGGTCTCCAGGACGCTGTAGAAATCCTCGAACCTATGACAAGGGACAGTGTCGACTTCGTCCGCCAAGGCGCATTCATCGCCCTCGGCATGATCCTCGCCGAGCAATCTGAGGTATCGTCACCTTCATTCACAACTACTCGCAATCGATACCAAAAGATCATTGGTGACAAACACGAGGATCCTATGGCCCGTTTTGGTGCTGCTATCGGGCAGGGCTTCATTGATGCTGGTGGTCGAAACGTCACTATCAGTCTACAAAGTCGGGCTGGTAGTTCGAACACCAGTGCGATTGTTGGTATGGTCTTGTTCTGCCAATTCTGGTATTGGTATCCTCTGGCATTGTCGGCGTGCTTGGCTTTCTCGCCGACCGGTATTATTGGTCTAAACGGAGACCTCAAGGTACCGTTTCCACTCAAAGTTGGTGGTGATTTTTGCTAACGTTTTATGTAGGCCCCCAAATTCGAGTACATTTCGAATGCCAAGCCCAGCTTGTTCGCGTATCCTGCGTCGACGAAGCCGCCCAAGAAAGAGACGGTTACCAAGGCAGCTACCGCTGTTCTTTCGACCACCGCAAAAGCTAAGGCTAGGGAAAAGAAGAAGGCCGCTGCTGAAGGTGAAGCAATGGACTTGGTAAGTTATATTCTGATTTATCCTGCCCTCGGCACTGACTTTCTACTAGGACGAAAAGCCTGAAGTAAAGACCACAGAAGGCGATGTCGAAATGAAAGTTGAAGATGCTACCTCACCAAAGGACGGCGACGTCTCCCCGATTAACCGATCAATATCCAACCTCATCGATGAACCCAAACCATCAACATCATCGCTACCCGCATCTAAGAAGAAAGGCGAACCAACTTACGAGCTTCGACCTAACTTCTCGCGCGTGACACCGGCACAATTAGCCTACATCTCCTTCCCTCCTAATAGCCGATACCAGCCTGTGCGACCTGTCTCATCTGAAACAAGCGTTTCCAAGAACGCTTCCCCTGCTGCTCCACATCTTGCAAAAGGTGGTAAGACAGGGTCGGCAGAGAAATACGCTGGAGGTGGTGGGATTATCTTGTTGACAGATTTGAGGCCAGATGAGGAGGCTGAGTTCATTGAGCTTGAGCCACCTCCGGTTCCTGCTGCGCCTGAACCGGGTGCTGCTGCTGTCGCTGCTGGGACTGGTGCGCCAAACGGGAACGCTATTGGTTCCCAATCGGGTCCTGCAGGTCCACACATTGCATTGGACGAGAATGCCCCTGAGGCTGAACCTCCTGCTCCTTTTGAGGTATGTTGCTCCCTTTTTCCCGGAGCATTGAGAACTCTGCTGACAAAAGTTTGTTTAGTACCCCTTTGATAATGATACATAGGATACCTGGTCGGTTTTGTTGTGCGATAAAACACTTGTAGAGTACAGTCATGATTACTATTGTTGCAATTCACGTTTATCTTTTCAGTTATGTGCCCCCCACATTGATCGTATGGGTCTTGCAATAAAAACCTTAGTAACATACAGGCGACAAGCAGAGCGTAACATCTAATTAAATCCCAAGATTTGCTCTTTGGATTATCTCGATGCCTTTGTCGGATCGCGGTACGATATCAACTTCGAACGGTCTACTATTGATAGAGGTCTCGTTTGAGAAATTCGTCAGCATTTAAACACTTACATAATCAATTTGCTGTTCCACTCTAGAGGCGCAAGCTTCTCCTTCCCGTTCTCGCTTTGCTTTGGGGAAATAATGAATGCCGCAAAGGTTTGGCGATGGTAAGCCAAGAGGAATTCAAGGCTACATAACGACCAGGACAGATCCTGGGACAAACCATAGCATCATCGGAAGGTCAAGCCTCTACACGCGCCCCAAGACTGCCTTATGGTAGACAGCCAGAAATTCAACAAACGCGGAGTCAAGTGATTCATAATGAAGTAGACCTCCCCGAAAACTGGGTGAAATGTGGGGTTTTAATGAGTATCGTTAAACATCGGCCTCCAGGGACGAATAGGTGATCCGCGAGCCCCACACCACCGTACACCGGTGTGCATAAAGCATTTCTTCACAATGGCAGTCTGCTGGTATTAACGTAGATTGACGGATGAATGACTGATCTTATACGCGAGCCCCAAGGCCCTGATTTTGGGTAGGGATCAAAGGCTACTACACCACCAAAAAAAACTATGCAATGTAATAGAAGGAAAGCCGCTTACGACCAGGAACTTGGCCCGACAATCGTGCCCTCGGGGGTCGGCCTCAATGGTGTTCCATTGGCATCAGCGTTATTCTGCCAAACACTAAATCAAACCATCAGCTTTAAGCCCCCACGGAAAGAACGCGACCAGAGAACACTTACAGGTTACCCCACCAACTTAACTCAATACCACCCTTGGGATACTGTAGCGCAAAAAAAATCACGATAAGACCAATCGCGACGCCCGCATCCAGAGCAGCGGACAAGATATAGTTGTACCTCATCCACCACCTGAAGTAATACTTCCTAATCATATAATTGAACAAGAACCCTACGAGCACCCACGAGATAAAGTTGATGCCCGATGCGGGGGGCATAGCACTAAGACCAGCGAAGAAAATCGGGATATTGACATAGCGCCAGAAGGAAAGTGGGAACCTGCGCGCGAGGATGTAGAAAGGGATTGGGAGGACCGCGCCAATGAGGAAGAACCAAAGGAGAGGGTTATATAGGGCACCGGGGCCGAACATCCTCTGGGGACCGATACCACCCCAGATGAGCGAGGCAGTAGCGAAGACGTTCGTGCCTGGGCAGACGAAGCCGTTCTTCTGTCGGGGAGTACAGATGTCCTCGATATTGGCGAGCATCCAGTCTTGAACGAGTGTGACGACGAAGCAGCTCACGGCGGATGCGACGACTTGAATCGTGAACATGATGCGGGGTGGAATCTTCATGTAATGTCCGAGTTTAAGGTCACCGGCGAAGCTCACTGCTTGGTGGGTACCAATGAAGGCGACGGTTTTGAAGAGGATGTTGGCGATTGGACGGCCAGGGAGCATGTAACCTGCGACGAGCTCGTGCATGACTTGTGTCGGGACTTGCTGGTTTGTGATGGCCATGAGCATTGCCAAAGGAATCGCCAAAGCGGCGGAGAGGATGAAGGCCACGATGGCCCCCCAGGCAGGGAGTTGAGTGGGGAAAACTTCAACACCAACACACAGGAGGATGAAGGTCACGATACCGATGGCAGCATACCACCACATCGGGACTTCGGGGTAGGCCTGCATGAGACGAGAGTGAACGTCGCGCTCATCCTTGAGGGTGTTCCTGAAGCGCTTGACGATATCTTTACGGAACCAGAGGAAAGTATGTACGAAGACCGAGGGGAAACTGGCGAATCCGATGCCGTACGCCATCGTAAGAGTGGCGGACATGAAGATGGGAGAATATTGAGAGTATAATGCAGGGTCGAAGACGCCGTTCTCGTTAACAACAGCGCGGGGATTGTAAGGGGAACCGGTGTTATCCCAGGACCGAACAGAAGAGATGGGGAAGTGCGCAGTGTTGAAAGTATTAGTGACTAAGAGACAAAATTAGCCACAGGAACAGTGCAGAGAATCAAGCAATATGCGCACAATACCAGGCGGGGACAATAATCCAGAAGCAAAGAATGAAAGCGACGCCAGTGTTCATTTCAGACCACCACTAAAGTGTCTGTGTTAATATGGTTGCTTGCGTTAAAATGACATGGAAGAAACTAACGGGCGTGGCGAGGGGACTACCGACATAAGAAATCATACTCCAATCGAAGGTCAGAACGCCCATCCCCAAACCGGTGTTGACACCGAACAAAGAGTTGACAACGACATTGTTCGGGGCGATCCAGCAAACCCAGCTGAACATGCTAAGGGCAGTGAAGAGGTACCCAGGGACCCAGGACCAGGCGAAACTGGCCAAGAAGGCATAGAGGAAGAACCGTTCACGACTCATGTGACCATGGTCTCGTTTGCCGTAGTTCTTGTGAAGTGTGTTGAAAAGAGCTGAGCTGACCAAAGCACCGGGCCAGATCATGCTCGACGGCCAGACAACGAACTGACGAAGGATACCCGCCATTGAGTAACCGATAAGCTGCGAGGAGAGGGTGATCATGATCTGGTACCCGAAAGATAACTGTTGTCCATAGAAAACACGCTGGGTGAGGATAACGTCGGTCGCATAAGCACCACCGACAACGACATTAGCCATTACAGTGATGCAAACGTGCTCCTTGATAGTGAAGGGATTGGGATTGAAAGACCACAGATAACCGAAGGTATTGAACCGAGTGGTCGGAAGGATACGTTCGAGGAGCTTTCCAGCGGGGAGGGTAATCAACTGGACAACAATACCCGTGATGAAGACGGAGGGGTCTAATATCATGGTTAAATGGGTGTAAAAGGCCTGGATATAATAGACTCACAGCGCAGGGAAAAGATCTGATTCAATCCAGAGACCAAAATCGTAGCCAGGAGACCAAGGAACCACCTAAGAACCAGTGAGCCAGAATTCCAAAGTGAATAAGTCAAACTCACATTCGGAACGTGTTCACGGGCATCAACGGATCATCTACACTCGAAACAGCAGCACGAACTTCGGGGTAGGGAGACTCACTGCGGGCTCATGAGCATGTTGAATGAGGGGAAGGCATAGGACAACTTACTCATCGAACTCAATGGCGGTCGAGCTCCGTGACGGTGGTCGTTCCGACCCGAAGTGAGACTCGGCATCGTAATCAGACTGATCATAAGCATAGATTTTCTTAGCTTGCACGTCTGTGTTTATGGATTGCATCGACGGAGGGTATGACTTCTTGAGGTCGAAGTTCGGGTCATTGAGATGCTCCATGAGGAAGTCGACGTCCTCTGGGACATCTGGGACTTGTCTAGTGCGCATAGTGTGCAGAACAACGGGTTCCGTCGATGAGGAAAAGCTGTGTTTGGTCCCCTCCATGGCGAAAGTCTAGCCTATGCAGAACTATAAGGGCAGGCAATAGGTGAGCCGCAGGGGGAAATGGGATAGCGGATGGAAACACCTAATTCCACAATGGCCCTTATGAGTATTCGTTCCCCCGTGTCCATTCATTGTCCATTCCGCAGAAGGCTCGATCGGAATCTAGGAAGGGTATGCAGGATCCCAAGTGTCATTGCAGAAACAATTAGACAATAGTCTATGTGATTACAGGATAGCCGGGCTGGGCAAAGATTGATATGGCAGCCACAAAAACACAATAAGCGCGTAGGAGGTACCGCGGACGAAGCGGCGGAGCATATCATGCTTCTTCTAAAGGTTGCTTTTTTGTTAAGTTAGCCTTTAACTTTCCTTGTCATCTCGTCCAAAAAGCTTCTGGGGATGGAACATATGTCAACTAGGACATAAAAATGCTCCAGAAAATAATGCAAATATTGGGCCAGCACTGCCAAGTCGGATATGAAGTTTTGAGGCTGTTCCCCGAATGATA
This sequence comes from Macrolepiota fuliginosa MF-IS2, assembly GCA_015584085.1. Lineage (NCBI taxonomy): Eukaryota > Fungi > Basidiomycota > Agaricomycetes > Agaricales > Agaricaceae > Macrolepiota > Macrolepiota fuliginosa. The sequence continues at coordinate 186,958 of MU151070.1, read as the reverse complement.
CAGGCAATGCAGGGAAAAGCAAAAAGAGTAAGTGAAAAATGAATGATATCGAGAGAGCTTATTGTTGTTATTGTGTGCCACTTGCCGAAGTATCGCACGGCCATGGTCACCTGCGTGGCGGTCTTTTTGTCTTCCCCGATCCGATCTAAGCACATCACCGCACGTCTAGTCTCAGCGGCGTGGCCACTTATAGCAGCGGATAGCAGACCGCCCATCCTCAATCTGCTGTTCGCCGTAATGGCCTTCTTGTTCATTCCCCACGTAGCTGCACCACTTCTAGCCTGGTATCACCATCGTCCATGGTTACCACTAGATGGTCGACTCAGTCGTCATCACAGCTGATAACATTCATGTCAAAAAAAAACCATCGCTTTCTCAGGTGCATGTGCTTCGCTAAGTGAAATCTCATAAGGGTGAGGGGCGGATAGGAGCCGGGGAGTAGAGATGGATTAACGCGCGGGCGTTTATCAGGGCATTATAATTATCTTATCAGATGCGTGTCCCCATTATTTCCCCATTATTTTCTATAGCGAAGTGGACCACTCGCTGCAAAGTAGTACCTCAGGTCTCAATATTCAATATTATATTCAATATCCAGCGTCAACACCTGAAGTACAACAGTTGTTAAAATAACCGCCCCATGGAGCCTTTGTAATCGCTGTGTGTGGACATTTATCCGGAAGTATTTTTGGATTACCGTCAGTATCATCTGCTACTGACGAGCATATGAGCAATACTCACAAGGTACAAATCCTCCGCCTTATTTGGACCACCATTACGCACTTAGAAGCTGGAATGGCGATTTATGTCCCACCGCCAGATTGGTCTGCGAGTGTTATAATACCATGTAGTTTTGCACGGACCTTCAGAACCCTCACAATACTCTGGAACTTTAAACATGGCCACCACAACAGCAACGGTTTCCGAAGTGACTCCTAGTTTACGGCTGCGACCTCGAAACGACGAAGAGGCCAAGGCCATCGAAGAGTACCGCTATTCTCATCTTCTACCCCATTTCTCCCAGGACCGTTACCCACCTCTACAGCCATTTGACCATGTCGATCCCGGCCACAGAGCTTTGACACTTCCTAACCCTCGTGCTTTCCTCGACGGTGCCACTCGCACAGCGGAACTGACCCCCAGACTTGGTACCGAAGTCACTGGCATTAATCTCGCTGAGCTTGACAGTTCGGGGCGCGACCAACTAGCACTGGAGGTGAGAATTCCAGTATCTCATGAGAAGGACGTGTAGTCACATGTGATTTCTAGGTCGCGCGACGGGGGTTGGTGGTTTTCAGAGACCAACAAGACTTCATCGACCGTGGACCTGACTTTTACCGAGAGTGGGGAAGGCACTTCGGCCGGTAAGTCCTGATTATAGTTCATCATGGGTCCAGCGATTCACGTCACGTAAAGTCTACACATTCATCCTACCTCCGGACATCCTGCAGGTTATCCAGAAGTTCATCTCGTATACCGGTATGTCGCTCGTTTGTTTCTGTTGAGGATTTCCTGGCTCTGATGACTGGTGCCTCCAACGCATACAGGGATGCCAACTCCACCTTTAACTTTGAGATCGACGAAAGTGTAACAACCACGAGTTGGCATTCGGACGTGTCGTACGAGCTCCAGCCGCCTGGCTTGACCACTTTCTTCCTCCTCTCCTCCCCTGATACAGGTGGCGACACGCTTTTTACGTCTCAGGTCTCGACTCTCCGACGCCTATCTCCTCAATTCATTGCCTTCCTACGTACCCTGAAGGCGGTTCATTCCGGCTTCGAACAAGCCGATTTCTCTCGTTCCGGGCGGCGTGGTGCGACGGTCCGTCGTGAACCTGTAGAACACATCCATCCGGTCGTGAGAAGGCACCCAGTCACTGGAGAAGAGGCGCTTTATGTCAATAAACAATTCACTCGAAGAATTGTCGGACTTAAGCGTGAAGAATCTGGTATGTTACAACCTCTTTATTCCGTTTTGTCTCTCTTCCTTGGATAGCCAGCTGCGGGCGATGCTGAATCGACACTTTGCTTTGCTTTATTAATAGAAACGATCTTGAAGTTCCTCTTTGACCACATCGATAAGAGTGCCGACAACCAGGCTCGTGTCAAGTGGCGTCCGCACACAGTCGTTCTATGGGACAACAGAATTACTGCACATGTAAGTCTGCGAGCTGACCGGTCCAGAAATGCCGTACCGATTTGATCGTTAATCTTAACAGACCGCGATCGTCGACTTTAAGGAAACAGGTGAACGTCGTCACGGAGCTCGTATCACACCCCAAGCGGAGCGTCCTATTCCAGCTCTCGATGGACTTGACCTCAACGCTTAGACGCGCTATCGAACGGGACAGAAGAACTGGGAAGTGGTTATAATGGGGAAAGTGAATAACGATGCTTGGCGCTTGATCGGCTATATCATATCGCCATTTGTCGTAGTGTCTGTTATTATCCAGACCGAAAATCACGTTGATCAATCTGTGGAAGGGTGCATATGTGATATGCCCTCACGGTTTTTCTTCACGTCGATGATTACTATTTTTGAGGCGCAAGGGCCGCGGAACTTGTGGCTATCTCCTTTATTCGGCATATGTTCTTCGCGGTGACGTCAGGTACACCCATTTCTCTATCGTAGATCGTTAGTGAGTGCCGAAACTGCGCCACTTCTTGAGTTTAGATATGAGCCGAAGCCAAAAGAAGTCTCATGACTATTGAGGAAGATCGATAGCTATGTAGGACGAACAAGAGGGCAAAGCATACCAAACCACGAGTCCAGCGCGTGTCGAGAAAAGATAGTACAGTAATGAACAATCACAAAAACTCGGAAAAGGGCGTAAGCAGCTCATAAAACGGAACGGAACAGTAAGTACGTAATGACTCAAACGGAGATGCGAAGCGCGGATGGAAGTAAATAGACGGCGATGGCGGGGTAAATCTATCACTGTGGCTAAAGTTGAGGTATCTGGATGTTGAAGAGTGGATAGAGAACCATAGTCGGACCCGAAAACGTCGCACTTTTCAGCCTTGGAAGTTGTCCAGCTATGACATGGAGGGGATGTTCGAACGTGGTCATCTGCACGTCCGCGTCGGACAGAAGCTCCAGTGATAAGAATTCCAGCGACCGGGACACCTGGGACAGGCATTGGTTAATCTCCTCAACGGTCATCGAGGGTTTTTTGATAGACAGGTACGTGAGACTGCAATTCGACCTCGTTACAAATTCCCCGAACTGCTGCGTCGGAAACTCATCCGCATCCTCTGTGATATACTCGAAAACCTCGAGATTCGGAGCGGTGACGAGGCGAGTTATGATATCCTGGGTAGTCTCCATCTCTCCGAAGTCCAAAAACAACGTCTTCAAGCCGGACAGGAGGATGGTATCGGTGATTTGGTTTTCTTCGGGCCAAAGGATGCCTTCAAAGGAGCATTCTTCGAGATGTGGAGCACTGCGAAGGATATGGAGACAGTCGTTCACCCCGAGATTGCTAGTCGTCACTTTTACGACGCTCGTCCAGGAGATGATGAGCTGGTTGAAGTTGACTTCGCGGATCTCTATATGTCGTAAATTCGTAGCGTGCCGGAAGAGCTCTATCTTTTCCCCTTCCTCTTCCTCCGCGTCTGGAATTTCTTCTGGGAAGATAGTGAGGGTAGTCAAGTTGATGAAATTAGGGTAATCGGATTGGGAGTGAGGGAGGAGGCACGAAGGAGGGAGACGAGTGCGGAATGTTGTGCAGCGGGGGCTGTGGCGAAAAACGGGCCTTAATAATATGCTAGCGCTTGTCGAAAAGCCTGCAGACCATTCTTTTTTGGGATCATTGGAGGTGTCGATTTCGATGGTGAGGGGGAGTGTGCCTGAGCGATGAAGCCACTGCTCGAGCAAGTATGCCTGTACCTTTGCCTTTCTTGGAGTGGCAACAAGATATACGAAGCTCCAGAGGCTCGGCTCAGCAAAAGCGGTCATCCGCCACTGGTGGCAGACAGCGCTGAGTGTAAAGGGGGTCGTCATCCGGGACGTATCGAATGTCATATCAACATCTCCATATTCGTTCTCCTGTTGCTGATAAAATGGAGAACCAGACAATGACTTTAAAAATATCTTGCAAAGAAGCTCCGGGGGAAGTTGATGTAAAAGGTTTCCCGGGTACTGGAAGTGGACAAAGGTATTCATGGGGATAGATGATATTTCGGAGGCGTGCAAGACTGTAAAAGGGCGAGACGGACTGGGCCGCGGAGACTATAGTCACAACGATGAGGCGATTTGGATGATAGCGATTCGTAGAAACGGGAAAGGGTCTCTCTGGGAGGAAGCTCAAGGGTGATAGGCACCAGAGGAGAAGTCACCTAGAGAGGATGCGTAGAAGAGGGAGTTTTTGGGCACCATGGCCAGGATTTGAGACTGCTTTTATAGTCAAGTATGACTATCAACGCGTGGTGTATAAGCCGATCCCAGCATTGCTTCTGGCAGTTGGAGGGCGTAGACAGGAATGAAAAATTCCGATACGCACCTAATCCTTGCACGTCATTTCGGCCAATCTGGCCCAGATTGAAAGTGAATGACGGTCCGATTAAACGTGTGTATCGTAGACGAACATCAAAAAGGTATCCATTATCCAATGAAACATGTATGATTTCTGATTGTGGAGAGCAGAAAATCGCGGAAAATCTTGGAATTCCAACAAATTCTGGCCCCCCGGCCCACTGACACAGCAGTCACCGGCGTTCCACATAGTCGCCGGACGGGCGCCGATGCCTGTGTTAGGAGCCTCAGCCTCGTCGTCTTCCACCCCGTCGACGACAAATGTCGATACCATTCGTCGCCTTCTGCGTCACAGCCGTTGCCATCCTCAAAGAACTCAATGCAATCGTCGACCAACCATACATGGTCCGTTACATACAATCGTCTATTCGCGTCGTTGCTCAGACCCTGTTCCCTGTCTCCAGGACGAGCCATTTCACATACCACAGGTTCAGGCGTACTGTCGCGGAGAATATTCGACCTGGGATCCTAAGATTACTACTCCTCCAGGACTGTGAGTCATTCATGCGCACCACCACGTCATTTCAATCACTTCCAGCGTGTGGCTCGCATGCTGAGAGTGCCTATCTACTCCTCTCTCCCTTGTGTCCTGCCTTTGCCCTAATGAATGCATTACTGAAACGCCGTGAACCAGTTACATTATGTCTCTGTTACTGAAACGACTCTTCCTCTTCAAGTGCAATATACCCATGCTCCGGCTCACCACTCTGTTGTCTTTGCTGGCTTTGCCAATTGCCCTAACACGCCTTGTGTGCTATCATAAGCGAGAGCGACCACCTGCGGTGATCAAGCCTCCGGTGCTCGAAGCTACCGTGGTCGCGGCTTTCCCTATTGCCTGGTTTTTTGGATTTCTTTATTACACGGATGTTCCGAGCTTATTATTTGTTGTTGCCACCATCGCTGCTGCTACGGAAGATCGACATTGGCTGGCCGCTCTGGTGGGTTTTCATCTTCACGCTCCGTTATATTCGTATTAAGTGAAGGGAATTAGCTAGGTCTGGTCAGCTGCACCTTCAGACAAAATAATATTATCTGGATGGTGTACGCCTATGCATCGAGCCAGCTCACGTATCTGCGCTTTAGACGCCCTATATCAGGGCCCCCTCCCGCGAAACTGCATGATCCTCCCGCTCTTCACGCTTCCGCGGGTGAGCAACTTCTCGTGTGGTTCTTCTGTCGTTACTGGACTTAGTCGGTGATTTCAGCCGATCTGTTTCGAGCCGTCTGGAGCATTCCAAGGATTCTTCCGGTCATCTTGCCATCCTTTTTGCCTTACTCGCTAGTCCTCCTTGCGTTCGGAAGTTTTATAATTTGGAATGGAGGTATTGTCCTTGGTACGTGTGGCCTTGCAAGCGTTTGAAGCAGACGGGTGGGGAGATTAATGATAATCATAGGCGACAGGTCAAATCACATTCCGGCGTTCCACATCCCGCAATTGTATTACTTTGTCGCGTCTGTAACCTTTTTTGGGTGGCCAGTGCTTCTCAGCGGACCTCAGGGTACCCAGAAGTTGATACACGATGTCTGGAAGTGCATGTTTGGTAATAAAATGTTGGCAGCCATTTTTGATTTCTTGCGGATCCTTTGCTAACCTTGCATATGACGCAGCCGAATAATGATAACCGCTCTTGTTTTAGGTATCATGTGCACCACCGTCAAGCTTTTCACGTCAGTTTTATTGCTTTCTTCAGCTCAGCGATGATTTCTTAACGCAGTAATCTATGTGTGTTGTGTAGGATTCACCATCCTTTCCTGCTGGCGGATAATCGGCACTACACTTTCTATGTATGGAGGAGAATATACATGTTTCATCCCTTGGTGCCATATCTCCTCGTACCGATATACCTTGCCTGCGCGTGGGCGTGGTTCTTGCGTGCAGGTGCGTGCTATCCGTCGTTCCCCACATATACATGCATAGATTAGACTGATCGACGCGTTCAGGCCGTGACCAAACGCTTCTCCAGACGCTTCTACTGCCTATTCTGGTGATACCCACATTGCTGCCCACGCCACTATTGGAACCGCGTTATTTCTTGATACCATATGTGCTGCTCCGGGCACAGATAGCTGATGTCCCAACCTGGGGACTGGCACTGGAGGGTGTCTGGTACACTCTGATCAACGCAGTCACGATGAGCATATTTTTGTACTATCCTCGAGGAGATGTGAGGTTTATGTGGTAGATTGTAGAGTGGAATATACTAGACGATGGAAGACAAAGATCTTTTGGTCTGTGGACCAAGTCCAGTGACTGAAGAGGGGAAGTCACAGGATCATCAACAAAGGTAAACAAACGCGACGTGAAGTGGGAAAGCAAAATGATGGCAAGTTTGAACCTGTTTGAGCAGAGTTTGAACGGTGAGGCCAGTTGTGCACGCTGTTGCTGCTAAACACCAGACTAACGACACGCGACGACCTTGCACGACAGACTATTCTATCATCACTCCCTGTGACCTCTCCACATCCATGCCGGGAGAACCTGCCGTTCCAAGTCCAAAGACCAGACCAGTCACGCGGAGGTCATCCATCAGACAGTCTCTCAACCTGGCTTCTGTGAGCAAGGCCTTTGCGGATGTCATAAACAAGGACAAGGACAAAGACAACAAAGACTCATCCAGGTCATCCAAGAAGGCAAAAGACTCTCGTCGCCTCAGTGTTCAGGCCAAGCCACGCACATCTATGGGCGACACTAGGTCTCCATCCCAGGCTACTGTCAGGACCGCCACTCCTGAATCAAAGCCATCCTCCACTCGCAGGCGAGTGTCTGGAGCTAACACTAAATCCTCTTCCGACGAACTGCCTCCGAAACCTGACTCTGTCAACAACACACCCAAGTCTGGCATCCTTACACGAGCCGCGACTCTCCGCGCAAAGAACCCCAATTTAGCCGCTTCATCACTACCCAAGTATCGTCCAAGATCAGCTGCATCTGAACAGCTCAAGCCACCATCACCGGTGACTGTTCGTGCTGGCACCCGGCGTCGTCTCGACAGCTCCGACGAGGAGAAAGAAGACAAACGGAGGTTAGCGCCTTCTAATAGCGCCTCTGCGGACAAAGGCGCTCGTCCAATCAGCCCACTTCCGCAGCGGGCTGCGCTCAAGGCGTTGAACACCACCCCTACCTCCACGCCTCCAACACCCCCAAAGGCTTCCGCAGGTACACCCACTTCTAGCCGGGGCTCCCCCACACGCCCCGCTAAGACTTTCAAAACCTCGACGTCGACGTCTGCAGTTTCTCGCCCCCCACCATCATCGGCGTCTACTATCGCTCGTCCCTCATCTTCATCTAGCTCTAATGCCCCCCAGACCCCGAAAACTCCCGTTGTCAAGTCCAGCGTTCGTCGAACGACGCAAGACAAAAATAAATTATCCCCCAGTCGTTCTGCCCTTCGTTCCGAATCTCCTTCACCTCCTGCTCGACATGTTCGCTCTCGATCAAAAGTCGATAACCCGGGTATTGGTAATATGTCACACATATCTGAAGGCGCAGATGAGGATGAGGATGAACTTGACGATGTCGAGCTTCTCCTTGCTCCCATTGCGAGACTTGGCGCGCCCACACCCGCGATGCCTAGGATTCAGAAAAGTCGATCCCGCAACAAGCCTCCTGCACCACCCCCCAAAACTCCTATTCGTGGTGTAGCACAACTCCCCACACGGGCAAATATGTCCTATCTATCGCCACTACCTCCTGGTGACGGCGAATCATCTATTTTACGGCCTCCACAATCTCGTCAGGCAGGGGGCAACGCTCGTAACGCCGGTCGTGGTTCAATCTTATCCTGGGAACAACTCGCGTCTGAAGCATCGAAAACACTTGGGGAGGATGAAATTGAGAAAATGCTCGCAGATATACCAGCTCCTTTCCGTTCGGGAGCTGCGTCTCCCGCCCTGAGTGCGACGCTGGAAATTCCAGAGTCCCCCTGCCTGAGTGCACTCGATTCTCCTACTGGTTACGGCTCGATTTCCCAGGTCCTTCTACCGGATGTGACACCCTCACCCGCAATGCACGCTTCACAGCGATACAGTCTCTCATCACATGAAAGCACTACCGTTGACTCACCCGTTGTTAACCTCCTTCGTCTCCAGCTCGCACAGGCTGAGAATATGGGGAAGGAACGGCTCATGCAGATGCATGCTATGGAGCAAGAAATTCACGCTTTGAAAGAAGCACAAGCGCGCCAGGCGCAAGAAACTAATCGGCACATAGCATATCTTGAAGCTAATGAGCGTAAAGGAGAAGAACAAACAGCATATATATCGTCTCTAGAGGATCGACTAAGACATGCCGAGGCGCAGAGGGACCGGGTCATAAGAGAGACGAGAAGGAAGAGTGAGGAAAGTGTAAGGAGGAGTTGTGAGATGGAGAGGAGGAAGGAGAGTGTTATCGTTCGGGCTGGATGCGCAGCACGTTTGTCCGTTTCGGGGTGGAACAGTGCTAAAGATTTGGCCGAAGTTGAGCTTGACCTCGTACGAGGCGATTGTGCAGTTCTTTCTGTTCTGTTAGCCGAACTTGACCGGCTGAATCGAGCGCTTGTGTCTTAAGCTGCTGCTGTGAGTTCTCCCCTGTCGAACTTCGCAAAGTTTGAGTGGCTAACTCCGTTTACAGACAGTCTACTCGTTATGGATTTTCGTTCGTTTTGTTCTTCCTCCCACCCTATGCAAATCTCTTTTTGTATCATAGCTTTCCTCGCGCTCGATATGTATCTCTCCTTTTTTGGTTGTTATATACGCTCCTCCTGATGTTCTATTATATTCACGCTATTCACGATGCCGGAAATGATCTTGATGATTAATGATAATATTCTATTTCAACGTATATATCATTATGACGAAGGTCAATGACGAACAATAAATGTTATGACGTTTAGATACAGACCAAACCCCGCAAGACCCCGCATCGGTTTACTGTCTGATGTAAAGACATGGGCGCGAAACAATAACGATCTTTTGATACTCGTGCACACTACAGAGTGCACGGAGAGCGGTCGATCGGGCGATCATGATGGAGTGAGTGGGGCGAAAGAGCGCATCACTGGGACTCGGTTTAGTATATACCATGACGTGAAGGAACATAGGTTGCTTGCTGCAGTTCGTGTGCTTATTTACGTCACGCGGCACCGCGGGCTGATTATTGGATATTGAACAGTTGAATCATTTGTCAAGCGTCCTATATTGGAGAACCCGGTCGTAAATTTTAATTAATCGGGAATGATACTAGACAGTACAAGACCGGAGTGAGTACTTGGAATTTGGAATTTGGCTTGCGTAGAGGGCGTGTTTCAGACAGAGCAGACTCATTTAATATGTCCTGCAGGTACGACTTCTAGCGCCACCTTATGATGGATGTTCCTACTACGGTGATTATACAAGACAGTACAGAAGCTGGAAACCATATTGGGGGAAAATAAGAGGTAAAAATAAACTGTACAAAGCAAAGGAAAGGTGATAATGGTAATTTACAAGTCGGAAATGCAAGAACGGTACTATTAGAACGGCGATGAAATAACTTTACTGGTTATATATCTCCTGAGCCTCGATGCATGCGTCTAGCAGGCAGGCATAATTATCCGAAGGTGTGGCCTGGCTGAGACGTTCCGACACAGTCTGCATAATCGTGGATTGACTGGGAAATTTTTATCAGTATGCGAGGTTATAATAACTGACGGCGTACTCACCTGACGGGTCCATAGCTAACCTCGACGTCGCAAGTCAATGAGTTAATTGACAGGGGCCACCGGGGGAAGACTTCCGGTGTGAAATTAAATGTGATGAAGACCTTTGCCTTCTTGGTTGGGATCATGACTTTCGTCTTCGCCCTGAAGCTTGGGAAACCACTGGAATCGACAGGAATAATTTCGACAGGATATTTAACGGTGAGCAATTGCAATTGCGCGCGAAGCTGTGAACACGACGACCAAAAGTCTGCTAGTTCATGGACAATCTAGTTTATAGTCAATAGGAAGAAATCGAATAATTCAAGGAATCAAACCAACCTCCTTGCAAGAACTGGGGTTCAGCCGGTGAACAAGGGCCTTAGCAGCCTGAAGCAATGTAGTACTAAGTTTCGGAAAGTCGTCCTTGGTCTTGGTCATCGGATCTCCAACGTGGGTAATGCCAACGTTCGACGTGATGGGCAAAAAATTCCTGCAAGGGACGGTGACCTTGAAATACGAGGCATACACGTATTCGAACATGCTTTCATCAACTCGTGTGATATGGAAACGGTGAAGATCCTCGAGAGCCTCGAGCTCATCTACACGCATTTGAATCAGCTATGAATGCGAACCACTTGAGTTGATACAAACCTCGCAACCTGAAGACCTCAGTCCTCGTGCTGTTCTCTTTCATCTGCAAGACATGTTGAGCCTTTGCGATTGCGTCAGCAGCTTCTTTTCTTCCAATAGCGAGCTCTTGAAGCCGGCCTTGGAGATAGTTGAGTTGCTCAGTATGTTCTGTAAGCTCTGCACGCAACGCCTCGACCTCGATACTAGGTATGAAATGAGTTGTTGTTTTAATTGCGTCCCCCTAGACTCACTTTTGCTCGGCAATAGAGACTTTGAGATCATTGAGGTATTCTTGATCACTAGCCTCAATTTCTGCTACCTCCGCCTGCTCACGTTCGAGTTCTTGCATGATTTCATCATATTCCTTTTCTAAGGTCGGTACCAACTCCTCAGTTGCTTTCTTGATCGGCTCCAGGATTTTGGCATCCTAATGTCGCGCATAAGAATAGCATACCCGCATAAGAAAATAACGGTGCGTACGGATTGAAGGTCATTAAATGCTTGTTCCGCAGTCAAGTGCAGACCCTCTACCCATCGAAGCTTCCAGTCGTACCAGTCAGACTTCGCCTGCCCTCGGGCATTGACTCGAATGAGATTCAGTTGGTGCTGATAACACAAGGTCAACGCGTGCTCTCCGGACGGGACATGCAAATGACCGTACCATAAGCTCCGCCTGGCCCTCCTCATCTGCACGCATAAACTCAGCAAATAGCTCAGGCGTGATCTTCGCTGCCTCTTCTTCGGCCTGCGCAAAGTCAGCTTTACTCCTCGTCATCCACCCTTCTAGATCTTTCGACACCCTGGTGAAGAGGCCAAGCTGCGGCACATCGATCCCCATGGCGATATAGTACTCAGACAAGGGTATGTCCACCGCATTGCGAGCCTGGCGCAAACCAGTGTGAGGATGAATGGAGCGCCTGGGCGCCGTCAACTCGTCCATGAATTTGACGTTAGTCATTGAGAAGAACTGTTCAATCGATATTGATGGCTGCAATGATTTATTTAGCACTTTCAATAGAGAAATGAACTGGGATACTTACGACGTCCTCAGGCGGATTCTCAGATTCCCCAGTCTCTATTGTCTCTACGTCATCCTTGACCGAGTCCACATGTTCGGTATCCAAAGGCTGTGATGTCCATCCAATAGGCGCCACAGTAGATCTTGGCGAAGCGGGACCTGATGGCGCTCGTGTGGGACCTGGACTAGGGGCAGCTTCTAGTATAGGTTCAGTCGCGCTCTCTTCCTGAAACTCCTCAGCCGGTAGCACGATACTGGGTACGGCAGGCGCTGCAGCATTCCTATCAAACCGTGTCCATACATCCGGAGGTGCAGATCCCACGCTGGCACGACCACTGCTAGGCCTCTTTGCAGGAGAAGCTGACCCGGGCGTGGGCTCCTCTCTTTGTTCAACCTGCGGTGCGATCAAGGCATTTCCAAGACTCTTCCGGCGCGCGAAGTAACCAGATTGTCGTTTCGTGGATATGGATGGAGCACCCAAACCATTCGATGTCACTCTCTTGTTCGGAGATAATGACGCCCGTGGCTGTCCCGAAGTGAGACCCTTTCTTGGAGTGCCCGTCCCATTGGTTGATCTTGAATCCAAAGCCGGTCGCTTAGCAGGACTTGGGCGTCCTGGTTCAGAGGCACCATCCTGCATGACAGAGAATGAGCGTTTGTTGGGCGTGCCATGGACAGGCGTGGACGAAGCAGAGAGTTTTCTCGGAGACGGTTTTGTGACTGGAGGGGCGAACGCTGCGGAAAACGTGACCTTGGATTTAGGCTTCATGGGCGACACGGGTTTAGTAGGTGTTTTCGGGGGCTGGGGAGCTGCGGGGGGTGGGACGAATGTGAAGGCAGGGGATTTTGGAGGTCGATCTGTTGGGTTTGTTGCAGGAGTTGGCGGTGGTGAGGGAGTATTGGTTTCCTCAGGCGGCAACTGAAAAACAGCAGGCCTTGGTGCTTCAGCATTCCCCGGTTCCTGGATGTCGAGCACTAGTTCCTCCTCTTCTTGTGGTTCTCCTTCTTGTGGTTCTTCCTCTTCTTGTATTTGTGGTGGAATAATGGAATGCCGAGGCGTTGATGAAGAAAGGGGTGTTATAGATTCATAAATTCCGGATTCGTCCATAGTCGAGTCCTGGTACCCGAGGCTCATCCGACCGGGTCCGCCAAGACTAATCCGTCCAATAACTTTGCTGACATTGAGAGTTTCATTCCCTTCATCTATGTCGTCATTTAGGCTGTCGTCCGTACTTAGCAGTGAATCCTCCTGAACAACGAAATTGGTATTAGCAGAGGTAATATCCATATCTTCGGTGGTATTTTCTGTACCACCTCCCAGGGAATCTCTCGCGCGCATAAGTCGAACCATAGCATCGTTGAGGTCCATCCCTTGTTGTCCATCGGTTACCTGGATATCATCCTCGGACGAGGCCTCTGGCTCGTGAGGGGTATCACCAGAATGAGTGACCTGGCGTAGTGCTAGCCACATTGGATCTTCTGTGGGAGGTGGCCGAAGGGATTGCCCCATAGGAACTGTGAATTCCATCTCTTCGCGACTTTGTTCAGCTTCTGACTGTATCTGCGAGTCATCTTCGATGACAGAATACGTTTGATTATTATCGTCGTCGGATGGTATCGCGTCGTCGGATGGAAAAGCGATCGAGTCTCTTGACCTGACTGGTGCAAAAGGCTGCCTTCCTGCGAGGGAACGCCTGCGCACCAAATCGCCATGCAAAACTTCGGTCACCTCCATGTCGTCGTTTTCATCAAACTCCATCTCTTCATCCATCAAAGCGGAACCTTCATCGCCTTGTAAAAAAGCACCGGGATCAGCAGAAGTGAGGTCCATGTCCTCACTACCTGCAATAGAATATCGAACCGAACTACGTCGGCGGTTCCGCGAAAATGAGACTGGATAATCATTTTCATTGGAGAGGATAGGAGGTCGATCAATCTCAGGAGAAGGTGAGGGAATAGGAGAAGATTGTGGGGAACCGGTGCTATTGGTGTTGTCGTGGTTGGGTATTTGGAAGAGTCGTACTTGAGCATGCTCAGCAAAGCTGACTCGTCGACCAAGAGATTTCCGAGACGCATGATCATGGATCCGGGCTCGGTAGTCAACCGTGAAATCCATTGATTGGGTGATATTTCCATCGTCCGGTAACGAAGACTGTGAATTCGAGGGCTGCGATGACTGTTCAGAGGGTTCCTCGGTGTTGATGGATGAAGATATTTTCAAGATACTTTTCCTTGGAGCCTAAGTAAAATAATAATTTAACGATTCCTACGTGCAGGTGATGTATTAATCACTCACTAGCGATCGGCGTGCTTTGGCTAAAGGGCTCAGACGATCTCCAGGGACAATACTGTGTGCGCGCCGCTTTCCCGCTGGAGCTGCGATTGTTGACCTATTCTGGTTCGTGACAGCGATAGAACGACGTCGTTTGGCGGGGTCTTCCTTAATGACGGCCATTACAGGAAGATAGAGAACGTGGAGACGGTTGGCCACTGGCCAATTTAGTTGGAAACAACCAAGATAATATTGCAAACAGTCAACAACCCCGACGCGTTCTAAATCCGGGACATGTGACCGCGCATTAAGACCCCACGGGTCAAAGAAACGCGACGATCACATGACGCGGGCTTGTCCTCGCGTTCGATCAATTCGATTGTGCTAATGAGCCTGCACATCCCCGGTACTGATCTTCCTGGAAACTTTGTGTTGTTTTCCTCCACACAAATGGCTAATGCTTCAGGAATGGCTACGAGAGCCTCAGCACGCAACAAACCGACTACCACAGCCCCATCTGTGCCAACTGCCACGAGGACTACCAGAACACGAACGACCCCGACACCAACAGCTTTGCCTACAACCACGAAACGCACTGCTACGACAAGAAAACCCCCTCTCAGTCGCGATAACTCGAGAGCTATCTCTGATGGACCTTCAAAGGGCAAAGGAAAACCAGCTTCAGCACGCAAGACTGCTAAACCCGTCGCCACTCAGAACTCGGATCGTGAGCCTATCATGGTACGCTGCTCCTCGTACCATTAACAGAGCCTAGATGATAAACTAGAGATAGGCGTACCTTCGAATTCGGCCCCATCTTGGAGATGAGGAATTAACCTCAGCACCCTACTTGACTCCCCTTTCGGATACAACTGTACGAATGACCGATCCTCAAGAAAACCAAGCCAACCGAATTCGATACCGTTCCTCTGTAATCTCAGGATCTTCACTGTACACTTTTTCCCACATCTTCCCCCCGGAAACCACGCAATCCGATTTCTTTACTAAGACCACACTGCCTCTTGTCCACGATGCCCTACAGGGCCAGAATGGTCTGCTATTCACTTATGGTGTAACCAATTCTGGCAAAACATATACTGTCCAGGGTGGCAATACCCAAGGCTCGGCTGGAATTCTACCAAGAACTCTTGACGTTATATTCAATAGTATTGATGGCTTGCAAGGCGACGGAAAAGTGAGTGACTTCTTCCTCGACTGCTCCAATACACTTATAATGAGTCTAGTACCGTCCCGTACGTCTGTATGGCATTGAGCCATCAGATGCGAACGACACAAACCTTCCCCAAATGTCCACTGAACCTGCTCTGGCCCAAGTTCTCGGGCAGCTTGACACAAATATCGAAGTCAATTCGGGCATCGATCCAACAGCGATCACAGTTGACCGTAACTATGAGTATACTGTGTGGATTTCCTACGTCGAGGTGTACAATGAAAAGGTTTATGACCTGCTGGACTCGGTCAAGGACGAATCCAGCCAGAAACCCACGCAGAAGTCCGCAGCTGACCTCAAGCTCCTATTAACAAGAAAGGCGCTCCCCCTACGACCTTCTCCCACCTCTGATAACGAAGATGTGGAGATCAATGGCAAGTATATCGCTGGACTTCGCCAATTCCGTGTTACAAGTGCTGCCCAAGCTAAATCAATCGTAAAGCTTGGGCAGTTGCATCGTCGAGTGTTCGGGACTCTAGCCAACCATCAAAGCAGCCGAAGTCACGGGATGGTGATCATCAAGATCGTAAGGGGACATCGAGGAGAGAAAGACGTGAGTCGACCAAGTTCCCTCCCTCCCCCTCAGAGACTGACCTCACAGAATGAACTAGGATCCAACTTCTCTTCAAGTTTCCCGCCTCACCCTCGTCGACCTCGCTGGATCAGAACGCACAAAACACACCCACACAACGGGCGAACGACTGAAGGAGGCTGGCAATATCAACAAATCCCTCATGGTCCTAGGTCAATGTATGGAGGTCATGCGTTCAAACCAGAAAAAGCTCGCATCCAGTCTCGCGCAAGAAGGCACAGGAAAGGATGGCCGAATGGATACTCGAGACGTCCGCAAGACACTTGCTGTCATCCCCTTCCGCCATAGCAAGCTCACTGAGGCTTTGATGGACTACTTCACTGGTGAGGGTCGAGCGGTGAGACTGATATTTATTTATTCTCCCACCCGAACCCAATGTTTAAATGAGTTGTTCAGGTTATGATTGTGAACGTCAACCCGTACGACACAGGCTATGATGAGAATTCGCACGTCATGAAGTTCTCCTCATTGGCAAGGGAAATATACATCACGAATGCTCCTGCGCCCGTGCACAAAGTACCCTCAGTAGGCCCAGGAAAACTGCAAGGGCAGAAATTCAAAGATTTGAACCCAATGATGATCAATGACCCGGATGTCAACCCGAATCCATTCAGAAGAAAGGTTACCATCACAATGGGGAAGAAGAGCGAGGCAGTCCTGGAAGTCGTCGAAGGTCCGTGCATGATTCATGGACTGATAAGATGAACTTACCACTCCATCAGAGGATGAACCTGCGGACGAGGTGGACGACAATGATGACGAGCCCTTAAATCCACTTATCGATGCACTGTTTGATGAAGTTGAAGATTTACGTATGCAGGTAACCTTTCATATGATAAAAAGCCCAAGGCATGGCATTGACACAGGAGTTTTTATTAAGCTCTTCGAAGCGGAAATGAGATGCGCTCTTATTGAAGCTGAAACACGGGAGGAGGTAATGCGGGAAATGGAAGACCGAATGAGGCTTATGGAGGAGAAGTATTCGCGTCGACTTATGAGCGAGGTATCTTCATTATCAACTTTCATATAAGAAACAAACTCACGATATATCCCAAAGCTGGTACAAAACGAGCTTAAGACCGATGCGAAAATCGACTTGTTGCATAAAGCAGGATTGTTCGGTAGCCCCGTCAAGAAGCAACAACATTCGACTGCGACATTTTCTGACGAAGAGGAAGAGGAGGAGGCCGCGGACGTTGAAATGAGCCTCGTACGATCATTATACTTCGATCAATTTGTTTGCCGACTGTTACCTTCCAGATAAACCGTGATGAAGAAGGGTCCGAAGAAGCCGAAGATTCCCAGATTTTCGACGATGACGAAGAAATGCCACCCTCATCTCCTCTTGCCGAAAAGTCAGCTCCCAAACGCAAGGCCGTCGCGACTACAAGCAGTAGCGCGCCTCGAAAACGCATTTCAAAGCAGCCACCTCAAGAGCAAGACACGATTATGAGTGATCTGTCCGAGACCGAAAACGAGGAAGAAGACGAACAAGCCGAGAATAGCCTTCTTGACTTAGAAGCCGAAGAAGCGGATGAAGGCGAAGAAGAAGAGGAAGAGGAAGAGGAAGAAGATTATGTCGATGACGATGACGAGGATGATGATGATGATGATTATGAAGAGGAATGGAAACCTCCCAAAAATTCATCATCCCGATCAGCTAGATCATCCAACGACAAAACCTCTGCTACCAAGAAGAAACCGACAAGACCCGTGCAATCCTCAAGCAAACCAAAACAGCCCCGAGTCCCTAAATTAGAACGAGAAATGGAAG
Source organism: Macrolepiota fuliginosa MF-IS2 (assembly GCA_015584085.1). Classification (NCBI taxonomy): domain Eukaryota; kingdom Fungi; phylum Basidiomycota; class Agaricomycetes; order Agaricales; family Agaricaceae; genus Macrolepiota; species Macrolepiota fuliginosa. Next base: position 169,251 of record MU151070.1, on the reverse strand, counting down.
AGCTATCCATCAAGGACCAGGTTACGGAGGACCCGGATGAGTCTGTTGTTATCTTACCAAGAAAAGCCAAGGTGAAGAAAATCATAATAGACTCGGATAGCGAAGTCGACGATGCAGAGGAAGAAGACGAAGTTCCCTCGATTCCTGTTGTGAAGAAGAAGAGGTGAGCCCACTTCCTGATAGTTCTTCGATTTACAACTGAATTTTCTGTAGGCAATTAGGCAAGAAACCCGTCATGACAGTCGACAACATCGAAAGAGTCACTTGGGAAGTTGAAAAAAAAGTGGCCAAAACACAGGGCACCCGTACTATCAGAAGACTTACCGGCCACTGATTATCCGACCTAACAGCAGAATATACATATCCCTCTATCATATTATACACATACCAACGTTAGACAAAAATCTTACACCACATAGGACTTACTCAAAAAGATTCTCACTCGAGTCAGTCCGATGTTGCACAGCCTTCGACATGAGCGGGAAACGAGTCAAATAAACGTACATAACGCGAACGCGCCCGGGTAGTCATTATCACCTCAGATACCCACACACCTCCAACTAGACTTATCCATGCCCAAAGCCACTGTAGCTGATGCCACTGAAGGTGAAATGCTGGTCGTAGCCCAAGCAGTCAAGACCGCCAGTAAGAAGTCTGGAAGGACAATTTCGACTTCTGTTGTCATTGCTGCAAGTACTGCAGGAAGCTCAAAACGCATTTCAAGCTCGAAGAAGAAACAACCCGCGCAGGTCTCCTCGGATACAGAACCGCTCGATCTTACGAAAGGTACCTCTTCGGTGAAGTCCAAGGAGACGATCCAAGCGACTCTTGATATGCTTGAGGAGCAGACCATGGACCAATCGTGGTATGCCATCCTCAAATCGGAATTCACAAAACTCTACTTCAAAAAGGTTTCTCCCATTCCTCCTCTAAGTGTGTTCCGCTGTTCACGCATCATGACTTAGCTCAAGCAATTTCTGGTTGAGGAGAATATCTCAAACACCATATACCCTCCAAGTAAGGCTTTCTGTATTCCCATTTTGATGTCTTGGCTGATGACGCCTCAGTGGAACAAATATATTCATGGTCGAGATTCACTCCATTCGACCAAGTCAAAGTTGTTGTTCTTGGTCAAGTGTGTAATTCCACCGGCTCCTCGTCAGAGACTCACCCAAACCTCAGGATCCTTATCACGACGTGGGCCAAGCACACGGTAAGCCTGAGGACCGCTGGGATCAAAATCCGCTCCGCTGACCTTGCACTGATTAGGATTGTCGTTTTCTGTACTACCCCCAACCAAGCCCCCGGGTTCGCTGAAAAATATTTACAAGCAAATCTGTCAAGACATTCCAGGCTTTGCAACGCCAACCTCTGGGTGTGTTGCACATTTCCTGTCTCATGTGATATTGTGAGCCAATTCCCATCGCGCACAGTGATCTGAGCCGCGTTGCCGAGCTTGGTGTGCTATGGCTCAATACAAGCTTGACCGTGCGAGCCCACAAGGCAGGCTCCCATTCCAAGAAAGGCTGGGAGAGTTTCACAGCCGAAGTTCTTCGCAAGGTTCTGGCGAGACAAGATCATCCTGGTGTCGTCTTCATGGCCTGGGGTCTCCCAGCGCAGAAAACGTGTGATTCTCTCGGTGTGGATGAGGTTAGTCACTGAAAATTAATGAAGGTTAACGTCTATTCAAATGTACACGCAGAAAAAGCATCTTGTATTGAAGTCGGCTCATCCCTCGCCTCTCTCGGCCCATAAGGGTTTCCTCGGCAACGAGCATTTTAGAAAAGCTAATGAATGGCTGGAAGCAAAATATGGACCCGGTTCTGGCATTAATTGGAAAGTGTTGAACACCAAGTCTAACTAATACAATAAATATGCGAAGCTATATACCCAATTCAATCCACATGTTTCTACACAGAAATCATGTAACGACATTGTCATTTCCTAATTGGTTGAAAGACCCTTCCATTCAGCCTTAAGCCTTAGCTGACCTCTTGGGCTACCGCTTAGCGGCCACCACCGCCCATCCTGCTCTTCTCCACCGAGGAGATCCCCGAGTGGCAAGTTTATATGTCCCAAAACGGAGGTGTCATACTTCACCTCAAGAATGAACCTCGTTTTCTTGCCTTGTTTCGCAAGAATCTCGCATTGAGAATACCATTTTGGATTGCCCGAGAAACCTAATGATGTCGCCTGAAAACCGATCTCGTCCATGTCTGTTCTTATGATGACCACAGGCCGGAGCCGGGCCATTGGTTTGTCCCCAAAACACAGATCTTTGGCTTCGAATAACATGAAGGTTGCGATTCCCATCACTAAATATAGCTGGATCGGACGGTTCCACGAACTCGTTAGAAAAGAGGGACACTCACTGGAGTCATCCTCGGAATTGGAGGCTGGTATGGACCTGTAGAATGCGACATCAAAGAGGATTGTGCCCCGTTCCTCATCTCTTTTCCAAAGCGTTTGACTGGTGGCGAGATGGAAAGATTCTCCTTCTAACTGAGATATGCAGTAGTTCACCTTACCCAGCAATTTTGTCCTCCAGCAGGATCCACGGCTGCTCAGGACAGACAGCACGATGGAGTCTTGTGAAGAGTGGATAAGGGCATGAAACGCTTGTGGAAACCAGTAGGGATCGTGGCTGAAAAAAATCCAGAAATCCAATCCAATTAACGGAGATAATACGTCGTAGTGAGTTCATATGTACGTACGTACTGTGCACTTGTGTGCTGCGTCCTATGAATTGGTCGTTATTGATGAATATCTCTACAAAAGGATTGGGCTGTGGAAGAAATGATCGCAGACCACTGGCCGCTTTCTGGAGGTTGGCAGATTGCAACCCGATGCGAACCGCACCAATAGCACGAGTTTGTCCAGAGCGCAACTGCTCAGCGTCTTGCAGTTGTTGCGGTTCCGGTAAATTCATGATCTTACCCTGAGGCAAATTCATGAAGACGGAAAATGTAAAAGTAAGCTTCGACGCACCGTCTCAAACTTGAACGGTATTGGGCAGAAAACAGCGCGTATGCTAGCATAGCCTCATATATGCGCTCCAGACTACCGCTCTGCGGCCTGCGTTTCAGAACGCGGCCGCAATGAGGCTGGACGACCCAACCACGTTATCCTATTCGAGATAAAGGCAACTCCCATGATTGCCCCACGATGCACATGATGACGATGCGCGAGCACGCCGGACCGGCGGCACTGCCAGTGGCTGTGATAAGATATGATTCCTACTCCTGACCTTTCGCATCTAACGAGCGAAGACTATGCCTTGACATATGAACCTGCAGGTAAGGTTTCCGACATAATCTTAGTGTAAAGACACTAAATGAAACGAAAAGAGGATACATTCCTTTTCCTCGATGCACTCGAATCGGATGTTGAAGATTTGAAAAATTCAAGACCGTTGATCTGTTTAGAAATCGGGTGGGCAGTGTTCCTTCCAGTGCATTGATCTGCAGGAACTGGAATTTCGACAATAGGTCCGGTTCCGGCTGTGTATCCTCATTTATTGGCCAAATACTAGGGCCCTCCGTCCGTACGATGTTCTTCTACTCCGTTGACGATAACGTCTCTCTGAGTTCAGTTCAGTTTACCTATGCACGGACATAAATCCTCACGCTTGTCGTTGCTCTCAGAGTACGGGCAAACAAAACAAGGTTTTTGTCGCCTTTCCTGTGTTCCGAAGTAAGGGCTACTCACAAGTGTATTCAAGGTTTCGCTAGAATGCGTAAATACATCTTTCGCTTCACCTCTGATGTCTCGTCTACGGCATCAAGTCGACGTCGTCCTTTTCAACCCTCCATACGTGCCCACAGAGTATGAAGAAGCTCACATTGCCCAACAAGCCAAAAGTATCTCAGGTGCCTGGGCTGGCGGATACGATGGTATGCAAGTCACAAATACCTTTCTGGAAACTGTCAAGGTACGGAACGTCCCAGTGATCACTTACAGTAATCTGATAGCTCACTGCTAGGACTTGTTGTCGGACAAAGGTCGCTTCTACCTTGTTGCCCTTAAGCAGAACAACATCCCTGAGATACAGCGACGAATGTTGGACGAGCATAATCTCGAAAGCGAGGTACATAATTTGAAATCCACGCAGTCCTTATGCTGATCATCTGTCAGGTTGTGTTGCAGCGGCGAGCAGGCCGGGAGCATCTCTTCATATTACGCTTTACTATCAAAAAAAAGGTCATAACTAGCTAGCTAAAGGAACGGCAAGAAGCATAAGGAAGTAGTATCAAATGTATGTAGTCGGTCGAGATATGAAATTGCAGGACAAATACAGAGGAAATCATTAAATGAGGAGAGAAAAAGATAGGGACTGCCGTCGGTTTTCCAAGTCATGTCTACAATCAATCATCGCCTTCCGTTCCTGGGCGACGTCCGCGTATGCTGAAGCGAGATGGGGCTATGATCGACGTCCTGGAGACATGTTCACCAGAGGATATTGAACTACCACTGCTGGGATTCACCGTGGAGTCATATTCAAGCCGTAGCCTCAAGAGGCCACTATGGCGCAACTCAACAGAAACTTCGGCGCTTGAGATACCTTGAGGTTGAATGTGTCGCCAAATCTGAGAGTTGATATTAGCAACGGTTCACTCAATTCACAAAGCAGAGAATGTATACATCAACCTCTCCCGATGCCAGTTCCTTGTCTTTGCCAAGAGTTTTATGGTCATAGATCCAGGCATAGATTTGTTTCGTACCCGCTGAAACAGGGAAGATGAACGATTCATTCCTGGCACAGATTTGAGATGTGTGTTGTCGAAATATTCAGAAATACTTACCACTCGGGCATCGCAGTCTTGTGGGACGAATGCTTGGTCTTCTGCTCCTTATCTGCCACACGGAGGGTAACGTATGCCTTAGTCTCATGAGTAGAAAGGTCCTTGGCATCCATCACCGTCACTCGTAGAGTACCCGGTTGTGCTGGAGAGCCTTCCGTGGAGAGTTTTCCTTGAGGGAAGGGTTCGCTCTGAGCAGCCATCGACGCAGGGACACCGACTGGGTGAGAGGATTGACCGGAAGGCATATCGGGCACGGGGGGAACCTCATCGTTGACCTTATCACCGCGTTTGAAGACATTGGTAACGCCTTGGAAGACACCTTTTCCAGCGGAGACAGGGAGGGTACCGATCTGAGTGACTGCGCGTCCTGCGGTGCTGAATGTTGACGTCTTCGTGCGGCTTTTTGCCAGAATCTCAGGGTGGAAGACTAGACGAATGCGAACTTGTCCACATGGCCCGTGCTTGGGATGGGTTAAAGGTAAGACACGTTCCGAAGAGGTGAATGGCTCAAGATCAGCAATCTCAATCCGCGCGGAGCCGAGAACTGTGTCTTGTTCAACCTGATTCCAGTCCCAGACGTCGATAGTCAAATCAGCCGCAACGCGAGAGGGCTAAACATAGGATGAGCATGAAAAGGCCTGCGGGAATGCGTACATGACATACTACTGGACAGGTGAAATTTTCATTCCACTCTGGCGTGAGTGTCTTCTTCAGGGTCTGGGATTTGAAGACCTTTTGACCATTGAGTTGGAAGGTAGCATAAGGGTCGGATTTTCCACTACGGTCGACACCACGAATTCCTTGGCCGTCAAGCAGATCAACCCGGAGAACGCCCATATCTTCAGGCCAGTATCAGTATGGTAAATATTGAGGACTGCCAACGAAACGTACTGTTGATACTCTCTCGAGCCTCCAGTTTGATAGGAACAGGGATATATCGAGCCTCGAGCATAACCGTTGACTCATCATTATCGTGAGTGAGAGTGATAGTTTGTGTGCCGGCCTAATAAGGTTGGATTCAGTAAAGGTCTGGGAGAACCAATGTAGAAAGAGACTAACAATAGCCTTTTCGAGGAACGACTTGGCTTCGCCCTTCCATTCACCAACGATATCCTCCTTAGCACCTTCATCCGCTTCATTGAGTCGGAGGCGAATTTGACTGAAATCGATTTCCTTGATGAAGCCTTCGCCAATGTAACCCCATTGGGCATTGGTACTACTGGACTTGTTTGTACTGAAGCTTGGCCAATAATCGTTATCCAGGAGAACTTCAAGTCGGGACTTCTTCGCAATGTGACCGGAAATGATATCGAAGACGACGATACCGGATTCTATGGTGAGATATCAGACGGCTGTCTAATACTTGGATAACAAGTGTAAACTTACGATGGCTCAGGGCTTCCTCAATACTCAGCTCAACGCCTTTTTCCTCTGGTGCCTCAGGTTTCTTCGAAGGACTCGAAGGTGGGCTAGAATAAGCAGCATTGTTATCACCATCACCAGTTCCAGTAGATGTTCCGGTAGCTTTCGAATCCACAGACTGAGTGACCCGATGATTGCCTTTCTCCGTAACTTTGATTGTAACACCTTGTGGGACAGCCTGGACTTCGTGGTCCGAAGAAGACATGGAACCACCGCTACGCACAGAGATACCATCACTGTTGGCCAGAGGTTGCCCTTGGCCGCCAAAGGCAAGGTTCTTGAGTGCCAGAGCGGGAACGAACTCAGCCGTGTAAGTAAGTGTTCCCTTGTACCCTTCACCCCTGTCCAGGCGGATAGGGTTTTCGAAGGACCTGATGCCAGCGGACATGTATGGATATTCCGGGTTGTCGGATTCCTTTGCGAGCTCTCCGATCGGAAGCTCAACGGTGCCAAGTGAACGATCCTGCATTACGTGTTAGTGGCATATCGCGCAAAAACTTTATTGGAAGCTCACCCTTGTCAAGTGCTGGTAGTCCATGCATTCAAGTAGGAAGATGTCCTTGAGTGAGTGAACCGGGATGTAGAGGATCTGATCCCAGACCGGGCTAAGGTCTAATCGCTGCGTAAGGTGTAGCTCTCCGTGTTGTAAATGGGGATCTTACTGTTATTAACGGCTTCAGTGCGACCCTTGATAGTATTGGCTGCCATAACGCGAACGTAGGGATCACTCTACAAGCGTGCATCAATGAGCAATTATCCCAAGCTGAAATAAGTACCATCTTACCTTGCCGCCAAGCGTAGCCTCAACGTTCCTGAATGAGGCATCAGCTTCAATTCCATGCATACAGCAAAGCACAAAGGTCATACTTGACATCGGTAGCCTTGATGATATTCAATCGAACAACACCGATGGGGAACTTGTAGTGGTCGAGACCATGCAAACTGCCAGCCATAGCAAGAGGTTTCCACTCGGCCGAAATCCTAACGCGACCAGACTTGCAACCACTCAGCGGGAACCAGTCACGACCGGCCTCGCCCATGCAACTCATCAAATCAGTAAGCTTGATAGACATATGTCCAACGACGGGATCCTTGAGGAAATCACGGTCATCGATAACTTTGATGGTAATGACGGAAGCCTCCCTATCAGAACAGAGGAACTCGTAAGGAGCTTCCCAGACTGGCGAGATGGTGTGCTTGAATCGAGGTGTGGCGAAAACGTCGTTGACGGTGTCATTTCCGATAAAGACTTTAGCAAAGGGGTTGAGGTCACCGGACATAGATTTAGATTGATCAAGGTCCTTGGCTTGATGAAGGACGAGACGAACGATACCAACGCCTATTCAACCAGGAGTGAGGGAATGAATAGCATAAGAACAATATAAACACGTACTAGAATCCGGAACCTCGGGCGAACCCTCGGCAGCCTCCAAAACAGGGTAATAGGTAATGTCATAGCGCAATTCTCCCCGTTCCTTGCCATCTTTCAACAAAGGAGAAATGATACCTTCGTGCGAGGAATCTTCGTGAAGTTTGGCCAATTCGAAAGAAGCGCTACTCAAGAGCGTATTCTTTCTGTGATCATTGAAGTCGTAGAGATGAAGCATAAGATTCTCGTCGATAGAGTTGACCAGGATAAATTTGGTTTCCATCCACGTTGGATTGTAGCTGTATTCGCAGAACTTGAGTGGAGAGTACCTAGGTAGGGAGATAAGACGTACGTGTTCAACTTGTACTTGGTGCGAGCAAGTTCTTGACGGTCATTGATAGTGAGACTGACGTAGGGATCAGGAGTTCCACCGCCGATTTTAGTTCCTTTGATTCCACGGGCAGAATGAACAGTAACTTGAAGAACGCCGATTGCAGCATCGAGAGGTTTTCCAGAAAGAAGTTGTTCGAGATTCAGGGTGAACACATTAGGTTCATACATCATTGGACCAAGTGTTCCATGCGTCATGTCACGAATGAATGTAGAGAGACCAGGAATCTGGAGTATGATAGATTGAGAGTGTGCCAAGCGGCTCGCAAAATAAGTAACTCACGTTGGCAATATCGAATCCAAAGGTTTCACCTCCGACAGGTTTGAGGACATAGTCAATCACCGGTTTCTCGACGAAAGAGATGTCAACGACTTGAACGTGGGGAAAGTTGGACATCAATTTCAGACGAATCCGCATGAGACCACTAAAGGTAATATCCTCCAAAAGAATAGGCATAGACGCCGTAGCCATACCCTTGCCAACTCGAATGGACAGTACAATCTTTGGGTTGACCTTCTGAACAATTTGACGCTGGGTCATCTCGGAAGTGTCGTTAGGTACGAATGAAATGCCCCAATCCATCATAACGATGTCATCGTCTGTCTTCGGGAAGGTCCTAACTTGGTCAATCCTCGGTGCCTTGGTTCCCAAAGTAAAAGTTGTCAGCCTGAGAGAATCGAGGAACGGTGGAGTGTTGGCACTGAGGATTTGATCCACGGAGGAAATAACGGTAGAAGAGAGAACTGGTTCATAGATCAACCAGAAGCGTTCCAAGAAGTGATTCATCCAATCCGCGCTCTCATGTTCAGAGGCCAGACGCGTCTTGACAAGTTCGCGTTGGATGTCATCCCTTGCGTGTCTCCTTGTGCGTGTCATAGATGTGGAGTAGTAGGTGTTGCAAAAGGCAAGAAGAATAAATAGCCAGCCCCACCCAAAGCCAAAGCGAGTTAGAAAATGCGATGCAAAAACAGCCTAGTATTTAAATTTAGCTTTACGATAGGCTATTCAGGTTGATTGGATAAAACGTACCACAACAATGACTGCAGCATTATGATACCACGCGCCATAGAACTGCTCATTGAGGAACTGGTCGAGGATACCTCGATCCCTTTCTTCACCCTCAGTCAGGGGGGCATCATCAATGCCAGACACCTGACGCCAGCCTACACGGTACCAGTCAGGAATAGCTGGAGCAGGACCTGTGGGCATGGCTCCAGGAAGCCCGTTGGACACAGCATCCTCTTCAACAGGTGGGGGAGATTGTGCGCCATCCGGAACGGTGACCTTGGGCTGAGGTTTATCATGATCCTCGACAGTGATTGTCGGAACTGCACTCGAACGTCCCGTATCGAGTTTCAATTCTAGAGACAAAAAGTGAACAGTTACAATGTGCACATTTAGGGGGGGGGACCAGAATAGACAAACCTTTACCGGCGGGAAGACTCCTATCGTCGGCCGCGACGCTGTCAAGCTTGTCGCGTGCCCGGCCAGCAGCAGCGGCCTTTGCCTGAGGTGGGGCATCCGGGTCGAAAGTGTGAACTGGTACACGTCTTTGTTCGGTGTCTTGTCTCAGAATGTCGTCCAGTTGAGGCGAATATATGGGTGCTGCGCCGTTGGTCGCCATTGGGGAACAACGGGCACAGGGTGGGGGTGCAGTATTAGGATGGTGTGGAGGGCAAGAAAGTGTAGTTGGACGGGTCGGATGGAGGTTGAAGGAGAGGACAAGAAAATAAGCAAGCGAAAAAGATATAAGGAGCGTGGGGTGCAGGCGAATTAGCTTGAACAAGTCTTGAGCTGATGTCACTTCCAAAAGAGGAAGCTAAACATCACGGTCACGCGATATCGTCGGCGCCGGGACCATCCCGTTAAGGCACTCTCGACCGTTGAAATGGAGTTCTACATCCGCAGCTTTTGGACAGGTATTTCTCCGTTCGGGAGCCGAGCATAGTCAGCTCGTTGAGGGGTTGGATGTTTGTACGTGGGAAGTCATGGGCATGTGTGCCCGGGAGCATCGATGGAAGGCCTAGAAGAAGAGAATCCCGGTAGATGTACCGGAGACGTGTGAACCCCCACTAACGTAGCTATACCGGTGTGACATCGTGCGTGAAGAGTGATGCAATGGAGTGTCACCAGGACTGCGGTAGAACTCGTTGAAGCTATGGCAGGCAACGGTGTTGCTGAATGAATGTCATGAAGGAAGTTATGTTTTATTCCCAACGAAACATTCACGAACGGGCGCGCGCGCTCAGCGCTCAGAGTTGGAGAGAGTAGCAGGAGAGGGAATGGCACGTGGCGAGAGTCCAAAAAGGGAAGGAGCGTTTGGCCTGAGCCAGGACGGTTTCATGCAACCACCAGAGTAACTTTTAAGACCGACTCTCGATCCGGCTGTTCAATGTGATGACAGCTCCGCCGTCTCTTCGAGATTTATACATTGACCCTTCAAATGCTTGGGCCTTCGTCCCGCCAGCACCAAATGCTTCGAAACCCAACCCAACGTCGGTAGCTGCGCCAGAGCCAGTAGTTCAGGCATATCAATGGTCGACACGCCCAACGCGCAACTCCATTTTCGAATTATCTCCCTCTCTCGACTTGTCTGAACCTTCAGGAATCAACCCCGCACAACTCTTCAAAACTATCGTTGCTTCTACTGTTCTCCAGTACACAAGCTCTGCCCTTGTGAATCCGTGGGAGGTTGGAAAACTCTTGCTTCAAGTCCAGTGGGTGCCACGGGATGCAGGAGAGCCACAATCAAAAGAAGAATATGTAGAGGAGGAGGAACATGAAGAGACAGTATGTTTGGTTCAATACCCTTGGCCCCTTGACCCACATTAATAAGGATGTTCTTCAAAATCACAGTTCAGTGACTCTGACAATGACGATTCATACTTTACGGATCCACATAATGCTGCTACCCCGAAGCGGTACCCAGCTCCGCGACCAACGGACGAGCAGGGCTACGTGGTTCGTCGATCTGTCCTGGAAGAAGGGACACGTCCCGAATATATTATCCCCGTCGGTAGCGTGGACGGTGTATGGAGCATGATCAAGAAAGTTGGTCGCTTCCGTTCCGAGGGTTGGCTTGCCCTCTGGAAAGGTGTGTGCCGCACCCGCCTTGAGTGAAACCTCAAATAACTCAACTTGTTTCACAGGTTTGCTAACGTTAACTTTGACGGAGATGCTTTCGACGTCAATGCAACCACTCATTAACCAATTCATGCAATCGCTGTTCTTCCCGACCATGTCCCCATTCCATCAGCCGCCAGTATTACTTCCTATTGCCTCACATCTCCTCACTGGATTCATACTCTCACCTTTGGATCTCATCCGAACACGTCTAGTAGTGCAGTCTTTCACCACTCGACACCGGACTTATACCGGACCATTTGATGCACTACACAAGATCCTCCGTGACGAAGGAGGAATCAAGGGCATCTACTTTCACCCTCATCTTTTCATCCCAACACTCCTCGACAGCGCATTGCGTCCCATCGTATCCTTCGCACTCCCTGGACTCATTGCCTCGTACTTCGGAGTATCTCACATTACTGAAGAGACCCATCCTATTGCATGGGGCTGCGCCGAACTTACAGCAAGTTGCATTGGATTGCTGGTGACGCTGCCGATCGAAACCATCCGTCGACGACTCCAAGTGCAAGTCCGCGGAACTGCTGAGCCTATCAAAGGATGTGTTGAACTACGGCCAGCACCATACAATGGCGTTGTGGACGCGTTCTGGCACATCCTAACGGAGGAACGGTCAGACCTCCCGATCACTCATCGCCCTCGCCGCAGGAGAAACTCTAAATCTGCGAGGAGCAAGGATGGAGATAAGGAGGAGAAGGAGACAGACAGCCTAGATGACGAGCCCGAGAGCATTTGGAAAGGCACAGGACTTGGGCAGCTGTATCGTGGTCTTGGGACACGTCTAGGTGCAAGTGCTATCTACTTTGTCTTGAATTTGCTTATCAGTCCTGAACAAACTGATGCTGGATGGGTTGAGATATAATCCATGCATACCACCTTATTGTCAATAAACTTAATTACCTACACAGCTGAACATACTCTATTTTGTCGTTGGTTTGATCGGACCGAGGCCAGCACTACAATGCATCAGTAGATGAACATAGAACTCGGTACTCGAGTCATCAAGCGATCCCAGTATCACCAACAATAGAAGTGTGACCGTAAGTGAACATATGCAAGGGGCCAGGTTAGGCGAGTGAGCCGGGTAGACTGGGCAGCCGGGAGATGCCGAGAAACGACGTCAGGAGCAAATTGGTTGGGGATTGCAAAACTGCATGAATCTGGCCTTTAGCCATCTTCTACCCTAGACGACACTCACGACTATCATGCCCAAAGGTATCTACTCATCGCTCTGTATATCGACCAGCCACTGATACAACTTCTGGCACACAGGAAAACCCGCTACCAAGACGGAGAAGCCTGTCCCCGTCACTCCATTGCTTGCTCGTGCATTGCAACGCATCCGCTCGACCCCGCCTCGCATGATCGCATCCCCTCCAACCCGTACGTCATTTGCCCATTGCTTTCTTATCAATTTATCTAACATATTCTTAGAACCACGTCGAGCCGCTGTTGCCCTCCTCATCCGCGTCGTTCCTGCACCCACCGCCAAACTCCCTGACCCCTCATCCGCCCCACCATCCCTAACCGAGTTCTTCGAGCAAGCCTGGGTTAAAGATCCCAAATCTCGAGCAGAAATCCTCTTCCTCCATCGCCAGGCCGATTCTACAGACAATTCTTCTCAGACACAGACTCGTGTGCGCGAAGGACGCGAGGCTCATGTCGCTTTCCCCGGTGGTCGAACTGAAGCAGACGATGAAGGCGGACACTACACCGGTATGCCTCAAACTTCGTCTACCTTGTTCTTTGTTTCTGACGCAAAAACCCTCAATTCTCCAAAGCGATGCGCCAGACATGGGAAGAAATTGGTATTGACCTTGCTGAAAAGTATTATACATGCATAGGCCAGCTGGACGATCGCGAAATCACCACTTCTCTCGGGAAACGTCTTCTTATGATCCTCTCGCCTTTCGTTTTCCTCCAGGTTACACCCACAGCACCTCCCCCAGACCCAGTTACCGCCACCACCATTCATTGGATACCTCTCACCTCTCTCGTTTCGCCCCTGTTGTCACCCAAATGGTCCTCTGTTAGCGTCGATGCCGCTTCTCGCATCGCACCCCGCAATTCCATCGCCCTCCGCTTCCTCATCCGCGCACTCGTCGGAAGCATGGAATTCCGAGCCATTGTTCTCGAACCCGCTCCAGACTCCGACACTCATATTGCCTCCGAAAAGAAGAAAAAGAAATTAACAAGCACGGACGATATTATTGAGAAAGGCTATTCTCCTAAACAACTGAAACTTTGGGGACTTTCGTTGGGGATGACCCTTGACCTCATGTCTTACATGATATTTCCGCAATCCTCCCGCGGCACCATGCCTCCCAAGGAGAAAGGCTCAGAATCACCGCTCTCTCCGTACATGCAGCTTCCATATCAAGACATTGCGGAGGACTTACGGGTGGAGTACGTGGCCCCAAGTCTCGCCAGCGTGTTCCCCAGATTTTCGTACCCTGATGTCAATTTTTGGATCTGGTAGGTCAAGTGCTGTAGCATGGTGTTTTCAACTCGGAGTTTGACCGCGGTGTTTGTTTTTACTCAGGGTGTTTGGTAAACGTTACCGAGAGGTAATCCGCGGGTGGGAAGCTAGCCTCCGTGCTGGAGGCGTGAACGACCGCCGGTAAGCTGAATTGTTCTATTCTTAGACTACCAAATTTAACATTCTCTGTCCTTGTGACCTAGGATAAATTGGTCTGGCTCGGCTCTAAGTACCTTTTACGCTGCCATCCGCAAAGCGTTAGTCGTCGTCATCGTTGCTCGGGCGCTTGGTATTCTGTTCGGTCTCGCCTTCGCGGGTTGGTGGATTTTTTCCCAGTGATAGATTGATGGGTTTGGCGTGATGGTTTATGTGGAGATTGTGTTTCGTTTCAAGACCTATGGGCTTTTCCAAAATCCTATAGGGCCGAACTGTTGTTTGTTGTACATCTGCCGTTGAATGGGTTTTCAAGTTTAAGGATGACAGTATTTATATACGTATACAGTCTACAGGACTACCCTTATTTCCTCCAACGGCATTTCTTTCATATGATTATGATGGATTTCTCTCCTCTCTTCTTTTCACGGGTTTCGCGCTTCCTTATAGCATACATATTCAGCTATGTTTCATAATGGATTGTACATTCTCCGTGCAAATTATACACATATGATCTCCCGGAGGTCTACAGACATATAAATACAATCAAGTCCGAATATTTCTGTCTTTGCAGATGATACCTATTGACTAACGCGATGCCCTTTCTTGCTAAGACGAGAAAAAAGCGCAATCACAGAGGAAGTCCACAAACTTCACAATCGTGTCCACCGTGCGAGTTCTCAAACGTGCAGTGCGGGCAAATGCTGATTCCAGCCGAACTACCTCCTCCACTCGCAGCACTCTCGGCAGCGATTTGGTCAAAGATTTCCTGTGGAATGTCGCCGTCCATGTTTGAACCGCCAAACGAGGTCTGCGCGGACGACGAAGCAGCTGTGTGTTAAATCAAGAAGGTTAACACTCACACATGAAAGATAGGAAAGCAGAAACACTTACGAGCACTTTCGCGGGTGAACGTCATCAATGTTTGCCAGCTATCCGAGTTGAGAACAGGGTCGAGAAGTGTGATGTCTTCGGCTAGCTTTGGATCTGTAACTGTCCGCATGATCAACTTGAGGTCCTCCTGCAATATTTGTTTCGTTTAATGCTATGTATTTCAGAGGCAAGAGATCACGTACGTCAGAAACCAGTTGCGTCGTGCCCAAGAATGTGATCAGATGCCAGTCGGATAGCCATTTCGCTAACTCGATGCGTTTATGCGCTTCTCCCGGCTTCGATGTTCGACTGTCATGAATATTTGGGGCGTCTAGTTTAAGGAGTTGAGACATGACACTGTCGAGAGTTTGGTCCTCCAATCCCGGTCTGTTTTCAATCTTGAATTGCGCCGAACTGAAAAGAGGTGAAGGATTCTGAGGGAAACCATGGGTCACCTACGGGAAGGCCAAAAACATATCGTTAGCCAGAAAACCATCACTGAGAGAACGAATACGCACGTTGACGAGAAGATACTCTACGGGGAAACACGGCCTCGCGCTCTTCTTCACTTCTAACCCATACTCGTTCTTATACGAGAAGAACACATCAGGTATGTATCTTGCTGAATTTTCACTCCGATCCTCCTCCTTGACGCGTACGATGCCGGGTTCGACACTCGCCTCGATCATATCTGCGTCAACCATAGCCACAGCCTGTTCGGAGACCTGATACGCAGTTATGTCGACTTGACCATCCTCTGTTGCGGTCAACACTGCAGTTACAAGTCTCGAACCATATTGGCCGGTGGGTGATGACTTTGAAGAAGTCGGATTATCTTTCTGGAGCTTCCCGGCAAATATCGCTTCGAGGGAAGAGAGAAAGAAAGACTGGGGATGGCGCTTATAGATGTTCTTTGTTCTGTCTTCGAGTGTTGGTGTCAGGTCAGTGAAGATATAGCCAACGACTGTGAGAGAAACAGATGCGGCGGCGGATAATTCGCGAACGCGACTTTCGTCTTCCCAAGGCCAACCAAGTGTCAGACCGTCCAGTTCTCCCTGTTGCGGTGGCTCGTAGATTGCCTCTACAACAGCTTTGACCCCCATAGGCACTTTGTCGTATGGTTCATACCGACCAATCAACCATCCAAATCGCTGCAGACCGGTCATGCGCCAGGCCTGGAGGAATCGGTCGATGACCTCCATAGACGCTATCTCCAGATGATCAACCATACGGAAAGGCTGTGACTGCAGCGTGATCGTCGATGGTTGGCATCCTGTACATATACCAGCGGGCCAGGACGGGTGGCTACCAGTCGGGCAAGGGACCTTGACCTGGTACGAGAGAGGGTTAAGTGGAGGGAGTATCGATGAAGCTGATAAAGTTTGTTTGGGTGTGACCTTTCGTAGGTAGGCATGATACGAAAGGTACTTGATGTTGTTCTCCTTATGATATGCAGCATCATACGGCTCTAGTGGCATACAGTAATCGCACATGCCTTTCGGCCCGTGCTTGCAGAATTGTGCATCCTTTCCGCGTGGGATCTTGCCGTCTTGTGTGCGCCAGTATTCGTCAACTGGATCTTCCTTTACAAGCTCCCATGGTCGCTTCGCGGGGTCAATAGTACTAGGGCCGTTGACGACACCAGCGGTAATGGTAGGTGCATTAAGACTCGACGATGACGTGGCTTTAGACTGATATGACACAAAAATCAGGTCGCCATGGCTGATCAAGACAAATCAGTGACCCATAAATGAAATAAATCACGAGATACACACTTGAGTCCAAGATTCTGTAATGTCCTACCCTTCAGAACCTCGATCTTGATTTCATTCCCTCGTGGTTGATTGGATATCGTGATACTCGATGGATCTACATCTGCTGCTGTCGACAAGACC
Source organism: Macrolepiota fuliginosa MF-IS2 (assembly GCA_015584085.1). Classification (NCBI taxonomy): domain Eukaryota; kingdom Fungi; phylum Basidiomycota; class Agaricomycetes; order Agaricales; family Agaricaceae; genus Macrolepiota; species Macrolepiota fuliginosa. The sequence continues at coordinate 152,723 of MU151070.1, read as the reverse complement.
TGTAGAAGGTTTTTGTGAACAGTACGAAGAGTAATTTCTTGCTGTATACCTTGTCTAACAGCACGGAGACATCATCTGAGGGCTGGAGGTCAAAGCGAAAGTTGCCATCCTTAGACCTTATGCGGATAATCTGTGATAGCGAGTTCGTGATTATTGCACACGATGAACGAGAAATAAGCGAACCATTGTGCAAGTGGTGGATGTCAGTGAAGACGGAGAAGCAAAGGGCCGGAGTCACTGTGACTTTATGAATACTACGCGTCAATCGACGCGTAATTGGCTGACTAATCCCCACAGCACAATAGATTAGATTCGCCACAAAGTCTACCGCGACAACTACAGCGTACACTGGATATGACAGCAAGATATACAAGGGCTGTTGCTCTACCACTAGAAAAATAAGTAGAATCAGAAAGATTAAGCCCATCAAAACACCGTGATCGCTCCCGAGAGTTTCGTCCAAAAGATGAGGCTTGGAACCAGACCCCATGTCTGAAGATTTGAAACGCGTTTCCTGGGCAAGAAGTGATACAAGTAATGAACAACAATTCGACATTTGCGACGTCGGGTGTGATGAATGAGCAGCAAGACAGAGCCCGGCATCAGGTGCCATCTGACCACACTGAATAGCAAGCAGCTCAGAGGCACACGAGGGTAATAACAACTATACACACGATGGTGTTGTGCGGAGGTGCTGACAAGAGAAACGAACCTGAAGATAAGACGACCGAAAATAGTAATCGCGGTCTCGGAGAAGCCGATAAATGTGACGTGCATCTCACTTCAGCTAACGCAATCTTGTCTCTTGATGGCGAATCGAAACTGCTCCCAGTAAATGGCCTTCCTCCAACACGGGAGCGACATGAGGTATCTCAATAGGAATGCCCTCTCTCAAAACCGGGGCCACGGATGATCTCCAACTGCGCGCGGCTTCTCCCAAAGCCCAAGCAGAATTAAACCACTGGGAACATCTTGTGTTTTCGTTTGACATGGACGAACCATCACGCACGGGAAGGACAAACCACGGCCAAGAACCCCAAGGGTCACGTTCTTCATCTTCTTCCGCCCAACCTGGAAGCGCCAGCGTGGTAAGTGAGTAGGCGCGCTCGAGCTCCTCTCCTTGGCTTGCTAATTTTCTGTATTTAGTCAGATCTCCAAGATGCGGCTCTACTAGCACAATTAGCAGGAGCATCGACTTCTCGCACAGAGTTCGATCAGTCTTTCGCCCAGTTGCTAAACACACATCCATATCCGTCTGCGCCTCCTGCAACAGGATTCTATAACAACTTCTTCCACCACGGAAGCATGGGCCACCCCGGACAGATACCACCTGTGTCGTCTTTAGACTTTGCATGGAATCAGCTTGTCCAACAGCAAGCCCACCACCCAATGTATAATCTCCCACATCAAACACCACTAATCCCAACGATTCCGTATCCGAATCCACTCCAGAACACATCACTGCCACCACCTGTCCAGCCGATATTGTCGCTAACAGATAACAGAGGAGGGGGGCGGAGGGCGACCTCTGCCTCAGGGACCCAACCTGCTGAACAACACTCTACTTCAAGTCCAAGTTCTCCTACCGGAACGGATGCAGACATAACGGAGGTCGAACGCGTAGCAATCACTGAGGAGAAGCGGCGCCGAAATACAGCAGCATCAGGTGGGTTCTGTTTCACTTATCCAACCCGGGCTCCGCATTGACGGGGGGTATCCCAGCCCGGTTCCGTATCAAGAAGAAACAGAGGACAGTCAATTTGGAGCGTTCGGTGTCAGACCTGACGAGTCGTGCAGAGGAGTTGGAGAGGGAAGTGACAGATTTGCGAAGGGAGAATGGTTGGTTGAAGGAAATTGTGATGCTGAAGGGGACGCGGTACGCGCAAGCAGCAAATGCGCAACAACGAATAGCTCTGAGCCAGGCGGTTCAGGCAGCTGGTATCGATTTGACTATCGAGGGTGTGGGGCACCCCGGAACGAGCTCAGCTAGCTCGTCGTCCAAGGCACCCGTTATTCCAGGGGATGAACCATCCGATGATGAGGAGAGCGACGATGACTATTCGGAAACCGACAAGAAGGGAAAGGGTAAGAAACCAGTATCCAAGGGAAAGAAGAAATAGGCATTTACCGCTATGACACATATTTTTCTTGACTTTGCTTTGTCGCCAGTGCTGCTCTGTAACACATCTGTACTATAGATGGCATATGTATAGGAATTGATATACTTATGGTTGGTGATGTCGGACGAGATGATTTTCTCACGGATCATTTCAGCCCAAGAAGGTCAGGCGGGGTGAGTTGCGGAAGTCTTTACTCCATGTCTTTCGGCCGACCACCATCCATTAACATTGGCTTCAAGCCCAGCGCGCCGGACCGTGGCTCCTTCCCTCTAGATCACTATGGTTAGCATTCTTGTCATCGTCGCCATGGTTGTGATGTTCAAAATACCCTAGGGGAGTGCAAAGACAAGATGCTGGTCTATATGCAATGCCTGAAGGAGAACTCGAGCAACTCAACGCCGTGCCGCGCTCTGAGTAAGGACTACCTGAACTGCCGGATGCAAAAGTGAGCACGTATCCTCTCCTTGATGATCAGGCTCTTACTCGCTGCAATTACCCGCCGCAAGGGGCCTCATGGAACGGGATGACTGGAGTAATTTAGGGCTCCACAATGTCGACGGCAGGAAGATGGAGAAGAGTGAGAACCAGTCCAAGAAGACATAACAATTCGAGTTTTGTTACCTCGTCATGCGACCAGCACCGACAGGCACTAAAGTACTGACACATGAAAAGTTCCCGCATTCACCACCACTCATTTTCTTCCGACTTAATTAACTCGCAGGCAACACTGTCAAATAAATGACGCATGTGCCAATAAATTCCTACATCTAGGCATACGTTCCTAGTCACTCTTCTTGCTTCGCGCTCTCCAGCATAATCCAACACCCATGTGGAATGTGGGCGACGTTTTTTTCTTGCGATGTGTCCGGGTTGAGGAAAAAGAATTGTCTGCCCTAATTTATCTATGACGATGAGAGATGTGGCTCTAAATTGCACGTTTGTTATGTCAATTAATTCCCATCATCGCGTTCTTGGTTACACGCGAACATCACCTCTTCAAAGTCGCCCTGAAGTTCCTTGGCTTTCTATATACCCGGATGTGCATCTCGTGGTCGTTCAGAAAAACGTGTTCTTGCTTCGCCCTGACGCCCAACTGCCTACCGCCAATGGGCTTAGCACCTGGTTTGAACGTTCGTCAAACCTCTTCACACAGGTCATTTTTACTGTCGGTCGTGCGTACTTAATGTTGGGGCCTGTGGTTTTCGAAATAGCGCATCCACATTTAAACATCCGCGCGCCTACTTAAGGCCTCTCTTGGGGAATGTCGTGTGCCAGGTTGCTCTCTTTGCTCCCTTCGCCCTAATTCGCGCTATCATGCCTTCTGTCTCCAGCTGGTTATTTGCTCTTGCTCAGGCGGCCATCGTCCTTGGTGCCCCTCCGAAGGTCTCACCCGACAGCTTTTATGATGTTCAGGTGAGATGGTAGTGTAATGCCTCGATATATGCGAATTGTCGCTGAATATGTTATCTGACATCCGCATTTAGGGGCACCGTGGAGGACGTGGGGATGAAATCGAGAACACCCTCCCCGCCTTCGCAAGGTATGATGGCGCTCCCATCGCCTAAATCCGCCTTTCTGATCCCATTTCGAAAGAGGGCTTTTGAACGGTGTAACCAGCCTCGAAATGGATAATGGGATCACCAAGGTCATTGCGCATTTATTCAGATTATGAATGTCGAGTTGCTGAATACTCGCCTTTGGCTTTAGGATGGTGTTGTTGTTGTTTGGCACGATGAGCAGATCCTCGACACCAAGTGCAAGGACACTAAGCCTGTTGTATGCTTGTTTTTTTTTAGTGGCATATGGTTTCCTGGCGTTGATTTGCAACACTATTAGGTTGCCAATGATCCCGACTTCCCCTATGTGGGCAAGTTTATTGCCAACCTCACTTTGGCTCAAGTCAAGACCTTGGACTGTGGCTCAGAACGTCAACTCGACTTCCGTGGGTTTCATCTCACAGATTCTAATTCGCAGTAATATTGATGTTGCTCCATAGCCATGCAGTTGATCGTTCCCGGCACGAAGCTCTCCACTTTGGATGAGGTCTTCGACTTCGTCAAGTGTGTTGATACCAAGCGCGAGGTTTTCTTCAACATTGAGTCCAAAGTCAACCCCCAATTCAACGGCACCACCCGTGGCCCTGATGACTTTGTCAATCTACAACATGCGGCCTTTATCAAGAGTGGTTACCCCGTTGAACGGATTACTGTACGTCCCTCCACCGCTCCTATCCAATGGATCGCTTCAATAGTTCAATTGGATTGTAGTACCAAAGCTTCGACTGGCGTACCCTCATTGGCATGAAGCAGCTCGATCCCAGGTTCGCCAGGTCTGCTCTCATCAGCTCGTGCGTAGACTTTCGGTATTATATTATATACAATAATAACTTATGCTTTTCTTCAGCTCTTTTGCTGTCGGCGCCAACGGCACTGTCTCGGTTTGGCAAGCTGGTCTCGACATTAGTACTTTCCCTGGCCCGACTTTTGGAGAGAAGGTTGCTGAAGCAGCCGCTTCCATTGGTGCTACCATCCTCTCGCCCGCCGCGGCTGACGATGCCACCCCAGTTCCCGACCCCACCCAGCCTGGCTTTGTCCCCTTCACCACTAAGGCTATGATCGACAAATCCCACCAGCTCGGTCTTCAAGTCAAGCCTTGGACTGTAAGTCCTACTCTCTCTCAAATTCAATCAGCTTGACAACTAATGGTTATGGCGCAGGTCGATGATTTGAACATTGCTCAGCAGCTCTTGGATTTCAAGGCTGATGGTATTATTACTGACTTTGCTACCAATGTCCGGTTCTTGGCTCAGAATGCTGGTCTCAAAATCCGTCCTGGATTTGATGCCAATGTTGTCCAGACGTGCCTTAACTAGCACTTGCAGCTTACTACTGCTTGAGGTGGAACGAAGAAAATACCCCATTTGTAAATGTCTTAACTTATTGGAATAATTAAACACACGGGATTTTGTCGATGTATCATATGTGAAGGGAAAGGGTTGTGATATGGAATGAGATGTGATTGTTTTTTCTGGAGGACCTGCTCATGTACTAGCTTGTAATGGGCCGTCGGCTGATTGGCGCAGTGGTCTTTGAATGTTTCCCAGCAGTGAAAGGCGAGCGCTGGACGCAGACTACGAAAATCTGGGGTTGGAGTATTTTATCTTCTTGTCTGCCTGGACATTGAACTTCGAAGAAAGCCAGTGAGGGGTATTTTTAGGTTGTCGAGAAAGAGCTCTGCTTTACTGCAATTCGAAGATGTGTATATGTAGTGGTTACTATGATTGGAACCGGGACGGAACGGAAGTGATTTATTTGGCATGGAAAACTCCGGTAGGGGTAGCAAACACAAACTCAGTGCTCAGTGTCCAACGTCGGCAGCATACACTCATTAGTACTCTCATGGCCACCTTTGCCACGAAAAGAGCCACCACGCTCGCACCCACCGTCCGCACCCTTGCTTCTGGCGCCCCCATTGCCCCCCGTCTCAACCTCGCAGCGCGGGGCCAGGCGTCAGAACATGACCACGACCATGGTCATTCAGAGTCCTCTCGTTCCGACATTCGGCCTAGGTGGGCTGGCGGTGTTACCTTTTCTGCTGCTGGTCTTGTGAGCAAGACTGTCACCACCGGTAAGTTGTGTTGTAGGGACCGTCAAGTTTCACTTGGCTAAAATTCGTTGCGTTCTTTTTATTTTATAGTCCACTCCCCTGCCTTCCAACCACGTCTCATTCACACTAGTGTTGCCAACAAAGACGCGCCCCAGGTCCCGGACTACTCAAAATACCGTACCGATCCTGGAAGCAACCGCGCCTTGTCATACTTCATGGTCGGCTCCCTCGGTGTTCTATCCGCCTCGGCCGCGAAATCCTCCATTTCTGAGTTCTTGCAGACTATGGCTGCGTCTGCCGACGTTTTGGCTTTGGCCAAGGTTGAGGTTGACTTGTCGACTATCCCTGAGGGCAAGAACGTTATCATCAAGTGGCGAGGAAAGCCCGTGTTTATTAGGCATAGAACTCAGTCAGAGGTTGATGAAGCCCGTGCCGTGGACTGGAAGTCTTTGAGAGATCCTCAGTCTGATGAGGACCGTGTCCAGAAGCCTGAGTGGCTTGTTATGTTGGGCGTTTGCACGCATTTGGGTTGTGTGCCCATTGGTGAAGCTGGTGACTTTGGTGGATGGTACGTCTATAAAATTTAGTGCGCTTGGTTTCGTGGACTGAGGGCTCGTTCTGCAGGTTCTGCCCTTGCCACGGTTCGCATTATGATATTTGTGAGTTTTCTTTGGTCTTGGGAGCTGAGCTCGGTTACTGATACGCTTGCTTAGCTGGCCGTGCTCGTAAGGGCCCTGCTCCTGTAAGAACTGCGTTCGTTGTTCTCTCTTCGCAGACCGCTTACTTTCTACCTTTCAGCTTAACCTCGAAGTGCCAGCGTACGAGTTCACCGATGGAGATGGCAAGGTCATCATTGGATGATTCCCCGTATACAATCATAGACCCGTAATTATCCATCCGGCAAATAGAATAAACCTATCATATTTTCTTTTGGTCATCTCAGGTGACCGTGAGGGCCTAATTCACGTCATAATCCATCCATGATCCATCCTCGACCCACATAAACAACTCGCTAGTCTGCCTCGGGATAACTCACACGTTGCTCCTTTCTCCTTGACCACCAACCGCCCACTGACTATCGATATGTCTCGTGTTGAATATCTGTCTTTTAAGTCTATCCTTGGCCTGGTAAACACCAATGGTCTGTATCTGGTCGGATATGGGTGGCTCTTTGGGATGTGTGAGTTTGATTTAGGCCCTGGTCGGAAGTGATTGCTGACATCGGGCGCACTATCAGCTATCTGGATCTCTTTCTTCGGAGGCAAGAGTTATTTCTAGTTATATGAAATCAAAGCTAATATGCCTTCCAGGAATCATTGCCTTCAAGGCTCTTCGTGAGTGGACCCGTGTTTTTCAGCTATAGTTACAGAAGCTGTAACTGCCGGAACAGCTCGACAACAGTTTGGAGCTCTTCAACATAAAGTCTTCCCCGTCTACTTTGTTCAATCTATACTCCTCTCTGGAGCTCTTTTGACCAAGTGGATCTACTCTCACCCCGATGTCGTCACCCACATTGCTAGGCCTTACGTTGCTGATGTTGCTCAGGCCTATGCCCTTGCGACTGTTTTGGTGACTCAGGGCACTAATTACTTCGTTATTGGCCCTATGACCAGCAAGTGAGTATCCTGGGCTTTTTAACTAAGGTGGGATGCTCATTTAAATGGGTAGGACGATGTTCCAGCGCCAAAAGCTTGAGAAGGAGGAGGGTGTACAATATAGTGATGCCAAGGCATGTCCTTGCCATCACAAGGGTTTCAGACACTAATGGTTCGGGTATCAGGCCTCAGAGAATATTAAAGCTCTCAATCGTCGTTTCGGCGCGCTTCACGGTATCAGTTCACTCGCGAACTTGACGGCTGTTCTTGCCTTGGGATTCCACGGATTATGGATCGGTAGTGCAGGTGTCAAGGGGTATTAGACACACAGTCTGAACTCTGCGAGTGCACCAGAGCTCGCTCAAAGAAGCCTAGTCGAACACTGTTTTTGGCGTAATGAATGAATATACACACTGGAGACAGGAATTAGGATAGAAATGCAAATGTACGAACAAAGCCCTGAAATTGTGGGGGATTTTCACGCTCCTATCGACTCCATCTCTGGTAGGTAACCTTCCCGTAAGCTTCTCTCCAACCGCCTGATCTCTTCCATCGATGTAGCTTTTGCGATGGCCGCCTTGACGCGCTCTTGATCCTCTTTGGACATCAGGCGACCAGCGTTGCCTGCTAGTGGCCCGGCTTTGGGCTCGTCTATCGTCAGGACGGCTTTTCCGGCATTGGAAGAGACGGTTGTGGATAATGTTGTTGCAAGCGCGTTAGGTACGCCATCTGTTGTTAGGAACAGAGCCTTGCCAGCTTTGCGTTCCTAGAGATGCGATAAATTGGTTTCTGTGAGATCAGGGTAGGGAAGACGCACCTTGTCGCGAATCCTTTGGAAATCGAGCACTCGGAGGCTGGGGATACGCCAAGCCAGCCACTCGCGGTAATATTTTTTCAGTTGGACGGGGTTGCCTAGGAGTGATAGGTGCTGGAGATGCCTGAGGTCCTTGAGAGGCTCTAGATCGCCTAGTTCGGCGAATGCGTTGTTTGTGAGGACGAGGGTGGTGAGGTTTGGTGCGGAGAGATGAAGGGAGGCTGAGATTGCGGATATTCGGTTGTTGGCGAGGAGGAGGGTGCGGAGGCGTTTGAGGAGGGGAAGGTTTCCGAGAGTGACGATACCGTTGTCGGTAAAGTCTATCGCATCGTGCTGGTCCTGTGCGCGCTGTCAGTGATCGTGTGTCTGCGAGGACGGGCGCGTACGTGCTTTTGTTATACCAAGGTTCTCGATTGCGGGTATTTTGTATCCTGGCCGGGATCAATAAGTTACGATAATGAAAGGCGGGTAGATGTGCACCTCTGAGATCTAGCTGGCGCTCTTTGACAGGGTTGAGGCCCGAGACGGCCTGTGCGAGGAGCTCGGGGGTGAGTTTCATGGTGGATGTACGGGATCAGTCACGGTGTAAATGCAAACCCTGCCAAATCACTTTGATTAACCACTTGTCTCTTCCCATGAGGTTCCTCCACCAACGCCTCAGTCTGTCAGTCGTCTCCCCTCGCTACGCTAGGTTCTGTCGCTGACGCCTTGCTCGTTAGATTCACTGAAGGCAATGACACGTATATCTTTGTTCCCGACGGCGCAGACGCCCAGAGTCTGACCGTTCACCGCTCCTCCGGTGAAATAATCCTCAACAGCAAGTGTCGTCTCTCTTTGTTCTAGGATGTGTATCAACGTTCTCTACAGAACCAAAAACACCCATACCCCACACTGCCCACCGTTCGAGCAAACCACTTTACGGTATAGTCGGAATAATATCACTTTCACTCTGTATGTGCTTGTCTTCCCTCTACGCTTGGAGTGCCACCTCACGCTCGAGTTTCAGCTGAATATATTATCATCATTACTGGTCGTGAGCTCTTGGGTCGTCTACTGGACCACGACATATACCGAGCCACCAATTTTGATATTTTACCCGTCAACCCGAACATTTCTTCCCATAGCCCGCCACACCCTGTCGAAGCGCATTTGTTGGCTCTTGTTCGTTCGCACTTGCACGATGGGAACTTCCTGTTCTCCTACGACTGGGATGTGACGCGAAGGCTGCAGGCGCAGTGGGAAACGAGGGAGAAAGACGGATTTAATGCTTTCTGGGAAACGGTGGGTATTGGTTACTTGTTTGAAAGTGTTGGCGGCCTATTCACTGTATTCAAGGCGGACGACAGGTTCTTCTGGAATAGACACCTCCAATCTAAACTTATTGATTTGACTGGACCGGAGCAGGATGTGAGTTGTCGCGACCTCGTGTTCGGTTCATTGAACAAACCACGTTCTATAGTTCAGCCCATATATCCTCCCTATTATGTACGGAAGTGAGTAACTTTACTTAACCTATTATTCCCATATGAATCCAGCTTCTTGCAGCGTTCGACCTCCGACCGACACTCCTCCATGGAAGGCACATGCAGCTTTGCCTCATCAGCCGTCGTAGTCGCTTCCGTGCAGGTGCCCGCTACCTCCGTCGCGGAATCGACCAAGATGGACACGTAGCCAACTTCAACGAGACAGAACAAATTGTGCTCCTTGAAGGCCCCACGCCAGGACTACCTGGAGCGTCCGACATAAATGTTGTGGCTAAGCTGAGCTTTGTTCAGATTCGCGGAAGTGTACCTGTGTTCTGGGCAGAGATCAACACGTTGCGGTATAAGCCCGATTTGCAGATTATGGACTTGCAAGAGACGGTGAGTTTCTAATTCACGTGTGCTCAGCAAGTGTGAAGTGCTAATTTGTTGGTCCTTTGGTGGGGTGGGATAGGCTGATGCCATGAGGCGTCATTTGCAAGAGCAGGTTCAGACGTATGGAAGCCAAGCGTTAGTGAATCTTGTGAACCAGAAGGGGTATGAAAAGCCTGTCAAGGAAGCGTATGAGCGCTACGTTGCCGAGGTGCGTTGTCCCTACCTCATTGTTTGTGTGGTGTAAGCTTATTTGCCTATTCAGCTGAACTTGCCGAACGTGCGCTATGAGTACTTTGACTTCCATAATGAGTGTCGCAAGATGCGCTGGGACCGTATTTCTGTGCTTATCGACAGGATGAAGGATGATCTCGAACAGCATGGGTCAGAATGAGTTATCATCATCACATGGGCAATGCTTACTTGCGTTTTCAGCTACTTCCAGCTCGGAACGAATGAAGAGAACCCTATCAAGATGCAGACGGGTGTCGTTAGGACAAACTGCATGGATAACCTCGACCGCACCAATGTTGTTCAAGCTACAATTGCCAAATGGACACTTAACCAACAACTCAGAGAGCTGGGCATTTTGTCCGGGACGGCAGGTGTCGATGACTACGAGTCCTTCAGTAAGGACTTCAGAGAAAGTGCGGAGTTGGTTTCGATCCTCCTGCTACGCATCGATTGTGCTGACCTATCGCTTCATTATCCAGTGTGGGCAGATCACGCTGATGCCATCGCTGGAGCATATGGCGGCTCAGGAGCTCTCAAGTCTGATTTCACGAGGACTAATAAGAGAACAAAGAAAGGGGTGCTTGAAGATGGTGTCAAATCCACTACAAGGTACATTAAAAACAACTTCTTTGATGGTGCGAGACAGGTGCGTTATAGTTTGACAGGTCTTTGATTCTGTGGAGCGCTAAATTGGAGTACTATGATTTGTGGCGTTTAGGATGGATTCGACTTGGTTACTGGAGCTTGGGTAGCTAGGAGGACTCCATCGGCATCATTGTTCTTGATTACTGATGCTCGTCCTCTGATCACTCGTTCGGTGCGCTGGAACCTCCACTCAACAGTTTGATTTGAAACTGATAGTTAGGAATGGGTGTAGATGCCACTTGTCGCGTTGTTTTCGTTGTTCATGATCACCGCCGGCTTGACATTGCCGCGTTCATCTGGTATGCGATCAAACTCCACCCAACGAAATATGTTCTGATGGCTCGGCAGACTATTCACTCTTTTATTATTTCCTTCTTTGGTTTACATTACTTGCAGTTGCACTCGCTTTTATCGTCATTCACGGCATTGACTATGTGGCATGGCCGCGACTTAATCCGCCAACCGAAACTATCTATTACACAGGTCCCGGCTTCCGCTCGGCACACCACGGCAAGGGTGTCAAAGGCAGCGGCGCAGCAGAAGCCATGCTCAAGCGTATGAATTGGGCGAGTAATGGACGTCCCCGTGGTGTCGTTGAGGAGGTAGAGTTGGAGACTCTCAAGAAGCGCGTCGATTGATGCTAGATTGATTGGTTGTCACTCTCTGGACTTTCACCCCTCTTTTCCCCCTCTCGTTTTATTGGTATAATTCAGTAGCCGGTACCTATTCATGCAAATATATTTCAGTTTGGTTTTGTACGGTGGATTGAGTGGGTCTGAGCGTAAGATAACGTTCGGACTGGTGGGAGAGGGCGTTGCCTGATATGGACATGGGGGCTGTCATCACAAAATTTCTTTTCCACACTTCGAGACAAGACGCGCGACGCCTTTTTCTTTCCTATACCCTCCTAACTTTTGTTGTACAGCATGGTCAAAGGCACGAAACGCGCATCCCCCGGTGCCGAAGAGGAGAAGGACATTTTCGAGGGGGTTGAAATCGGGGATGAGGAAGCTAAGAAACTGGAGATCCTCCAGCGCGAAACAGCTCGCATTGAACTCTCCATTGGTCCGTGATATCTGGTCCCCTCGAATCAATTGACGCGAATGTTGATGGTTGACACTTCATAGAACGCGAGGGGCAGAAAAAACTTATCCCCGTCTTCCAGAAGCGTCGTGAGGTTGTGAAGGCGATCCCAAAATTTTGGCCTGTTGCCCTAATGCGCAACTCGCTCCTATCGTTCCATATTCAACACCGCGCAGATCGATCTGCTCTGAGCTTCCTTGAAGACCTTTGGGTCGAGAAGGACCCTCAGGAGCTGCGCTGCTTCAAGCTCGAATTTGTGCGTCTATTTTCTTCGGTTGGTGATAACCCTGTACTGACGCGTTGTGCCGGTTTGTTTCTTTTTATAGCACTTTAAGGAGAACCCTTACTTCACGAACAAAGTGCTCACGAAGGAGTATAGTTATGTTTCTCCGCCAGGTGCTGCCGACGACAAACCCGATGAGAATGGGATTACGGAGGCGATGGTTGATTTCTCGTGGGAGCGAGATGTTAAAATCAACGTGAGTGTTGAACTGATTTTCCTGAGATCTATTCTTAGGCGTGCCGAGCAGCACTGACACTGCATGTTCTTTTAGAGCGTGAAAATTGATTGGAAAGATGCGGAGAAGGCGCTCACCAAACTGTACCCCCGGGAACTGGACCCGGAGGATACAGAAGATATTGCCGAGCCCGGCAGTTTCTTCAACTTTTTCGAGCACGAAAATGACCCGATGGACGTAAGTGCCTTGTGGGTTGGTTGGTTACGATGAACTGACAGAAAATGGATGGTGTTATTGTTGTTGATCAGATTGGGGTAACAATCGCCAACGACGTGTTTGCAGAGGCCATTGACTACTTCCTTGGAAACGTTGGTGGGGAGGAAATCGATAGCGACGAGGAGGACTCGGATGATGATGACGACGATGCTGAGGAAATTGACCTCGAGAAGCCCCGGTCTAAGAAACGCCGCGTGTAGAGATTTATACATATATTACTGTGTACATTTTCGTGGATCTGTGTTCAATCAGCCTGGTGGAGCGGTCTCACGGGGCCCGTCTCGCTAGCAAGGCTAAATATAGACATAGAATAACAGAACCAAGCCTGAGCAAGTTCTCAGACCGCGCATCTTTCTCTCCTTCCACATCCTCTCCATAATGAGATTCGCTCTCGCTGCCGCCGCCGTCGCCATCCCCCTCGTTTCTGCATGTGCTGACCCGGCTCAGCATGCCCGTCGCATGAATTACGAACGCCAGGCCGCACCCTCGCCAAGCACGACCCCTGCAGCACCCCCAGCAGGCACCTCTGCTGTAGGCGCAGCATCATCTTCGTCGGGTCCAGCCCCCGCTGGATCCCAGGCCCCCTCTGGTGTTGTGCCGCCTGGTCAGACGACACCGCTAGCTCCTGCCCCCGCTGCAACTTCGTTCTCATTCTCCCTTTTGGCTACGAATCCCACTGCTGTCCCTCTCTCCAATATTGTTGCGACTGCACTCAGTGCCACCACCCGTCCACTTGATAGCACTGCAGCTCCGGGAAGCGTGCCCACGTTCATTCCAGGTGCACCAGCCCTCCCCAATGGTTAGTCTCCCACACTCGTGAATTAATAGTTGACGGTTGATCAGCAAACTGATCGATTTTTTTTTCCTTGTGTGTTTAGCTGCTCTGCTGAACCCCGCGAACTATCCTGCTTTGGATAAAGTTCCTCCCATCGACTCCCCAGAAGTCCAACAATGGATTCAGGAGGTTCAGAATTCCGGCTTTACGATCCCTGGCCTTAACGCGACTCTAGCTGGTTAGTTGATCTTTAAATAGCTTGAAACTTTTGTCGTCTGATTCCTGATCCAGGTGGTTGCCCCGCCAATGCTGCTTTCGCTGCCGACACGAGCCGTTGTTGGTGGACCTGTGGTGGTTGCACTCGCGAGTCTGATATCACCGAATGCCCTACAGCCAAGCATTGGGGCCTGACCTACGATGATGGCCCAGCATTCTATACGTCTGATTTGCTTCATTTCCTTGACGAGAAGCAGTTGAAGTCGACGTTCTTCGTCGTTGGCTCCCGTGTCATTTCGTTCCCCGCTATTCTTCAGGACGAGTACATGGACCAGCATCAGATTGCCGTTCACACTTGGAGTCACCCTCCTCTGACCACATTATCCAACGAGGAAATTATCGCGGAACTCGGATGGTCCAAGAAGGTTATCAAGGACGTTCTCGGCGTAACTCCCAATATGATGAGGCCTCCCTTTGGTGATATTGAGTGAGAAGATTTTTCCCTCGACGGGGTTCTTGGCCCGCTAACCGTTTTATACGAATAGTGATCGTGTGCGTGCGATTTCCCTGGCCATGGGGTTGACCCCCGTGATGTGGACACGCATTAGTCCTTCTGCCACCTTTGACACGGATGGTGAGTTTATTTTTGACTTGATTTCGTTGACTTGGCTCATAATTCACGACTTGTAGACTTCAACATTCATGGCGGATTAACGTCGGTCGGACAAGTCTTGCAGAACTGGCAGAACATTTTGGGCAATGTCTCTACTCGGGACTCGGGATTCATCGTCTTGGAGCACGACTTGTTCCAGCAGACTGTCGAAGTTGCAACTGGCTACATCTTGCCTGACGCCATCGCTCGTGGCTTGACCATCGAACCCGTTTATTCGTGTCTCTCAAGACCTCTTGCCAACGCCTACATTGAGACCAATGACAACTCAACTAATCCCCCACCCACTGGTTCGGGTGCGGCTGCTGTCCTTAGCGCTCCCCCCACTACTAACTCGGACGGAACTGGTGTAGGTGCTGCCGGTCCGCAATCCACCACTACCAAAGGTAGTTCAGGTGGAATTGAAACGTTCCGCCACGGCACTACTGGCGCGGTCCTCGCTGCCTTTGCTAGTTTGTTTGCGCTCCTCTAGGCCCTACATGTGACCCAACTTTATGACCCATGCTAACTCTTCCGGTCTCTTTCCACTCGCTCTTTTGTTATTACATTCGTTTTCGGACGCCATATGAACTTACTGACGCGTGGCATAATTAGTGTTCTTGTTCTCCCGACGTAGAAATACAAGCCGCAAAAGATACATCAACCTTTTCTACGTACCAGTATCAGCGAATCTACCTACCCAACTACTACTGCCTAAAACCGACATCGCCGGGTTTCCCTGACAATCGAATACCCATCATTGGACAATTTACTCGTTACCTAGTACATTGTTGTTTAGACTTTTTTTATCTTCTGATCCATAGATTGTATTGGAGGCGTTTGTCTTTTTGTATTCTTTCAATCCTCCTGTTCTTGTTGGCCTGGTGGACCATCTTTATATTGGTGTTTCTTTTTCTTCCTCGGAATACTGTCCGCGTCTTGTTGTGGTCATGCCAGACATTTACCCAATCGTATGGAAATTTTTTTTGGACCTTCTTTTCGGGAAGGACTTCATATCGTAGTTTGTTTCTATTTTTGACCTTCTATTCGGAATATAGAACACGGCCATGTGCTGGACGAATGTTGTGGCGTTTATATATATATCTTGGTCTTGTTTTAAAACGACGGCTGCCACGGCAGCGGTTCCATGAAGCAGATAAGAATACACTTGCGCTCGTGTGGCACGTTCGGCATACAGCCCTGATTTATCCCACTACGGTTCCATGTTGGACGCTCGGTCCTTAGTGGGCCTTCGACATTCTTCTGATAAGCCGGCACACACACGTTACCGGTGTTCTGTGAAGTGGTATATATGTATATATTGGACAGGCTAACGAAACTTATTCTATGACAGTAAAATATGCTAATTGTGAAGTTGATAATGGACACTATTGCGGGAAAAGAAAAACGACCATTGTACAGGTTGAGATATAGGGGGCAAAGGGGATAAAGAAGCAAAAGGGAAAAAAAGCCCGGATCATCATGTCCAACGATCGCTAGAGGCAATCGCAAAAAAAAAACACTATGTATAGTAGTTACGAGAATGAGCACCTCAAGGGGGAAGGGATGAATTAAGGAGCCAGACCAGGTCTACAAAGTGATATGAAGTGTATGGTGCATTGAGTGTAACAATTAACGGAGGATGGCATGAGCATGGTCGTGAAGGGAAACGTGCAGAACGGGATGTATGAAAACATGAATGGACTTTAAAAAAAAGTTGGAAAATCCAAAACAACAATAGCAAGAAAACAAGTGAGGGAGAACATCGGAGGAAAAAAGAATCAACCCAAAGCCCCATAATGGCACATAGTAATAATAAGGTAAAGGGATGAAGAGAAAAAGGATACCACAGACAGGGGGATATAACCCGGATTGACAGACCAATAGAAACAGAGTCTCAGGCAAAAACGTCTAAGTTACTGAACTGCAGAACAAAGGGTAGCGGTGAGGTGAAACAGGCGAGAGGAACCGGTGCTAGTCCAAGCACGGAAGAACATAAGTGTGAAGGTGGGGGGAGATAAGAGCACAGCCTACAGCACCAAGCCGAAGGATGCCATGAGATAGGAGTCAGAAGTTGAGCCCGGTCAGAGCGTCAATCCCTTCGGGCATGAGCAATCACCATTCTGTCACAAGACCATCAGCCTCGGTGGGTATTAGCCAAGGATGATCAACAACATCCCGAGCGCATTTCCGTTCCCTCATGTCAGCGACCAACATGGGCATCAAAAACGAACAGAGGTCGGCAGAGTCAGCTTTGGTATATGAGTACTTCTCCATCATGACTCGTTCGAGCGGCCATGGCTTGAGGGTGCGGATATATCGGAGAGCGCCTAGAAGGAAGAACAGCAACAGGTTGTTGATCAATACTCATGACGATAGAATGATGGGCAAGTACTGGCACACATACCCGTATGATCGAACAGCTCCCTACTATATTTACCGCCCATCTTAACTTCCATAGGGAAATCACCTACGAGTTCGATGATTTGCGCCATATGGTCGTCATCTTTCGTGAAAAGTTCGCCTTGGCCCTGAGGATCGAATAGGTATTCCGCCGTGAGAAGCTCAAAGACCTGTATATAAGACCAATAAGTGACCAAACTAAGCTTGAAATTTTAACAAAACATACCACACACGCGACACTCCAAATATCTGCTCTCGCATCCCAATCACGACGGCCCAAGATGGCTTCTGGAGCACGGTACTGACGGGTCTGAATATCCTCAGTGTAGTGCTTGGTCGAAGGCGTTGCATTACCAAGGTCAGCAATCTTTACGGATATTGGCAGAGCAATGCACTCTGGCGGTAGGGCCCCTGAAAGAGAACGTTCAAGATGGTTGACATATGTGGGGAAGAAGTATGAAGTGGTTGGTGATGTAAGGGGCGTTGGAGGTGGCGCGGAAGGGGAAGAAGCGGCAGGGGAAGAGGTAGCGCGAGCAGAACGACCAGTGGAATTAGGTGAAGGCTGAGTTTGGAGAACACGAGTCATGGTGCGAGACTTGGTCGTTCGCTTGGGCTGGTGCCATGAGAATTGACATTTACTTGATGAAGAGGGATGGCAGGTATGCATATGGCCAGAGAGTTGCGAGATTTGTCTGGGAGGGGAAACACGGGGTAACGCACGCTTGGATCCTGAGGAAGGTCGCGTCGGTGCTGTCTGAGTGAGAAGGGAAGGGTGGTCAGATTTGGTTTTCTTTGAGCCCTGTGGGAGCGGAGTTCCTGTGGGTGATGAACGGGCAGGGGTGGCGGTGACGGATGAACTCTCTGAGGTGGTTGATTCGGTAACTTTGGTCGGTGGGAGTATCACATCCGGTAAAGGGAAGAAGTCACTCTGCTGACTGGTGGCACCCTCTTGTCCATCAGCACTAGCGACAGCCGATACAACAACTGCAGGCGCAGGAGCAGCAGTCCCTGGATCCTTCCAGAAACTCGAGGTTGATATGCCAGACGATGAGCGCATCTGAGTCTGATCAGGTCCCGTTGCCAACTGTTGGTCGCCTGCCGATGAACTCGACCTAAAGGGCGCTAAAGAGGACGACACTTTCTCCTTCCAGGACGATGATAGACCAGGATTCGCCTTCCAAGAAGACGATAGGGCATTCTGTAGCTCACTCTCCAGTGTCTCCCGCTCCTTACCCTTCGATCCTTTGACAGGGACCCCGATACACTCTGTTAATAGGTCGAGATCCTTATCACGTGAGTTCACACCAATAAGCCGTGCATTAACTTCAGTTGCGACCTTGGCCAAGCCGATGAAGCCAGCAACAACATTGCCGATTGAGTTCGACAAAGAGGTAGGTGGGGTGCTGGTCATGCTACTCGACCCGATAGTAGTCGATGCCATGGTGGACGAGATTGATGAGGAAGATGAGGAGGCGGATGGAGAAGCCACATCAGATCGCATTAGAGCAGGAGCAGGAGCCACAGGGGCCACAGGACCGATAGAGGACTTCTTCCCGATCTTGCGAGCAAGATCCCCTGCACGTGTGCTATATGAGGAAAGACCACTGGATACCTTGGGAACGCTGGAGCTGGGACCAGCCGCAGAGCCGCTCGGTACGCTGTAAAAATGTGAACCCGATGTTGATCCAGTCAACCTCGAAATGTGCATCTGGGCAAAGTAGCTCCCAGGTACACTATTCCCCCCGCTACCACTCTCGTTCGGACGGCCGCCCATATCCGTGGCCATCTGACTCGTACTCCGCCCCCAACTTCGCCCCGGGCTCGAAAGTGGTTGTGACTCGAAGATTTGTACCTGTCTCCGGGCACGTTGTGGGTTATAGGGTATCGATACACCGGCTCGGGACTTGGTGGGCTGAGGAACTCCCACATGGCGAGATGTCGGGGATGACGACTGAGCGAGTTCATTCTGGATATGTGCTTCGATGTCCGGGATCGATATTACTATATGGGGAAGACGAGAAGGAGTGGGTTGCCGTCAGCGATAAGGAATGAACAAATATAGAAAAAGGAGCGAGTGTCACGTCAACAACGCCACGAACGCAAGGGGAGCACACAAGGAGGCAAAAAGACTCACGGATGTTCTCTGGCTTGATATCTGTATGTACGAGGTCGCACTCATCGTGGAGATATTGGAGCCCAAGGAGAACTTGCTTGGCTATCACTTTGACCAAAGCCTTAGGGACACCCTTCTTCTTGTTCCTTTCGATCAATGCCAACAGATTCTCTCCGAGCGGTTCGAAAACAATACAAACATGGGAGGACTCTGGTCCTTGGTGAGAGAAAGAGTCGAAACAGGAAACAACATGTTGCCGGCCAGGGTGCTTGGGAGAAAAGGAGGAGACGTGGGTCAACAGCTTGATTTCGTCTCTCGCAGTCTCGGCGTAACGGCCCGCAGATTTAACAACCTTGAGAGCCGAGTGACGGTGGTCCCTGAATGTGGCCATTGAATATGATGAGATATAATACGGAATATTTCGGACGGCGCACCGAGTGTCTTTCACCAGCCATACGGTCGAGAAATGGCCCCAGCTTGAGACAAAGACAACACGTCAACCGGGAATTGGAAAAAATGTGAAGAGAAATAACGTACCCAAGCTTTCTGACAACACGATAGCGACCGTGCTTGAATGTATCACCGATCTTGACAGGAAGGTAACCTCCGACATTATAGTCTGCTGGGCTCTCCTCGTCCTTGCATGATGGTTCGTCAACGGGTAATATCTTTGGGCCCGTGGGAGTAACGACATATTGATACTTGAGGCAAGGCTGCTTGTGCGCCATCTACGGGATGGCTTGAGGAAGGGGTAGGGGACGGGGAGAGCGGGTGGAGGATATGAGGGAGAGGGGAGGAGAAGAGAAGCTCTGCCACAAGCTCGTATCGCTCGACCCCTGTGACAGACACTCCGTCACCCGTCACACCGGAGCAAATCGCCAATCGGTACACAGCCAGCCGTGGGTAACCAACAAACACCTCCCTATGTCCCACTCCTTATCTTGCCGCTCCAAACTCATATCATCTTCTCACCATCCCCCCCAGCGTCATCGGCTTTATAGGGGTTTCTCCTCGTCAATCTTCATTATCCACACAGATAACCCCAAAACCACGTTGGGCACACCACTACCCGCGATTACCACGAGGCACAATCCTAATCCAATTTCCTCCGAGCTTTAACTGCACGACAGTCAGCAGTCAACTCCAAAGCGCTATGAAACTTTACCTCTTTCTTCCTTGTTAGCTCCCCGAGGGCACATAGCGAGCGCCACCATCCCAGCCTCTTGTATTCCACGGATCTGCGACTCAACACGATTATGATCATTACACACCTTCTGCTTGCGCTGCCTGGTCCGGAACCTATGCGTTTAGCCAGTGGCTTTGTGAAACATGCCTCCGGTGGTCAAGACAGCTCTGGATATATCACAACTCCCGGCTTTCAATAGGTCGGGTATCACCCCTGTCTCTTTTTACCCCCCACAGTCCTTGGGGGGGGTGGAGGTCTATATCTCTCAGGGACTTTTTCATATTGAGTCCCAAACTGGGACTCTGCTTTCATAACACTGAGATGGACATCAGTGCTTACCTCCCCGGATCTTATCGCTGGCTTCTCCTATGAAAACTCACAAGGTTGGGAACAAGGTCTACATGCCTGGTCTAAATGAAACTCGTGAGCCTTCGTTATGTGTCGTGCGAACTTGACCTGCTCAGCCAGACAAGAATAGAGTGAAGCCAAAAAAAGATGGAGTAGTCTGGGAATATCCTGACTGTCGCTTGGTTGTGCCTGCGCTCGCTAAGGGGAACAGTTCCTTAGTACACGATTCCAAAGTACGTCTAACCTGACTGCGCCCTGACCCCAGGTTCCACAAACTACGCCATCGTCTTGGACTACTCTGGATTAAGTGAGAAAGAGCATCCGTAGCAACCTCATGCCCCGAGCAGATCGTGTGGTGAAGTGTCACTCTTCTTCCACTGTTTAATGTTGAACCGGCGGCAGCGGCAGAGATGTTCTTCTTATCTTCTGTGGGAGGACTCCAGTCGTTTAATAATGACAATAGATATATCAATTCAATATATTCCCATAGCTTAAAGCGACCGTCCGATTGTCGAATGGGACTTAGTTTCAGAGACTACGCGATGACGATGCTGGCACGACTCATGATCCGAGGTTAGACAACAACCACTCACCGACCCTGCCTGGAGACCTGAAGGCTGTCAGACCCCAGCAACCAGCAGAAGTTGTAGCATCAAGATGCCGATAAGTAGTCGAGGAATGAGAACGCAAAGCCCGACTGGGTATACAGAAGTCTAGAATGATATTTTTGTTGGTGGCGCAAGGTCATTTTTTCAGGCGCTGGGCTCATCGTGTATACTGTTTAAAATTAGCTTTATACTTAAATCTGGAAGGCGGCCCTCTGTACTTCCGGAGAGTGGACTGCTAAGATAAAAATAATCCCAGTGAGACTATGTGAATATACATAGGCTGGGCCGGGGGAGATGAAATAAAAGGGCGAGAAAGATTGGCCAGAGCCCAGCATCATCCTGATCCAGTCACCCATTCATTCAGAAGCACCTTGTGAGCGAAGCAAGATAAAAGTGCCTAGTGTTAAGAACGTCATTTGGAGTGGAGCTGAGCTTGCGAAATTCGGATGGCAGGCCCATACATTACTGTATATTGAATAAGTCGTGGCCTTCCTGAAAGGGCACACCAAGACATTTCCAATAAAGGGCAACTCAGTGAACATATGACAGGGAGACGCCGAATATTGCGACATAAAATCGCAGTTGTCTCTTAACCGGCACACCGGGGCCCCACAGCCACACAAAGCTTTATTTATCCTCAACCACAACCACCCGGCTCTTTTGTACCCACGTCTATCTTCTCTACGTTTAACTTCCTGATTTCCGAGGACCGCTCTCATTACAACATCAGGTCTTTTGCCCAAGCCGTCGTATATTAGCCCGTCTGAGGCTCCTATAATATGGCCTCGTCTCCGGAACCCCCGCTCGGTCCCCCCCAAGGGCCAGCTCCCTACGGTCTGACTTCTGGAAGCATGGTCGCGGTTCACAAAAAGTTCATCGGGGCTGTCAAAGACGAGTGGTCACTATACAGGTAAGTAATTGACACGCTTCAACTTTAAATCATCCTAACGAACGTGTCCCCAGCGACCGTGCCTCCGACTATACCATAGGTGAACCTATTGGATATGGCGCTTCCTCCAGTGTCTATACTGCTTCATATCAGCCTCCTCATGGTACACCCACGCCAGTTGCGCTCAAAGTCCTAGATCTTGATTCCCTCCCTCGCCGGTCGCTACAACTTCTGCAACGTGAAACGACATTGATGTCCCTTTCGAAACATCCCAACGTACTCCGGGTTCGCGGCTCCTGGGTTGACGGACATAAACTCTACATCGCTTTGCGCTTGATGAATAAGGGCAGCGCCGCAGACGTGATGCGATACGGGTGGCCTGGTGGAATGGAGGAGGATGTTGTTCGGTGTATATTACGACAGACCCTCCAGGGGCTCAAGTGAGCCTGTTCTCTCATTGAATCTCTGTACCTCTCCCTGACTACTTCTTCCACCTCACTCTGATAGCTACCTCCATATAAACGACTTCATACACCGCGATGTGAAGGCCGCTAACTTACTCATCGATGATGATGGTACCGTGCTCCTAGGAGATCTGGGTGTTGCCGCCGACCTGAGCGAAGACTCGTCTCACCATATGTTCTCGACGCCACAATCAGGAAAGACTTATACTATAACCGCAACAGCCGTCCTTGACCGGTCACAGGCGGGGCGCACGGCCGCTCCTGATGGATATGTCAAGTCCAGACCAAAGATTGGAAAGCGCAAGTCATTTGTCGGAACGGTGCGTATGCCCATGGGCACAACGAAGCGGGGAGCTTACGCGCGTCGTTTAGCCGTGTTGGATGGCGCCGGAGCTTATTGAAGGCAAACAATATGACTCCGCAGCTGACATCTGGAGTTTTGGCATCACTGCTCTAGAGCTTGCGCAAGGCCGTCCTCCGAGATCGAGGGAGTCACCTAAAGACGTCCTGCTACGAATGTAAGTAGACCCAGCTCCCACTAAAATGGGTTTTGAATCGCGTCTTCCAGTATCCGCGATAAACCTCCCACGTTGGATAGAGATAACGGGGTGCATAAATACTCCCGTGCCTTTAAGGAGATGGTTGACAGCTGTCTCGTGAAGGACCCTTACAAACGGTGCGCCCTTCTATCAGTCCTCTGTTGCCGGCGCCTGCTTACCAACCCAAAGTCCTACTGCCGAGCAACTGCTTCAAACACCGTTTTTTAAGGGCTCCAAGAAGAGGAGCTATCTAATTAATACGATTCTGAGTGAGCCACTACTGTGCCATATAATATATAGGCGATGTCTGACTTGCTTCAAAGAGGATCTACCCCCTTTGACGCGACGCCAGGAACGTCGTGCTGTACGCCACCCACCAACGTTTGCCACGGTCGATTCCTGGGACTTCACCTCTACCCTGCATTCGCCAACGAACAGTATTCACCACCGACGCAGGGCGTTTGAAGATGTCGCATCTCCCCTGATGAGGCAGGACAAGTCCGAAGAAGACTTCCATTCTGAACACGATAACCGTGATCTACGCGAAGCGCATCAACGTCATTCCACGTCTTCCTCTTCCGAAGGTAATACATCAACGGATGGAGCGGATGGAGGCATATCAACGCCACCAACGAATCCATCTTCCTTTACCGAGCCCTCATGTCCGATAATTCCAAAATCGGAACCTGACACCGAACCACTCTCGGCTTCCCAAAACGAGGGGTCGGTGAAACGAGGTTTTTGGTCACGGATCGCTTCGAACGTCAGGAGACCTAGCTCAAAAGGACTACCGCTATCTGCGACGGCCGATAATATTATTGAAAATGTCGTGGACGCAAGACGGGTGACGCCACACGCCCAATCGGCACAGGCCCGTCTGGAAACAAATAAGGGTCCTGATGGAAGTCTGGGAACGAGCTTAATGCAGACTCAACCGTCGAGAGGTATGGCAGTGAAATCCGGTACTGTTAATGGAGCCTCGAGGAAGCCCACGACGTCGAAAGGTAGTGCGGGTACCACGAACGGCGGTCTATTAGGCTTTGGGGCACGGAGGAATGATCCGGAGCCCAAGACCAAACGGCCAGGCTCCAGGGGAAGTATACTTGGTGGGATGGTTGGTGGGGCGAAAAATAAGTTTTCCAGCGGGTCATAACATCCTAGGAGAATATTTTATCGACAAATGGAGAGGAGTTGTGCCTATGTTTCGTCGGGCGACAACAGGGATTGCGAATACCTAGGATTAGATGTAATTTCTCAATTAATTTGTACAGTACCGTGGCCATGTGGTTTTATATTACAACAACCATCCCGCTTTGATATTCGTTTCTCCAGAGATATTTAGTGCTGAGATCAAAGGTTGCATCGATTAGGTTCCTGACCTATTTTATACTTCAATACCATAATTGTAATCCCTCTTAGCTCAGTTGGTAGAGCGCGTCACTAGTACTTATTCTGAATAAGGTGATGACGAGGTCAGTCGTTCAAGTCGGCTAGAGGGAATATTCTTTTGTCCCTCGCAATCAATCAAACCCGTAAGTATATCTATCTATACGTAACTCATTATATTCTCCTTTTTCTCTACTGCCCACCATGAGCGCTATGGAAACTGATGATACCTCTGTTGTTCTATCTTCCTCCACAACTTCTGGATTGTCTTTGTCCCTGTGAGCTCGCCACCTGCAATACAGGAGCCTCAGTATTGACCGCACACCACCTTCATCGCAGACACCCTCTTCCTATCCTAAACGTTTCAGAGCATCTCACGCGCCGGAAGCTACAGACTAACTCCAAAGATCCGTTTGGTACACTCGTTGTACTCTTTTTATCTCGTCTATGCTCATCCGGTCTTGCGATCATCAGTGCTCGGTGCTCTACTTGGCACACAGAATGGCCGTGAAGTGGAGATTGTGAACACTTTCGAACTTGCCGTGGAGGAGGATGGCGAATCAGTTGATCATGCTTTCCTCATATCTCGACGAGATCAATGTGCGTATCTACGCGGACACCACGTTGTTCCCCTCGCTCTGTTGACATTCGGATGACTGACGGCTGTGTCCTGGCTGGTCCACCGTTGTGTGGCGCGCCCTGTGATGGTTTCTAGATAAGCAGGTGTTCCCCTCATTGGAGTTTATTGGCTGGTACACAGTTGCGCTGCGTCCAACGCCCAAACACATTGCGCTGCACGAACAGGTATGTCTGCGATCCGCTGTGGTACTTATGCAGGCTACTAAATGTTGTGTATCTGGACTTCTAGTTCACCAACTACTGCTCTACCCCATTGCTCCTCGTTCTACAGCCCACACTCGCATTCGTCTCTAGCGCCGATGTGAATGCACAGACTCTCCCTTTCAAGGCTTTTGAACCTTCCATCGAGATTAAAGAGAGAACCTCGAGATCGGTGTTTATTGAGGTACCGTACAAGGTGGAAACAGGTGAAGCCGAACGTATTGCAGTGGATTGGACAGCCAAAGGAGGAGGTAGTGGCACCAGTCGTGAGTACTGTTGTTTTTGTTACTTTTGTACGTATATGTGTTGACAATACTGTTAGTGGACTCGCACCTTCAGACGCAAAGGTCAGCCGTCAAGATGCTCCATGAACGTATCTTGGTTCTAGTCAAGTACGTTACAGACGTCATCGCAGGTGTGTCTGGATACTGCGCTCCTTGATCATTCTATATTCGATTGATCTTTAGGCCAAGCCTCCAAGGATCACGCAACACTCCGTGCCTTGGCAGCTCTTGTCGCATCCCTGCCGGCCACAGAGAATAAAGCTTTCCGCCAGGAATTCAACACCGTAAGCCTCCGCAACGTTTTATGCGATCGATACACGCCCTATATGCGTTTATTACTAGGAATATGAAGATGTTCAACTTACGGCTTTCCTGTCTTCTCTCACCAAGTCTTCCAACATCCTGAATGACGTAAGTGCTCCTCTCTCAAAGTTGTGGGATCTTTGGAATCCGGATAGAATGTTAATGGACTTGTACTTTCTTTGTTTCAGTTGGTCGACAAGCATATTGTATTGACAGCTTCTCGTGATGATCGAAACCCACGAAGACGAAATGTGCCAGGAAGACAAGGCAGTAGTGCGGTCGATTGGCATTGAGCAGAACGTGTACAAGTAGAGGTCGACGAGAAATGTTGGACAACAGGATGAAACGCCTCGCCTATATCGCATTGTTCTTCCACGATTGAGTCGCATCCGAACCATGGCTTTGTAACACCACGAATCACGAACAGATTATAATTGTCTGGTGACATAGACGCTTAAACCAGTACTAAAGTCTTCTCATTGATCGATAGTGGGATACCCAACCCATCAGAACCCCAACCAAATTCAAACGAGAACGAACCTGACTGAGATTTCGGGTTCTGCTCTGTCTTGTAAATCCGACTCCTGAAACGCCTCGCTAACGTCGCATTGCATCACAAATTATTTGTTGGAATGGAAGAGAATTTGACATCGGAGTCTAGGTCTCCTTTCAGAGAAAATCAGGGGCTCCCTGGTAATTAAACGAGAGCGACGATCTGTCGATGGAAGATGTTCCCTACTAATACACATTAATATTACACGCAGAGCATTCTCTAGATACAAAATGAAGATTGCCACAGGACTAAACACCAATACTAGCGAGATTTGAGCCACGATGGACGATAAAGCTGCGTGGCATACGCACCGATGAATAACTTTCTTTTGACCAGAAAACCGGATGACTTCTCGCTTCTCCAAAATGTACAACGTTCTCTCAAGGGCATGGCTGGTGTACCCTTGTTGTGTAACGAATTCCTTGCTAAGGGTAGAATACGTTGTCGTCCATCCGAGAGGGAGCCGTCGGCGGATATCGCGTTCGATACGACTCATTTCTTCATTTAGCTCTCCTCGCGATAGGCCGTCCGCGGAGCCAGCTGCGACAGCGTCCATAGTAGAGAACTTGAACAGCCGTATCGCTTCTTCAACATGATGGTTTTTGACAGTTGAGGAAAGAGTCAGCTTTGCCAGGGACTCGGATATCCGAATGATGGCTTCCAATTGACTAGGGGATACATGACTCAGGTGTAACTCGTTTGCATACCCTAGTGTACTTACCGAACAGTGATGGGAATCGAACTTCGTTCGTTGTTGTCTTGTTCAACTTGTTGCACCTGTTTTCTCAAGCTGACGAAGTGACTGCTAAGCATCTCCTGAGCCTCCGCAGAAAGCCGGGGTGCGCATTTGCTGATGGAAAGGATCAGTCGATACAGATCAAGTGACGGTGATAATACGTTCTTTACCTCTTGCAGTAGGCGATATATTTCTTCATCTTATCGAGCGGTATCTCTCCTTCATTCTGAGTGCCATCATCGTCTGCCTGATTTTGTCTGTTCATATGAATGTTCATGACATGCTTAGCTATAAGCTACGAAAGAATTAGACCAATTAGAGGTGATGGCTTCAGAAGGGTGACATACTTTATCTCGTTGTTCGTTATGTTCATCTTTGACAATGAATATCATGTCAAATCGGGACAGAATCGTAGTTTGGAAATCAATGTTCTAAAGGTAATGTTAGAGATCTCACAACATGCACATAGTGATTGATATTTACCTCGCCGGGACTGCGCCCTTCGTCATAGCGACCAAAGACAGGGTTTGCCGCAGCAAGTACACTTGTTCGTGAATTAAGAACCGTCGTGATCCCTGCTTTAGCAATAGATATAGTCTGTTGTTCCATAGCTTCGTGAATGGCAACACGATCTTCGTCTCTCATTTTGTCAAACTCGTCAATACAGACGACGCCTGTGTCTGCCAACACCATTGCTCCTCCTTCCAGGTAGAATTCACGCTGTCAATGTTCGTCAGCGTACCATATACGGGATGGTGTAAAGTGTAGTCTTACTGATACGGCATCGCGCTGTACGGAAGCAGTCAAACCAGCTGCGCTGGAGCCTTTCCCTGAGGTATAGACTGCGATAGGTGCGACCTGAGAGATGATGTTAGTTGAAGTGAATGAGAGTACGCAGTGGACCTGCCGTACCTTCTCAACGAACTTCAGTAGTTGGGACTTTGCAGTACCAGGGTCACCCAACAGAAGAACGTTAATATCTCCACGAAGTCTCATTCCATCAGGTAGAACTTTCTTCGAACCACCAAACAATAGACATGTAATCGCCTTCTTGATGTCTACACTACACCGTCAGGGAAGACAAAGGGTGATTTGTTAAAACTTACCAAGGCTTCCGTAAATGCTAGGCGCAACGCTTCTGGAAAATCGTTCATAGAACCCGTCACTCCTTGCCATCTCGGAGAATTCTTCCTCTTCCTCCGGGGAAAACTGTACACCAAATGGATTCGTTCCAGCACCTCCTGCTGATGCGAGCTCCATATGAATGACACGCAGATAAGGTTGTCGCAGAGCAGCGGGCCCGGCATTTTTCTGTAAGAGGTTACATTATGATTGCATCCCAGCTCAAGAAGCCCACGCACGTTCTTCGCAGACTGAAAAGTCGAATATACACCAGTAGTGATGATCCTCGAACCCGGTACGACCTTACCGGTGAGGTATCTATCCATAGAAAGCAGCATATGACGAGGCAGCTCTCCAACAGGGACCATGTCGGGTGCTTCTTGTAACTTCAGGGTTTGCTGATCCGTGAATGTGGATTTTTGGTGGATGATAATGTATGGATCCATTGGGCAAGAGTTGGATTCGCCACCGGCAGGGGTAGCATCGCACCTTCTTGGCAGGCCTTTTTCCGAACCCGAGCCAAGCCCACCCAGACCACCTTGTGGGTATATGAATTTGTAGGAATGACAATTGTGGCACTGGAGGACGAGCTTTGTTGCGCGAGAGGACAGAACCGATGCGGAAATGACAATGCCGGGTATGCGAACTAGTTTGTTCATGGTGTTGGCGGTGAGATCACGAAATGGTAGCATATTGAGTCCAGTTTGAAGGGTTATCTGGATCTTGGGAATAGACGAGGAGGAAGCGTCTTCACCCTCCTCCGACCCACCAAGAGGGTACAATATCGAACGAGCAGCGCGGGTAGCCGCATTCTCAAACTTGGTAAAGTATTCTCAGTAGAGTTCCATAGAATATACGCGTGCACTCACCAGTGGTAGGACATCGGCAGGTCGGTCCTGAATGGCGAAGGCCAGTTCTTCATTAAACAATCCAACATGGCGAAGATCAACCTCCAGGAGATACTGCTTGAGAAGTAAATTTGCTCTCAGCTTGTCCCTATCGAAAATTAGCCAGTTATTGCTGACCGCTATCCTATATCATACCTATAGATGAATTCTCCTCCAACACGGTACGATTGCAGAAACTCGAGTAGCAATTTTTCGGCCTCCGATCTCGAGTCGAGTGTTGTTGCTGCTGGTACATCATGCACAGCTATATTATACACGCGATTAGCATCAAACCCAGACATCGTTGGTTGCGGGTGGAGGCGGTAGGCACGATGAGTCGAAAGGAACGCGATGTGTATCCGACGCGTCAAGATCGCTGGGAATAATGAGGTTTAGGGCCGGTCCAAGCGCGTAAGGTTGCCCCCGCTCATCCACACAAGTCCACTACTCCAAACACGCAGCTACTCTCTGGAGGAAGATGTCCACCCTTTTGCTGCAGAGATGACGATAACACACTAACTTTCGTCCTGTCTATTCCTTGTCTTTGTCGACCCCTTGTTTTTTATGTGATAACGAAAACTCGACTTTCTGGCATGTTATCTCATTCTCGGTAACTAAATCACAAGTAACCCTGCGCATTCCGGAGCTCACTGAAGATCTAATCTATTCCCCGCATCGGAACGGACAAGTAAATTTGGGATTTCTGTGGACTTTGCTCGTCGATTCTGAGTCCTCCTCAATTGGGCAAAGCCTTACCAAGGATATCATGCATCACAACATCCTCTCTCCCATCCACCCTCTCACTCGCGACGTTCCTCCCTCCATATGAATTTACTTACCCCGTTCCGAATACTTCATCGATAGAAATAAGGTTATCGCTCTCACACACCTGTGCACTTCTCGCTCTCGTAACTCAGCGGGATGTACACTGCAACACTGGTATTTAAATTATCAACCTTTACAACACGATGCTCGCAGGCATAAAGACAATACACTGCAATTTCAGAGTGGAGTCCGAGTGGTCATTTTTCTCGGCCCCTTGTTCCAACGCCTCGGAATTGGACCGGCGACTGCGGACAGTCCCATTGTCTCGCCCAGTAGCAGTTAATGTTGTTTTTAAACCATATTACTGGCGAAGGAACCTGCAACCCACGACGGATGCATGTCGAGCTCCTCTTGTGCGCAGAAAGAGGGGTCCGTTTCTTTGTGAAAAGATACCAGCATGCAATGTATTTCCTAGAGAGTACATTGTTTATGCAGCCCCCCATACCAGACACTGCATGGGAAATACACCCTACATCTAGCTGGTCCGGGTAAGGACGAAACGCCCGATCAGAGCAGTTCATTGGCACGCCCTCTGCACCACACATGCTTCCGTTCCTCGATGTACTCGAGCTCGCTAATCTTGAAGCGACCATGTTATTCCCCGGTCGAGATCTCATTCCCGAGAATCTAATACGTGAGCTGGAAGAAGCTTATGCAGGCTTCTGAACGTTATCCCAACTCGGGGTCGATCGGACAGTATCGAAGTGGTGCTTTGGGTGACAATCCTCGTGAAGGGTCTCGTCTTGAGGATGGAGTACGGCAGCTGCCGAGGCAGGCTTTGTAGTCACATTCGGTATGAGGCGACTCATTCAGTACTTTGTGTGCGGCATGAAGGCATCTTTTCATGGGGTTGGGGTAGCTGCTCCGCGATCAGTGCCTAGTGACCGCGATGACGGACTTGAATACTCGTTTTTGGGTGAGGACTAACAGTGGGGCACAAAAAATGCGTTAGGGAACTTTAAAGCCCACCGCGGGACTCGAACCCGCAACTTTCAGATGAACATCCGCGTAAGCGTAAAAGTCTGACGCTCTGACCAATTGAGCTAGGCGGGCTTATGGCGAGAATATTATTGAGCCAGCATAGATATGAGTGCGTGCACTGCCCTACTGGCGACGCCCGCGTCCGAGGATGGTTGTCAACGAGATCATTCTAGTTTGTGATGAAGGCAGTGTTCGATTACAAAGGGGTTGGGTGGACAAACGTGGAGTTTACCTGATTATAGCAATCGACTCTAGCGAGCTCCAGAGGTTCCAAGAGAGATGGTGAATCCTGTCACTCGTCCCCATCTTCGGGTACCATACTACATGAGTTCAGATCGCCACTACAACACATGTTCTTGCATAAGGCTCGTTGATCTGAAACAGAACTTTGTATTGAGAAGGGTGCACAACACGCATGGAGTTACCTGCCAGGACGCCCACGGCGGAGGGGAAATACCTCCGTGGGAAACGGCAACATGACGTGGACCTGAGATACCATCCGCTTACGTAAATGCGCAGCACTCGTATATGGGAGGCCATTTTGATCTGGTTCGCAGGGAATCCACAGCTCTCCTCCCAACCACCATCTTAACCCTCCTGACTCGCATTCTTCATTACCTTCCGCAGCCAAATGTCGGACTCCTCGCTGTATACAGCAGGCTTCGAGTCATACACTATGTTCGACTACTCTAAGCAACCCGGTTTTGACTTCCTATCCCAGAGCACGGATGCCTTGCCTTCACACCCAGACGTGGGTGAATTCGAATCCGAGATTGATTCTACTCTCGCGGGATTCGAGGGCACGGAGCCTCTCCAAATTCTTGTCCAGAATGATTACTCTTTCATCAGACCCGGTCTGACCTCATGCGGACCTCTCTCCGCGTTTACGGAATCGGCTTATGAGTCTTCGTCTACCCGCTCCGAATCTGCCTATAATCCCCCATCTCCCAACTCTGGTTCCACGTACTCTTACGCTGGTTCCTCTTACTCGTCCGCATACGATCTCGAGAATATGGCCTTGGATTTCCAACACGGAGTCTGCGTCGATGACTACACCACGCAGTCTGGCATCGGCGTCAATGACTCAGTCGACCCTACCTCCTTCGGTGCCTTACCACCGACTCCACCTCGCAGCCCTCCCGCTGCCATCTCTGCGGGCAAGGCGTACAGAACCAGCTATCCTGACTACTGCCCTCCTAGGCGTAGCTCAATGACCGAATTATACCCGCAAATAACATTTAACACTGCGCCCATCGGTGGTCATTCCACCGTCTCCCCCATCAACATCTCTGCCCAGCTACCTCAGGTTCAACAACCTATGCTTCAATCTCGCGCAATGGTCGACGCCCAGAAGGTCGATCCCAGGAAGAAGTACAAGTGCTCGCACTGCCCCCGAGGTAATGTGCCTTGTCTCATCGTTGTTCCCTTAATCTCACTCCTAATTTTCTAGCTTTTGCCCGAGCCTATAACCTCAAGACACACAAGGCAACCCACGACCCTAACCGCTTGAAGCCACACGTCTGCCCTCACCGCACTTGCGGTAGGTCATTCAGCCGTAAACATGATCTGGGCCGCCACCTCGTCAGCATTCATCGCGACGATGCGCCCCTCAACACCCCGGCTTCCCCTGGTAAGAAGCCCATTGGCGTCGAGAGAGGGTCCCGAACCTGGTGTGACAACTGCGGCAAGAGTTGGGTCGGCCGCAGCACCCCTTGCGACTGCCACGATGTCAAGTAAAGAGACGCTGGTCTGCGCAGCTCCGATATGTTTCCGTATGTTACTAAGCCTTTCATCTGCAACCGATGACTTATTTATCACACAGGCATTATGCTATTCTTCTTTGGGTCTGTCAGTACTCGTCTCTGTGCTCCGGCATCGACAACTGCGTCTCAAAATGCTGCCGGTCGTGCACATACACTGTATCACGTTTCGTACCGCCCTGTGATAGTCACTTGGCCCCGCGACGATCGTGATCGTGATATGCTCCCCTCTCCTATGTCGTCCGCCTTTCTATCGTGTTATCTGAACCTGTTATCTTTCGCGGTGTAACTACTACTGATTGGATTGGATGAACTTTTTTCTTTCACAAATCTTCGTAGCGACGACATTTCTGTGATGAATTCTCATGTACTGAACATTCTCGCCTCTCTCTGCTTTCCCCTCCTTTCCCCTTCCATTCCTCCCCCTCTTGTCCCTGTATTCTATATAAAGTCCAATATACATTTCGCTTCTCTTCAGATACAACGAACCAAATGTACTACCTGATTTACATACAAATTTCATCCCAATCTTGAATACCAAGTATACAAAATGCTATCCCAATAGGGTGTAGAGTACTCACCAGTCAAAGTCAGGGTTGACTTCTCCATCGTCCACCACCAACATAACGATTGCATATGCATTGGCAACGACAACAACACACCAGATGGCGTAGGCCAGACAAGTTACGACCTTATGGCTGCGAAAATCCAGGAAAGCATCCGCTGTTCTCACGTGTGTTTCGTTTATTTTCTCAGTATCTTCTAATGGGAAGACTCGAGTAGCGACGGACTCCGGGTGTCGGTCATGAGTCACAGGTGAAGGCGGACCATCTTCTGTTCCATTGCTCGCTTCCCTTGGCGGCACGGTATCAGGCTTCCGTACGCGCATCACCTTCTCCGTGCTCGTGAGATAAATCAGGGGGAATGCAACGAACGGGAGCACGATTGATAATACGACTTGAGAAGCGACGAGAAGTGTGTCGATGCCCGCTCGGCCTACGGCGATAGCGACAACCACGGAAGGGACTAGACTGATCAATCTCGTTATCAGTCTTCGTAGGAAAGGCTAGTAGTTGATGCATCATGAGTTATTGGATGTGATACAAACCGTTAGTGATCGTTGCCACACTCACAGGCATTCGCCACTCTATGAATCCTTCTGAGACGAGTTGACCCGCAAGTGTCACTGTTATGCTCGACGTCTGCCCGGCACAAACTAGTGCCAACGCAAATACCAATGCGGCGCCTGGAACATGGAATGAATTCGGTTAGTTACCTTAGCGATAGTCTAATTTGGTTTCAACAACTTACCTGACCCGATTCGAGACTTGATTAGATCATGAGCGTCAAAGAGTCCCGCAGAGATCTTGTTCTCTTGCTCAGGCCCGGTATAGAATACGGTTGCTGCGATGATTAGAATGCTAGGAACAACGGAACGTCTTGAATGTTAGAAACACTGTCGCCCAAGAGCAACCAAAAGTACTTACGCCGAGTTAATCGGGACGGCAAGAAATAAGAGACTAGTGACAACGTCCACGACGCCATGTGTCAAGTGTTGCCGAATGAATGTGAGGGAATTGTTTTCTCGCTCTTCATGAGGGCCCCGATGATTCCGGCCTGCATCAGCTCTCTCAGCACGAGAGATGTTGAACACTGATCTAAAGCACCGCCGGATCCAAACTGAGAAGCCACCTTCGGCTGGGCTGCCCACGGCATCCATTGTAATGGGAGCAACTGAAACACGGTCCTGAGTAGCTAAGGACGACCCCAAAAATAAAGCATGTGGCATCACGGTCGCGCCCAATATGCCGACAGCTGTGAGGTATCCGTCAGCAGCCTTGAAACGTCAAATCGTACAAAATAGCTCACCAGCATACACTGCATCTGGTTGTGACCTGACTAAGTTTTTATCGGGGATATACCCCATGAAAACATCCCCCCAGTTCGGCTTTGCCCGGACGAGCAAAGCGACAAAACAGGCAAAGACTGTGAGCACCTAATCTGGCTTCAGCGATACATAACACTGGTTATTTGGGGAAAGCGTGTACCAGGCCAACGATTATCAGTTCGAAGGTCTTCACTGGGCGACCCTGACCTTTGTAGGGGTCACTGATTGCCAGAAAAACGAGAACATCGGCTGCAGTGAGTAGAACACCTGCATACAATGGCAATTTTGGAAAGATGAGACAGAAACCTATAGCGGAGCCTAGGAGTTCCGCCAAGTCGGTAGAGATGATAGCAATTTCGGATAAGACATATAATGGATAAAGGACGAGCCACCTAACGAGACGTGGCCGTCGCGTCCGATTGTGCAGGAGAAGACGGCAGTGAGAAGCAAGATCTGCGATTGATATCATATCATCATAAGTATTCCAATACGTTCTACCGCGGTTTATGCATACCAAGACCTGTCACACAACCCAGTCTTGTAGCAAGGGTCTGCCAAAGAAAAAATAGATAAAAATCGAGATTATTAGCCCCAGAAGCTTGGAGGCCCACCTGAAGCACGATTGCACCGAGACCTGCCATTAAAATCACGAAAAGCATTGGTCGGTATCCAAAACTAGAGCCAGCTTGTAAGTCGACGCTCCAGTTTCCTCTACAGACCTATGTTATTTGACCGAACGAAGTACCAAGAAATAAGGTTACATACGGGTCAAAATATGCGACAGCGCATATAATACCGACTCCGACATGCTTCCGAAGGTGGTGGATTGTAGCAGAAAAGCCTTGGAGAACGCATTTTCCAGCTCCACGAGCAAGATTACACAGACCGCTTTTCGGAGGGCGTTGCGGTCTAACAGGTGCGGAAAGAGTTTGTGGCATGACAGGGTATGCGCCAAGCCGCTGCAGACGAAAAGAGCCATATTGAAGGACCAGAAACCCAGGGGAGCGGATAGATACAAGGGACTGGAACGGTAGTGAGAACAAATGCCATTATGACTTCCCGTGCGAAAAGCAGAGAGGGAATTCTTTCTCTATTTGCAGACCGGGTAGCCACGCGGGGTCATCGGTATCAGATCCGCTGCCCTGGGACGCGCCTTGGCTCCTACCAACTACTATGGACGTCAATGACCTTCACCCCCCAGATGACTACAGTCATCGGTTCTTCATATGGCACGAATGGATACAGGTCAGTTACCAGATGTATCCTGATTCCGTCAGACCACCTTACGGCTTTGTAGGCAAACGGTCCACTCGTGACCGAGAATGTATTCGATTACTTTGCAACGTCCATGTTTTACGACAAACAGAGCAACAACCAGGTACTCAGGATGCAGACGATGCACACCGGCATTCCGATTGCCAATGAAGCAGAAGAGCTGAGGTGTGTTGACTTCATACTCAACAATATATTATTAATAGTTATCAGACGCTTTACCGGCATAGAATTTGCTCTCGTTCACGCACAACCACCCTCCTTCTTCATTATCCATAAGCGAGAGCGGTTGTCGCCTGATGAAGGTACGTATATATCCCACTACCGTTATATTGTTCTTAAAGTTCTCATCCATACAGTGAGACCGTTGTCGGCATACTTTATCGTCCATAATCGCATTTACCAATCGCCGGATGTGTACTCTATCCTTTCCAATCGCCTGGTTTGTCTCCCGTCACCGATCGCTATATTTGTGCTCTATTGACCCTGGCCTATCCTTAGCTTACAGCTGTCCATTCTCTACAAGCTTCGCTGGATGTCCTACGCAAACACCGGCCCGATTATACCCCCAGGACTGGTTTTGTTTGGCCAATAGCAGACCCTTCTTTGTCTGATGATGCGTCAAAAACGCGAAAACAGGATCCTGATGCCACTGTTCCGGAACAAGAGAATCTCACTGGCGAAGCAGACAAACATTCACGAAATACTCGACGGGAACAGAACAATATGTTACTCGTCAATGCCATGCGTACTACGGCCGCTCACTCAAAGCTTTCGTTCACGTCCATTACTGCAGAAGCCGCAGATACCGGTGCTGTTTCTGATATTCCTGCGTCGTCGCAGCTACGTTCTTCCGCTACTCCAGCACCAGGTTCCCAGGAGACGGTCACAAAAGGTGTAACGAATTCTATCAATCAGCCCCAAGAACCCTCCAAAGGACCCGCCGGTGGCGGCAAGAAAAAGAAGAAACGTATGTGCACCATTAGTTCCTGCCTGAGCAAGGATCCTTACGCCCGGTTTTAGGTACCTCAATGGCAGCACCTTCTGCTCCAACATAAAACATTGAGGCAGTGACGTGCGCAAAACTACCAATTTTCATCGACACGCTTAACACCGTTTTATATTTTAAGATACCAGACTCTCACGGACTTCGGATGAATACTTTCTTGCTATTTCCAAACATGTAGCTATATTGATGATATACATCATACAGCCAAATTCTCCCTGACTCTGGATTACGAATAGATGTCACCGC
Organism: Macrolepiota fuliginosa MF-IS2; assembly: GCA_015584085.1. Taxonomy (NCBI): domain Eukaryota; kingdom Fungi; phylum Basidiomycota; class Agaricomycetes; order Agaricales; family Agaricaceae; genus Macrolepiota; species Macrolepiota fuliginosa. The sequence goes on along the minus strand of MU151070.1, from coordinate 115,757 downwards.
GCCCCGACTCCCGTCAACTTCCCCGTTAGCCATTCCAGAGGTGCTTTGAGATTGCCGCCTCTTGGGCCACCCGTTCCTAGAGAAAGTGGGTTGGCAGATGCGAAGGACTCCTTCCTATTTTTCGAAGCTTGTTGTACTGCGGAATACCAGATGAGAGCGGGGGCCTCATGAAAGGAGTTGGAGAACACATACCCGCAGCACCAATTTCTTCGACATTTGTTTCCAATACCAGACCGCCTTGTATTACTTCAGACAGTATATGATGCACCTATTGGTAGTCCTCATCAGCTGACATATCACCACTGAGTACATGGGAGTCCTCACCTCATCGAAATGAAATACGAGATCAAGTTCACACACATTCTCGAATGCGCGGTCCAGAGACTCAACGAACACCTGGGAAAGACACCATTGAGCCCCACTTTCAGTGACAACACTACGAATCACCAACCAACCTGGATCAAGTCCAAGACACCAAGCTCACTCTCCGCGCCATCGACTACAAACACGAAGTACAGCGTCGCGTAATTCCGATACACAACTCTCCATTTATCATCCTCGCCGCCTTTCGGGCCAAGGAAGGCCTCCAGTTCTGGAGCATCAAGGAAGTTGCATAGAGTAGGGGGGCGGGAAATGATGAGAGAGAAGATCTTCTGTACTAGTGTCTGGATCGACTGGTGAAGAGGGGTAAAGAACTTGGTTAGGCGAGGGACGCCTGACGTGTTGACTGTTCCACGGAATCATTGTCAGGGACCCAATAGAGCGAAGACACTCTGGACAAGGACTCAACAGATGAGGACAGCATGAATCATGCTGGTTTCGGCAAGTCAAGTGGCAGCAATTAGATTCTGGGAAGGTAGCGAGTCTATCCTCTTGGGACTTGTTTCGTGTGGCGCTGATTTGGACACCCACAAATTCTCCGTGGCGATCTTGAGTACAGGTATTCCGCGAAAGGGAGGACGAAAGTCATCCAAGATCATTAACGTTCGCGTCGTGTTATGTCATTGATCGCATCAATCCCAGTCCGGGGAATCGGCCTCGATTTCGTTGGTAATTCAAAATATCTGATATTTCTGTTCATGTACAGTCCGTCAGGGAATCGGCCTCGATTTCGTTGGTAATTCAAAATATCTGATATTTCTGTTCATGTACAGTCCGCCAGAAACCAAAGATCGAAGCACACTTTTCGTAGTTCATAACTATGAATATTCTACATACACCAGGAAAATACCCTCCTATGAGTCATCTCTAGGAAGCTGGAAGCCAGGTTCCAAACGGCCTGCCAAGCTACTAACTGGTCCCGAAAGTCCAGCTTGACTTTTAAAGCTTTCGAGGAAGTTCTTGATCAGGTTATAATCCATCGGTTCGTTCTCTTCACCAGATTCGTCGTCATGCCCTCGCTCAAGAGTGGCTTTAAGCTCAGCCTCCATAGCGGCTTCTATGTCCTCGTCTTCCACGATGACGTGCGCCTTTTCTTTCCCTTTCCCATTGTCACTCTTGGCTGCTTCGGATGACGGTGCTTTGTTTTTGCCGTTGCCTGCGGGTGCCCGTAACCGTGAGAGTTCGGCATCCATCGCGCTCATGACTGCCTCGAAGGAATCTAACTCCGGGTTGATATTGGGTCGTGGGCCTGGCTGAGGTTCCCTGAGCCCCTTGTTCATGCCTTCAGGCTTCGTTGCTGGTTGGGGTAGAGGCATCTCCGATTTTTTCGCATTCGTTGCACTCTTGGGAACAAACGCTATTTACTTTCAGCACGGCGAGGTGAAGAGGAATAAAGAGGGGCCTACCACCACGCCCCCTCCTGTCTTGAAGAATACCACTCCATTGTTCGTCAGAAATTCCAAGAGCTTGGCGGGAGAACTCTAAAAACTCCTCCTCTTCTTCTCCCATGTCAATCTCAACTTCGCCAACCACCTGAGGCCTATCCTCTTCTGAATCCTCATCTTCGTCTTCTTCATCAGTCTCGTCGTCAGAATCAACGCCTTCGTATGTGTCCCTGGGAAGGATAGGCTCTCTGATCGGCCTGGCTCTGGTTTCTGGCGGTTTTTCGGTTTCTGATACCCCGTGCTCGACAACATCAGTAGTAATTGTTGTAGGAGCTACTCGTTGTGAATTCCTGTAGTACGACGCTGGCATTTTTCCATAATCGCTAGGGTCCAATCCCGGGACCAGCTTATCCATAGCCTCCTTGGTGGCAGCGGATCTGGTGGCATAACCGAACGGTTGACCTCGTGTCTCTTGCTGAATAGAGTCTACATTCTCAGAATCATCGCTGAGGGCCTCGTCAGAGAATTCCTCGCTGTAAATCTTCGTGTTATGATGTGGTCATTGAGTGAAAACATATGCTTACTCCTCAAATCGAGCACCCTCAATATCACCCTCACCCTCAACGAATTTCTCAACCTTGCTTGCCAGGTCCTTGAGGCGAGCCGCTTGTTCAGAGGCCATGCGATCTTCCTCAGAAGATCCTGGGGGATCCACTTCCATGGCATCTTCCTGAGCCACTTTGGCCGCCTGACCCATTGTTTTTTCCAGTTTTTCCTCAAACTCCTCCATATCTATGTTAAGCCAGGAATCATCGTCTTCTTCTTGCAGGCCGGGATCCCCTATCGACACAGCTCCCGCGATAGCGAGATCAACTTGGTGAGCAAAGGACTGCCGTTGGGCCGTGCTTCTGAGATGTGAGCAGTGTTCAGAAAAAGGTATTCAGTTGCCCACCTCGGGGAGCGGATCTCGACAAAGGTGTTTGCTGCTTTGGTCTCTAATTCATTCCAAAGTTGGGATTCTTCTTTTTCCCCTTTAAAATAGCCAGCTGAAACGAGGTTCTGGATATACTGGCTATACTCTATATTCCGCCGAAGGGCATCTTTGTTTGCCTCAGCCTTCGCAGTGTCAGTACAGTGTCAGTACGTCTCCTGCCCATGGAGCTATGTGTGGGTACATGCCTTAGATTTTTCCACCGCTAACTCGTTTGCTGCAGAACGACCCCTAGTCTCCTGATAAAGCATTTCGAAGCCAACGGCCTGATGAAAATGAAAATTGAGGATCTGTGCCTTTCCGGCGCCGAGCGTAACCTTACTATTTTCATTCCAGTATCTTTCCAGTGGTATTCTTTACTTCCTTCACTTTCCTTCCATTGTCCGAATATCTTTGGCGGAAAGAACTTTTGACCAACCAGCTGAGCATAGGCTGTACGGGTCATTCTGATGGAACGCAACACGCTTGTGTTTGGTGGGAAGCGCGACATCCGATGTGCAGACTAGAATAAATTGTTAGATGCCAAGAAACGGCAGAATGGACATATGTTGGACGCTCACACGTAATTGTATGGCATCTCTGGTGTAGAAGGTCTCTACGGCCTTCTGTACAAGGGATTGGTTTGCTAAAAGCGCCTTAGCGACATCCACGGGGACATAGGCTTTGGCCGTATGCATGTGTTCGCGCTGAGCCGCAGGATATCTTGTGGACCCGTTAGCCCTTTATGGCTATGTACGCAAGGAGAAACAGGCACTGACCCGGATATACGGTTCCAGATCGTACCTTCCACCTTCGCGGGTGCAAGCGTATGTCTGACGTTGTCCCTCACTAATTCCAGCGCATCTTCCACGGCAAGATAATCATCTCCTTCCTCGTTGAGATTGTCTTCTTCTCCACTCCCGGCGTTGCCGGTGTACTTTCTATGGCGACGCTTTCTAGAGGGTGGGGATATGTGTGAGAGGGGGATCAGGTGAAGGCGGGAGTTGTATATCCAGACCTATGGACCGTCCAAAGAACAATGAGCATGCAAATTCCCTCACCAGTTCACTGGAGAGGCAAGCGCACCCTGTTTTCAGCATTGGAGGGTTTGACCCATGAAGGAAGCACCTCTGCGGCCTCAATGAGCAGAAATTCCCCATCTGAATCATAGATACTGTTTTTACATTCGTCCAATATCTGATAAGCAGGAGCAATAAGGCAGAGGAAAAGGTGACATACCTGATAGCAAGGTCCCATTTGGAGCTTATTTCGCGTAAAAGCCAGACAATGCACCACTCGTCATCAACGCAGTCACCAACGCGCACACGGCCTTCAAGATACCAGGTCTTATTCTCAGTATCTTCGGCTGCCTTGAGCTCAAAGGCGTCACGGTGCCAGATAAAATTGGGAAGCAGTCCATCCGCGTATTCACGTGCACAAGCCGCCAGAGAAAGCACAGAAGTTTTATCAGATAAGTGCGGTGGTGGATACAAAGTATACTGCAGCGTGTCTTCTGCGATTGAGGGTGGCCGATTGAAGATATCCATGGCGCGCGAGGTCTGTATGAGCCAAGATTATGAAGTCACCGATGACCAAATCAGCGTCGTCGCCAAACACGGCCACGCCTGATATCGTCCTTTCCCTTCTGAGTCTCCCCCCTCTAAGTCGCCACACGCCAGGATGGCGGCTACTATTTCATACAAGGATAGAAACCTTATTGCAGTCATTGGAGATGAAGTGAGTCACCCATTCAGTGTGGTCGTTACCTTGTCTTAACCTTGACTGCAGGACTCAATTACTGGCTTGCTATTGGCTGGAATTGGTGATGTTAATGAACAACAGAAGAAGAGCTTTTTGGTTGTAGATGCGAGTACGTTCACGAACCGACTACACATGTACAGCAGAAGTTGATGGGTGCCGTTGACGATTATTAGAAACACCTGTCGCGACGATAGAAGCTGCATTCCAGGACTTCACTGAACGGAGGGAGATTGCTATTCTCTTGATTAACCAACATGTGCGTGTTACCTTTCGTTGCATGTTGCGGTTCTCACTGCGTGCATAGGTTGCTGAGAAGATCCGTCCCACGGTAGATAGGTACAACCAAGCATTCCCTGCCCTGGTAGAAATCCCATCCAAAGACCATCCATACGGTACATTCATTTCATCCTGGAGCCAGATGTCACAAGCTTACGATCCGCCCTGCAGACCCTTCAAAAGACTCTATCCTCAAACGCGTACAAAAACTTTTCGGAGATTAATCAATGTCCATGTTGTCCTGTTCACTGTATTCCGATTGACTTCTGGAGATGCAGGTGTTCACTAATATATCCATTATTACATTACACAAGGCTAGTGCGCGATCCAGCGCATCACAGGTTCGTTGTCTCGAACCCCAGGCGCTCGTTCCACGAAAACGCGAATAGGGTTTGAATCCCTCGTATCTAGAGGCCCCGTTTCAGAAACAAAATTTCGGAGGCGATGAGTAGCTTACTTGGGATGTCTACGAGCAGGTACCGGAAGACAAAGTAGCCTTCATTATTCTGGAACATATTCATTCAGTTCGTGCGTCGTCGCCCATGACAAAGGTGGCACTCACTCGGATAAGATCTGCATGAACTTCACCTTCTGTGAAGCTTCGACTATCAACTTTTGTAAATAGCTCGGGGCCCCCCCGGGACCCCTTGAGGGAAGAGAACATCCCGGCAATACTCCAACCCTTGTTCTCTTCAAGCTGCTCTACTTGTTTTTCCTGTTCCGTTGAGTTTGGCAGTGGCGGTGGAGCAACGGGGGCTCCGCTTAGGTACTTGAATGTTTGTTTCGATCGTCCCCATAGACCCTCGGCCTGATCTTTAGTCCAAGCCATAGCTTCGTCCAGTGATAGCTCAGGCAGATGCGCTAACTTTTCCTGCGTCCAGTGAGAGAGAGTTTCATAGTATCCAATTTCTGAAGGCAGTTGGGTCGCGCCCTCCATTCGGCCTTGAATATAGAATGTCATGATCATATGTTCTTGACCGTTGGCATCGATGAAGACCTGGGACGTAACATGTCGATTTCGGTGTCGTGGGCGAACGAGTGATGGAGGGTTGTTATAGAATGTGAGAGGACCGTTCAGGTACTTGAGCACCTAGGCAACAAATCGAGGGTCGGGAAATGTTGGTCCAAAATCCTAACCAAGGGATAGAATGACGTACCCGTGGGTTGTGCTGAATGCGTTCGCAAGCGTCCTTAAAAAGGTTTGTTGGGGAGTTGCTCGAGTACAGTTCAGACGTAATGGTGTATATTAGCAATGCTGCAAGCCCTGCACCGACCAGAATAACAGTCAAATTTTTCGTTTGTGACGCCGTCCGCACGACTGCGTACAAATGATGGAGACTAGTAAGTATAAACCAAACTTCCAGCAGTAATGACCACATACCTTTTCCCCCCGTGCTCAACTGGGACCATTTCTTCACCTTTTCATTGCTACGTAGCGTCTGTTGAGATATGCCCAGCTGGAAAGGTCCGACGGTATCAGGCCGTGCAGATGAACGGTTGTGTTTCGTGTCGAGAGACTGTGAAAGATGCGACGGGCTGTTCAAGTTGGCGCTGTCTCTGTGCATCGCGTATTTTCGGACTTGGTAGTTTGAGCATCTCAACGAGAAACTGGTGCGCGGAAGACTGTTAGAACATGGGAAAGGTAACCGGAACATAGCACTCGGTACCCTCATGACGAAGCTGGGGTAAATTGTTGAGACAGTGCCTACTATTTTGGATAGTGATCCACAAAGCATACAAGCGTAAATAACGCGCTGCCGCCGGCCCGATTTCTTGGCGTTACTAACGCCTTTGAGCGACGTTCCGCTAAATCATTAAAAGATCGTAAAAATATAGAGTTCTTTCAGAATGTCGGGACTGTTTTTCACGGTAATTAAAAAGAAAATTCACTTGATATTAAACTCCTAGTGAGCCGCAATCACCGCCAAACGTTTCCTCTGTTCTTCTTCCATCTGCTTCTGTATCGCGACTCTCGCAGGAACAATAGTTTTCCTCTCAGTCGTGATCTTGAAGTCGAGACGGTCGACTCCAAGTGCCTTCAGAGTTTTCTTCTCTACAAGACTATAGTCATCGGGATCTTCCCTTGAAAAATTGAAAGGTTGTTTGAGAGAAACCGGCGGGTTAGTGATGACTCTTGGAATGCGGAGATGATTCTTTGATGCCGAGTGCATCATGAGTGGGTGCATCAAGACGACATCGCCTGTCTCTCCCGTCAGCTCGACGAATTTCGAGCAACGGTGGATGGCTTCTAGATGGGACCAGTAACTGGGATCCTCCTTTCGATTCTGGAATGTCGAATTTGAAGGGACGAACGACTGCCCTCCTGGATCAACACCCTCGGGGTGGCTAGCGAGATAGTTTGCGATAATGTCAATTCCATCGGTGGCAATCATAGTTCCTCCACCCCGAGGCTGAATGTCAGAATAGAGGGGAATGACTAGGAGCGCTTGTTCTGGGGAATCTAGGAAATGGGTCTTCCGTATACACGGTACAAAGTAAACTTCTGATTAGTACTAATGCATCTTCCCAGAGCGGAAGCCAATCTTACGAAAAAGTCCCCGTCGACATGCCAATTATCCAAATCTTTGGGTGCAAGGGATTCGGCCTGTTGCGCAAGTTCCTCCGTTCCTAGATTTACGATAAAGGAGTCGCCCCATGTTGCGGCTTTCGAATCAATGCGGTCCTCGCCACCGAGGAGATCCTTGATTGCACCCCACGCCTGAAAATTCGAGGCGTTGCATTGGTTGGTAACGATGAGCTACGTTACCGGTATGTTGGTGAGGGTAACAAGAATTACCTTTGGAGAGAAATCAGACACGTTGACGCGATTGAGCCAAGGCATATGGATCTTTTCTTTATTCCAGGTAGATTTATCGTTGGGATCTAAGCCAAGGCGGATCCACATATTAGATGCGAATTCGACAGCCTGTTCGCGAGTGAAGGCGTTCTTGATTACTATATAACCATGCTCAAGGAAGTGGTCAACTTGTTCCGCTATATGGACGATGTTGAGCTTCTGAACAACCGAAGACGGTCTGCACTTACGGGTGAGATGCTCGTATTGTTTAACCATGGCGATAACTTGCTCCAATGTTGGTGGGTAGATGCGAGGGAAGAGATTGGGCCATGCGGCAATTGTAGTAAATATAGGAAGGTCAACTGGGTCACGCCCAAGTCCGGAGAATGTAGATCGTCGGATAATTATCGGTGGTAGGTCAGCTGTATACTGACTAGAGTGCGGGGAACTTGCTCGCTGATGTTAAACAGTAAATACCACTACATTAAAACGCGTGGGCTTGTTTTAAAAACATAAGATGATATTTAAGGTTCAGATATATCCATAGATGTTTGATCGTCAGGCTTCAAGAGTTGTACTACTTTTCGAAATCTAACATATTCTTCATTATACACTCCTTCAACTGCAATATATAACTGTTGTCAGCATCACGTATAAATCAAATTGCAAGATGAACTTACCGCGGGGCTGGGACAGTCTGGACTAACATAATGAAGCACGAAGTTTGTGGCCATCCAATCACTCTCAACACTTCCCAGATCACGGAAAATTAGGGCGCGGAATTTCCCTGGCTGTGGGGCTGTGAGAAATATATCAAGAGGTGTGTGCTTGCGCAACGGTGAGTTGGGAAACAAGCCCGAGAGCTTCCTGATGGGAGAGCCTTCCTGGATAACCTGTTCCTCGGTCAGCTCTCCATTCTGCTTGGCCTTCACTAAACGGGCGTTCAAAGAGCGTGTAAAAGCATCTCGTAAATGAGTGTATCCAGTCGATCGAGTTGGAACTGTGACATCGTTGAATATCAAGTTGAACTAGATAATGAAATGCACCCACCAATTCGAACAACGCAGGCAGTGTTCTTGATAATATGCTCTACCTTCTGCTCCGGACTAAGGTCCCGTGGGATCTATAATAAGATATTAGTGATCGAAGCTCTCGGATAAAGCGGTGGACGAACACGGAGGTTAGGATTCTCCAAGTCAGCATACAAACCAACTGAGTAAACCTTGATACCAATGAACGAGACTGTTCGCACGCCAAGACCGACAAGTGTCAAAGGGGGAATAGGAACTGTAGCGGGGACTTTAAGTATCTTGGGGAAGGCGATCGAGGTGGCAGGGTCGACTTATAGAGCGTATAATGAGTGATGAGTTTTGGGATATGTTGTCAGATACTCACCAACTTTGTCTTCACTTTCTTCTGTTCTGGCTGCTGGCTCCGTGTTGGTGTCAGAGTAGATGGTCGACGCAGAGAGACCCAGACAAGCCGTGGCGATGGTGCTACCCCATAACAGCCTAGAGACTCTTGTTGACTGCCGAACGGAAGAGCTCGAATATGCACGCGACGGAGCAAGACGGCTAACACGACATGACGCATTGGCAACAAGCCTGACGAGCGGTAGAAGGAGTGACATAGCGAGAAGGTGCAGGAAGAGCCGGGCCGACATGAGGAAATGAAGCACGTGCCTGGAAGGTACGACACGCGTCGCCCAGTCAGGGTAATATCTGTCATCGGCTTGCGAGAACGCGTAACAGTATACCGCTGTGATCACTGTCCAGGAATCCTCTGATCAAATCCACTGTCTATTTCTGACTCCCTGGACGCGTAACCGGGACTCGTAAGCTGCTTTTCCGCATAAATACCATCTTGTGGTTCATTATAGTGTATGTTACATCTCCCTGCATTGACATGGAGGCTATCACTCAAGCTCTAGCCTCCCTTCTTGACGCCATATCACCTCAACCTTTGAACGAAGTCTACTCTGCTGATCTGGACATGGACGATGACGAGGCCTCTTTCGGGTCCCAGGAGGACGATGGACAGTCTTGGCTCGAGGAGAAGCGTGAATCTCTGCAAACATACTTTGATTCCATTCCCTATAAATGCGAAACCTTTCAAGAGATGCAGGAGAAACTCGAATTCATTGTTGGGAGGCTGTACGTTGCTGCGAAGGCTAAGAACTGGCAGTTAGTCTCGTCGTGGGACGGTCTCCTCCAATGGTGCGTTTTATCACATCAATATGTGTGCCTTGCCTGAACAGAAGTATAGTTGGATGCTCATGCGGTATCCCATGTCCAAATCTACTCGTGCAAAGCTAGTGCGGTTCTACTACGAACTCTGTCTTCTTCCTGGGATCGACACTCGTACCCTGAGGACCTGGGCAGATATGATTTCTCGTTTGTGCAATAACAAGCCGGGGCAGAAGCGAAAGCTTGAGGCCTCTGACCTCAAGCTTCCGTGGCAACCGTTGTGGCGGGTAATGCGGAAAGACGTCTGGGGGGAAAACGGGTAAGTTAATTCATCAGGTCGTATATCGTTCGTTAACATGTGTACTCTATAGAAAACATATCGCTAGCCAATACTTGGACATCGCAGCCCAGTGCAAACCGTTCTTCCCTGCGTCTGAAATTTTGCCTATGCTTGAAACTTTCCTGCCTCTTCTTACCTTCGATGTAAGCTATCTCGCTTTCGACTATCACCGACTGCTCACGCTAGCCTCAGACGGTCCTTACTATGGTGACTGTTATGACTTCCTTCCTCCCACAGACACATGCGGACACCTACCTTCCGGCAATCTTTAATATATGGGAGGCCTTTAACTCTGCATCTTTGGACGAGAAGTTCATGGAGTTGGCCGGAGAGTTGTCACGCGACCACATAACGGGTCCAGCGGGTGAATTTGGCAATGACGGTGCTGTTAGCTGGAAAGACGTTGGAATTTGGACGACCGAACAGTGGAATTTGATGACGAGCAAAGGCTTGAATATGATGGGTACGCTTTTTTAACTGGATTAGGGTTCGGAGAGGAGCCTGACAAGTTACCATTGACAGCCGTTCCTGTTGGCTCTATGAAGGTATAGTCACTGATACCCGGGTATGCACTGTTATGATATTGACATTCTATCATGACAGACCTCCTCTTCTACGTCTGCTCATGCTGATCATTCTTTGGATAAACCTCCGAAGCAACTTAGAGCACCAAATAGGATCAGTGAGCATAGTCTGAAGATACGCCCCGCACACGCTCATACCCTTCATAGGCGCATTGGCCAAGATTTTTGTTTATTCCATGTCGGTGGATGGCGAAGTGCGTATTTCAACACCTGTCCACCGCCAAGATGGGAATCTGCCCAAGCAAAGTGGTTATATTGCCGGGTCCAGAGCCTTAGACAGCCTCGACAAGCTGATCACTTGCACTGAATCCTTCTTCCATCCATCTAATTCTGGTCCTTGGACGACGCTGGTAAGTCCTGCCTGTATGCATTGTTAGTTGATCCTGACTATGGTGGATACAGCTTACTACGTTTGTTCACTATCTGGCGTCACACTTCTTTAGACGCATGAAAGAGGAGGAGCTGGATAACTGCAATACCCCATTGGTAAATAATATTTCTTTGTGGTTATGAAGAAATTCTCATTCTGAGTCAGGAACGTCGACTCACACCGGCAATTCGTCGAAGTTTCGTTCATATTCTCCGTACCCCTTGCCTGCTCGCCATGTTCTCCAAGGATCCCCTCTCATTGAGCTTTGCCCAAGGTTGCCTTCGTCAACTTGTCTACTTAGAGCCTGATCTGGTGATGCCCGAGTTGTTGGAGAGGGCATATAATGGTCTCGAAGTTGTCAATGAGACTCACAGAACGACAGCAGTCCTCGGTATGCTATCTGTTGTTGCCAACCCTTTAGCTACGGAGAAGATCTGGCTTGGTGGCCAAAAGCATATTGTCCCCTTACTCGAACTCTGTATTCCAGGCATTGATTTGGTAGGTGCTCTTGGAGCAGCCTTAATTGTTCAGGTTTAACTACTCTGCACAGAATGATCCCGTCAAGACTGTTTGCGCTACCATGTTCATCATCGGAGTAACCCAGAGCATCAAGATAGGAGACCTCTCGCTTCACCAGGCAGGCACTGCACTCAGTGGTGATGTTCCACCTGAGGAAATCATGGATGTTGACGACTCCGAACAACTCCCCCAAGGAACTGAGATGGGCGCGATGCCCAGGCTCAATCGACAAGATGAGCGGTCACTGGCTCGAGACAGTACAGCGGCCTTTGCTGATTGGGTTACGTCGCTCTTTCGACGCGTCTTGGCCTTATACGAGAACCTGCCGGAGGAAGGTGGAAAGAAGGGAACGACCGGTGGAAAGTTAGAGGAATCCGTGCTCAAATCCATCAAGAATATGATGGATGTCGTCTGTCTCCATCTGTCGGACCAGCTGTTCGACCTCGTACTCAACCTGGTCTATGACTATGCGACCACCAACGCGAAATCTAATGCAGTTCGTGCTTTCGGCCAGCTGATCTCTTGTCTAGCAAGGGTCCAGCCCGATAAGACTCTGGTTCGCTTCCTTCCTTTCTGTAAGGCTCAGATAGAAGAAGAGCTGCGACATGGAGCGTCGAGTGTCCGGACGACGTCTACCCACATGGCCGTACCATCCGATACGACTTTACATTGGAGTGAGTGCTTCATGTTCGATAAAAACTTCGTGTATACCGAACCTGGCGATTAGATATGGCCATTCTACGGGGTTGTTTCGGTTATGGTGGCACCGCAGTAAGTGATAAGTGCCAGTTTACTTTCTTCACATTTTTGATCAGTTTATTAGCTTCTCAAACACAAAGATGACGTCATTAGCTTGATTTCGTTGCTGGTTGAAAAAACCAAGAGCGAACGAGGGTATTCTGGCACTGGGCGCCTCCTCACGCGGACGCTGCATACTTTGGCCGGCGTTTATCCCTTGAATGGTCACTTTGTAAACGAGGAGGAATGGGAAGATCCAAGTAGGTTGACCAATAACACTCGAAGTATTATGACTAATGCCCCGTCCCTTTGGGGTTAGATTTCCAAGCAAACCATAATCTATACTGGGGGAAGCTCTATGAGCCCAAAGATGTGGTGATTGACTGGCACGGTTCGTTTTGTTTTGGATATGGTCGGGCCTTATTCGACTAACTCTACTACGCGCCTAGTTCCATCCGACGCTGAAATAGCTTGCGTGTTGGAGATAATTGACAAGATTACAACCCCCGCGTTGGACAAGGTTGAAGAGTTACTTCAAACAACGCCTACTTGGGATAGCGTGGCGCGGAATGACTTTTGTCGGTAAGTCACAAGGTTCACGCCCGCGTATGATTTCTCATAGCAGCAGATATCTTCACGCCGTGCGAGCCACTTGGTCGGGATTGCCTACCATTTACAAGGAGCAATATCAAGAAAGCGCCAACCCATGCTTGAACTTGGAAATAGAAACTCCGGAACTTGTGATCAGCCATCTCGACGTCCAAGCGGGCTTCACGTTAACTGATCCGAAAGATCCCCGCTATCAACACATTGTCACTGCACGCCGAAGGTTTGGTCAAGTTAGCCAAAGGGCCTCATCTACATTACGGAAGAATACTGGGGGCGAAGACCACATCGATGCAGTGATCAGCGTGACTAGAGCAATGGATACCTACCTCCTTGGATATGGGTTGAGCAGATCTGACTTCGACTCTATTCAGAAGAACTACGCTCATGCAAGAGAGTAAGTCCTTTAATTGTTATCTTATGGGATGAGCACTGAAATCTCGGGACCTTCAGCGGTGGGCGTACATGGCTCCGGCAGAAAGAACTCTCGAGATTGGTCTTCGTGAAACGCGCACGTGTGTACCACAGCGGACGTGTATACATGCACTCTTTGTATCGTCGCCGATCAGAGCTTGATGATAGGTTGCTGACCGAGTTGGCGGAACTCTCGTTATCGCCCTATACGAGGATACGACGGTGGGTCATTAACTATTGGTATTGAGTCATATGCTCAAAGAATGAATGCAACGGGCAGGCAAGCACAGAATGTCTTCCACAACGTGTCTGGGGTATGCTTGTTTGTTGGAGCTAATGTGAAATCAGTGAAGCTGATGGCATCCCAACAGTATTACGTCCGATCGACACGTTTTGTCCTGCCTACTTTATACGATGCTCTGGGAAAGGGCAATGACCCGGATCGGATGAAAGGAGCTCTTTATATCCTATGGAACAAGGGCATTGGTAAGTTAGGTAAATTTTGTGGTGGCACGATGCTGACTTCTTCATGTACGCAGCTGCTTACGCATTGACAGGTAGAGTGTATTCCCCCTTCGAATGGCGGGTAGTATGTTGAACCGTGCATCTTCAGATCAAGGTCTGCATTCTCGGTACTTGCTCGCCTTACTAGGGTGTCAGGGCGAAGAAAAGGTGAGATGCTGCCCCTTCCGCTCTCAATCCACGCTACTAACGCAGTTTATCTCGGTAGCCCTCAATACAGAAGCTCGTGTCGAATGTAGCCAATGATTGTGTGACTTTGGTCCATGAAAGTGCTATCCACACTGAAGCATATACCATGGAAACGCCTCGGTTAGATGAAGCTCTTCGTGATCTGGAAACAGAATTTTCAGATAGCTTTATCGAACGCAAACTGTTGGACGAGGCGATACGTAAGGGTCAGGTCCGTTTCGACCAGCGGAATAGGGTTCACGATGATGCGGTACGTATCTCCCTTCGTGGTCAATTGCGCTCTCTAATCTCCGCGATAACAGGTCGCGGGTATTCTAGAGATAGCCACTAAACCTACAACTCACGTGGGGCTTCATGCAAACTTTCTACTTCAGAATGAAACTCAATCAAAGTTTTGAATAGTGGCGCTATGTCCAAATGTCAATGAACTTTCTCTGGGGCTTGCTCCGGCGAGACGTCCCAGTGTCTCCCGAGGTCGCCCAGTTCCTCGCGGATCAATGTACAAGTCCACAACCGACCATACGCGCCACAGCTCAAACGTATGTTGCGCTACTCTTATACTATTCTTACAAACTTATCCCAACTGATGTTTCGCGAAGCGCATTGCGTAAAGCTCTCGCACACATTAAATTTAGGACATATTCGAAGACGAAAGAGGAGCTTTGGCTCGAAGAATGGCGCAATCCTCTCGCGAAGGACATTGAGGTGTCGAACCCCGAAATGTTCTTGAAGGGACTTCAAATCTCTGGAAACATTCCAGAAAGGTTTGTGCTTCCCCCTTTTTCAAGTCTCGGCTAATTTTTTTTTGGAACAGCGGATACTATTTTGATAAGATTCCAACGGGCTTCTTGACGTGGAGCAAGACAATCAAGGGCTATCGACCAACAACGGGGGATGATTCTCCATTCGCCTGGGACACACGATCGCAGTTAGCACTAGATGCACTCGAGTCTACGTTGCTCCAACCCCAGCATTTCAAGAGGATCATCTCTCTATGGAGTCAAGAAACAGGAAAAAGCTCTAACAATCTTGATGTCCGAATGGAGAATGTATCCTTGATCAAGAACGCGGGTCAGTGAACGTTATCAGACCTGAAGTCGAATCTCAGCTGATGTTTCGTAATGGCGTAGCGAAAATGCTAGTTCGATATGACCTGGATAGTATATTCGAGACAATCAAACCCTTACTTGAGGATGCCGACAAGTACAAACAACGTGCTGGTGCGGAAGTGTGGGCTGGACTTATGCGCGGTGAGTCTAGGTATGGTTTCATCCGAGTCCAACGTCTCACCCCACACAGGTTCCAAGCATTGGCCGCAGAATAAGACAGCGAAGCTATGGAAGTGGACAGTAGAACGATTGAACAACATATTCAACAACATCAAGCCAGAAACCATGTCCTTTTGGGAGACATTATTTTTGGTGAGCCGCCATCATCTCCGCGGTTTCAGATCCCTCTTAACACGGTCCCTTTCGTTGTATGCAGTGGATTCTAGACGACCGCGATCCCCGCCGATACCAGCCTTTGACCAACTGGATTTTATCGCTTCCTCTGGAGTTTACGGGAGACTCAGCATTCGAAAGTTCGTGTCGTCCGAACTGGCTCGCATATATGGACTTACGAACTGTCAACCTCAGTGAAGAAGTCATTATCGCTTATAAATATCCTTGCCACAGGCGCAGGAGTGTTTTTCAATCCCCTCGCCGACAAATATGTTGAGATTATCCTTAACAATGCTAATACTGGCTATGCAGAAGTAGGTCTTGTTGTTAGCTCATATACTATCAGGCTGACCCAACTTTGAAAGATCCGGAACTCGTTTTGTCACACACTTCGCACCATCACACAGAATCAATGGCAGCCTTGGCATTCCTCCGTTCATGATTTCCTTAAGGCATGTGATACAGGGACAGATCCATTGCTTATTCGGTAAGAGTTAAGCATCGCTACCAAACCAAATTATTACTGAGAACCTGAATAGCAAGCCACGATACATGACTCATATTCAAGATATCCTTAAGAACATGCCCAAATGGAGGGAGGAGCGTCTACCCCCGCCGCGCGTCAGTCAATCAGAGGTAAGCCCCCACCCAATCCTTGAACTTTCTGCTCTGATCCAAATTGGTTTCATAGTATGACAAAGTTGGGTTAACACGTAGGTCTTCGAAGTTTGGCCCCTTCCTGAATCTGACCCTGGGATAGTGTTGGAATGGCTTTGGGTTTCAGCCCACAGTCCTCAGGTTTCCATGATCTTCCCATATGCCGTCCCAATGCTGTACGTTCACCAGGATTTATTAGGGATGGAAGCTAAAGATCTAGTTTAGTCCCGAAATCCTTCGCATGTCGGAGCTCAATGACAGCTCGGACCTGCATACATACAGTACCGCTGTTTTGTATATCCTTTCCGCCATATCACCACCGATAGAATATGTGGAAGCGATCTTGTCGAACTTCGTTTCCGCCATCAAATCCACAATAGTGAGTGTAGTGCCCGTGTCCCTTTCTGCTAACGAAGTTCACCGTTGCTTCTCTCGCTCCTAGTCCTGGCGTACGCGACTCCAGGCCTTACCAACTTTGGTAGTATTCTTCTACAGGAACCTTCTGTATATATCACAGGGCGGAGTAACCGGCGTGATGGAGGTTCTCATGGAATGTCTTGCTGACGAGAATGTAGAAGTGAGAGAAATGGCTTCCAAAACATTAGCTGGTGTCGTCCGTTGCTCTCAGCGGCAAAGTATCATTCCGCTAAAGGTATAGCATTCAAGCTGACTGAGCAATGATGATATTGAAATGGCGCCACAGAATCGATTCGTCTCACTTGCCAAGAAATCTACGCTTCCGTCGAGGCGCGATCCTGGCTATGCAGATGCGTTGCGAACTCTACACTCTGCGATCCTAGGCATATGCGCCCTGATAGAGAGCGTACCTTATTCCGTTGAGCCGTGGATGCCACCACTGACAGAGGGTAAGCGTCAATACATCACTTGAAACACACCTCGATCTTACCATTCACAGTCCTTGCAAGTCATGCAACTGACCCTCCACCAATTTCAACGACAATTAGAAAGTGCGCATCTGAGTTTAAGAAGGTACGTTCGGCTATTGGATACGTTCGTGTCTTCAGACTTCTCTGACGATCCACTCAGACCCATCAGGTGAGATAGAAGTCAAGAGGATTGGGACATACCTAACGAAAGCCATGATCACAGGATACCTGGCACAAAGACCAGCTTCTCTTCGACGACGATCAATTGCAGAATCTCTCAGCAATGCTCGTCGGCACTTCCTATTGTAAGTTTCTCATCAGCACCCTTACGTGTTGCGCCAAGTTAACGATTGTATAAGACGCTTAACATCGGATAATCAACTGTGTAAGATAATCAAACGTAACATATATTGTCGCTATATCGTCCTTGTTATCTGCGAATGCTATCCCCTACTTAGGCCACGAAGCATGGACATGCATTGATAGAAGCTACGTCAAGGGACGTTCTGCTATCGTAAAATCAGCACTCGATGGAGACTCAACTGCGCACCGTAAAGATAGAACGCCCCTCGTTCCGTCGTCTAGTATCTTCTGGATTGACGACCATCGAATGACGATAAAGCACCAGACCTCGTCCAATAAGCTGAGTCAAGCCAATGATACCGCGATATTAAATCAGGAAGGGTTATCGGAACATCAAGGTGGAAGTTGAATGTCAGGATAAGAAGGTAACAGAAGCGCATTCGCGGCAGTCGAGAGGTCAGGAGGTCGTTGAGACGTGGTCATGTAAACAGGTGTTTTTAATCTCGGTAAAGGCATGGGTCGATCTTGGTGTCCTCTGCTCGGCAGCTCGATTGGTAACCGCGGCGGACACACGAGGATGTGGAGATAAATGCAATTGGGTGTCCTTTGGATGTGGAGGGTTGTCGTGACCATTATAAACTTTCCATCATATAGAAGGGCTGGTGGACCTCCTCCTTTGCTGGTGTGGATCCTATATGGTGCTTCGGCCAGCAAAATTTGCCCAGGTAAATCTGGAGTACCCAAGTGGGGCACATCTTGGTATCCAGCTCAATTTTGTCTCGCATTATCCTGGAGTAAAAAAGTGAAGATACCTTTATGTTTTCCATCTCGCATCATCGAAGCTTCTGGAAATTAGGTGAATATTTCTTTCCCTAGCCCATTGCAAAGTTTATGGATACCATGTAGAACATGCATATCGAGAGGCGATCAATTACTGGCTATCGATAGGATTTTCCCTGTTTAGGAGGGGAGTCCCGGGCGAAGGGTAATACGTGGTAACCTCTGCGGTTTTTTTCTCGAGCTCGAATAAAGGCTCTGAGATATTTCAAACGGATCGGATGACTGGCTCCTGTCTTGAACCAAGGAACATATTCTGTTCTCGAAGCCGGCTGACGTCAAGGGTCACGCGGTTAGAGAAGTGTGGCGTATTTTGCCGTTATGGCCGGTAAGGCAGGTCGACAATCAACAATGCGGAGAACGGGAAATATGGCCTGGTATACAGAAACAGCAACCAGGACCCAACATTTATCATTGTCCTTTCTTATGAGTACCTTCGTACGCAGGAGCTTGTCCATTTTTGCGCTTCCGAAAGGCCAATTCAATTCGCCGTTGGAGAGTGGGATTTGATCGGCAGGAGAATACTTCCAGAGTGACAGATAGTGTATTTGCAGACGGAGGGCGTGTAGGAGGATTATCATATCCATCCATCCATCCATCCATCAGGACCATCAGGTGTGAAGATTGCGACAGGTTTGAGCGGCTGAGGGTTCTGGAGAGGCTCAGACACGGGGGCGCCGGCGTTTGGTACAAAACAACCTGTGTTTGAGGCGTAACAAATGATATTGTTTTAAACAATCCGGCCGTGATGGTATTCGAGGAGGCTGAGCAAAATCACCTAAGTTGACGACAGCGATGGAGATAGCGCTAAAATTGGAATGATCTGTGTTCTATATGGCACAGCGCGGGCACGTGTTCAACACGTGCTAGGCCGCTGGGGCGGTGGGTGGTTCGGGGAGTTGTACTGTCAGTGCAGGAGAGTAGTCGCAGCAGATTGTTCACCAATGGCGTATATTTCCGATAGATGTCCTGGAGTTAAGGCCAGAAGGAGGATGTGGCTGAGGAGTTGTGGGGAGCAACTCGGCTCTGGGTTGGAATCAGCCCTGTCGAAGCTATGCCCGTTATAGAAAACAACGGGTTCTGGTGTACAGCAATATTCAGTGGCACAGTAAAGCTAGGATCCTGGTCTTTACATTATCATTCCCCCTGCTGGATCCCTTTCGAAGGAACTGCTCATCGATAGAACATACCCAGCGGATTTGGCCTGAGCTATCTCCCCAGGTAAGTGGCCCGGCTGGCGCCCAGCACACGACGTGATTAATTATTGGGAAAAGCCGACCGCGAGAAGGGCACGTTGCGTGCGATCAAAACCTTGACCGTGAATGCCTGCCGTTTGCCTTGCTCTCCTTCCTTCTTAACATTCACCTTCCTCCTAGGTCAATAAACCCCATTTCTGTCACAACTCCGGACTTATCTTACAAAACAACACGTCCAACCCCTCACGATCCTCACGCTTTTTTATACATATCTACTGCCCATCCTCGCCCCAGTCGACCACCCAGACTGCTTCTATCTATCCCTCATATTAGCCTCTCAACCATCCATCCATCATCTCACTAATTTACGGTCAGTCTCCATACGGATCCACCTCTTCTCCACCTTGTCCCTCAAACACCATTCTAACCGTTAGTTCAATGTACGAAACAGTCACGACCACCAATTTGCATATCTTCCCCGAACACCACCTGTTGGCGCCCATCTCTTCGAGCAATTTCCACTTCAATATTTTGGGATTTCAAGACGATTATAATCCGGATATAAAGGTACCTCCATTTTTTTCAACACGTGTGCGCCTCACTCATCAGAAGCTCTGCTTCCTTTAGGATTGGCATTTGTCGACAGCCCCTCACGACGAAGACGACAACGCTATACGGCTGACTACTGCACACCTTCCTATTTCCCATCAAAAACCCAAGCCCGCCACTATCATCATGCCTACCCGCACCGATACTATCGCAACCGAGCTCGCCAGGGGCGCCGGACAACGCTGGAGACTGAATCCCAACTGCCACATCGTTGATGCAGACCCTGCGTCTTCGGCGTGGGGCTTGGCCGACGACCTCGTTCGGCTTCAGATCGGTGATGTCAAAGATGGCGATGAGTTGCCCAGGTCCATGCGCACTCCTCCCAAATCCAAGCTCCCTTCTTCTGTGCCTCAGTTGAATGAGAATAGTCCCCTCGACACTTCGTCGAACACTAGCATCGGCTCATCACCACACACTCCGGATCACCAGCTCAACATTGTTCACTCCCGTGGTTCATCCACTGATTCGACGACTTCTGGTTCCCATGACTCCTCTCCCGGCGCTCAAAATGCCTTGTTAAACCACACGCTCAAGGGACCTGCGATTGAACCCAAAGAGCGGCCTCACTCTTTCAGTGGTGGCCTTTCCACTGCTGATCTCCGTCGTTTGCAACAAATCGATGATGCCAACGATGAGCTGGATGGGCAGCAATGGGGCCCCAACCAATATCGGGAGAACGGCGCCTTGCCACACGAGCAGTTGCAATACCCCACTCTTACCCAAATTCACCGCCCCCAGCCTATGTCACACCCTCAGTTATTTGATTATAGGAACGCTATGCAATCGGCTGCTTCCGATCGTGACGAACCTCAAATAGATTACCACCTATCTCAACGTTACCTTACTGTCCCTCAAGGTCTCCCCATGGCTGCCGTGCCCCCTCACCCCTCGTTTGTCGCTGGTCGGCTCAATAACGGAGCCCCAAGTGTGGGCTACCGTCAACCCCCTCGCGCTTTCCCTCAACAGACTTTGCTTCCTAATCCAAGCCCGTTAGGTTTCCCCGCTGGACACCACACTTCGCATCTCTCGCTTGGTAATACCCAGCAACTATATGAAATGATGATACCATCCGCCTCTCATGACAATCATCCCGCAGTAACTCGCGTTCAACAACAGCACAATATTTTCCGTGGGGGTCACCATCATTCCGCTTCTGATCCTTCAGCAATGCGCGACACTGCCGCGCTTTCCCTCCTCAATGGTAATCTACCTTCATTTGCGCCTGGACTATATCCCCCAACCCTACATCCGTCGATGCCAATGTTCCCGAGCCAGTTTTATGGGGCCCAGGATATTGTTGCTGCGCAACTGGCGGCGAGGCTTCCTGCGCAGTTCACGGGAGCCTATAATGTCCCGCCGCAGACTGCTAGCGTCGAAGCTACTCCCACCACACCCACAGCCAACAGTAACGGACAGCTCGGGCCTAGCGCTAACAACAGAAAGCTTGGCCTTTACAAGACGGAACTCTGTCGGAGTTGGGAGGAGAAGGGTACTTGCCGATATGGAACCAAGTGCCAATTCGCCCACGGAGAAGATGAGTTGCGAAAGGTCGCAAGACACCCAAAGGTACGTCTCCACTCATGTTTTCCATATACGCAGTCTAATCTGGTCTCTTCCACCAGTACAAGACCGAGATTTGTAGGGTGAGTACTACAATTCTAGTTCCCAAAAGCATCAAAATTGATAACGCTTCATAGACTTTCTGGGTGTCTGGGTCGTGTCCATATGGCAAGAGGTGTTGCTTCATCCACACGGAGCTACCCACCAACGGCCAAAGCCCCGCTACTCCAGGATCGGAGAACCCCCCTGAAGCTCGGCCCCGGTCCATGAGCACTAACAGTGATCCTAACGACTCTTCCGTCTCGCTCTTGGCCCGTATCTCCGCTAAGCGCAACGAATCGAACGCCGGTGGCTTGGCCACGCCTGTAGAGTTGAACAAGAATGGGTTCCAGTTCAGCCGTGCCACGACTGGCAAGCTACGTGTTGATACTGCCGTCCCAGCAACGAAGCAAAACAAGTCGGCCTACCCTTCTTTCGCGAGTAACGGCATCCTTCTTCCGGCTGGTGACCAGACTTCCTCTCAGGAGCCTGCGCCCGTCACTGCCGGCCCTGACTTGGGAAGGCAACACAACGCAAGACTCGAAATCGTCGGGTTCAATAACGTAAGTTCTTAGTGTTTTCACCTGTGACAGAGATGATGAGCTGACGCACGTTTTCAACAGACGACTTCTAAAAAGACCACGGCGGGCTCTAGTATCCGCCATTCCTTCAATGGAACAGAGGTCGACCTCAACCTTGGCTCCCTTCCCACGGGGCCCAGTCACAACTATACCCTCTCGACTAGTGATGATTCGTCACATGTCGCTGCTGCACCTCGCGTGAACGGACACGTCCGTGCAGGTAGTGCAGGAAACTGGGCCAGCTTCTCTCGCAGTCAGCTTGCGAACTCATCCTACCCAGGCTCCTCGAGCCCCGCGGCTGACAGGATGGCAGGATCACCTTGGAACGATATCACCATTGCTGCCCCTCGGTTACACGAGAAGGCATGGGCTTGAGCTAGGAAGACTGATCATGTGTTCGAGGTGATTGAGTAGTCTCCTTCGACACATTGGTCTTGTGCTATTATCGAACACAATATGCCGCTTGGTCGGACATTCCCCACATCTATCTCAACTCTCTTCAAATCTTGTCGCAGAACGGTTTTTTTTTCTGAGTTTTGTTCCCTTTTCATCCCCCAATACCAAAGTGTACCACCTGCCTGTTTAAACAGATCTCCATATTCCTTACCTCCCTTTTACCCCCAAGAAACGAACGCTTGCTTTCGTCTGCTTCGTGTTTTGTTTTATGCCCATTTTCTTATTCCCTTTTTTTCTTGTCACTGTCATCCCCAACAACATTACATTCGCATTATTTGTCATCAGCAGCAATAGCCATGTTTTTTATTCTCTTTATCGCGCTTGTTCATATAGGTGCTAATATATCTGAATGGAAGCATTATAACGCTATGACATTTAGAAATCGAAAAACGAAAGCCATAAAGCCCAATAAGTGCACCCTTTTGCAACACGGCAAAAGGCTGCACGAGACCCATTTAAACGATGATGATACTAAGAAACCCTATGTATTAACTCTACAATACCCCTAATTGCTTGAGCTCTCGGAGGAATCCAGCCATACGACATCTAGCGTAACCGATATAGTCAAACTCGGGTGTTCGGTTGTCATTCTCCAAGTCATCGCGCGCTTGGACAATAGCCCACAAAGCCCAAGAGGCATGAGACGCTGGGCTCCATACTTGAACTTGTCTGTCAAGCTTGGCAATGACGGATTCGAGTTCAGCGTCCGAACTTGCGATGTGTTGGTGCTCCTTAGTGGAGAAATAAGTGTGGCGGAGGTACGCGAGATAGAAATTGCGCCGCTCATCTAGGGTGGGATAACGTGAAGCATCGAGCAAGTGGGGCTTATCTGAGTGATAATTCGCCGTCCACTCGTGGAAATGGTTTGCGATGTCATATGATGCAGGGTTGGGAGCTGCATATTCGAAGTCAACCACAATTATCTTGAGGCAATTCGTGGAAAAGAAAAAAAGGTGCGGGAAATAAATAGAACAAATAACATGAGAAATTATTCACCCCGAAAAAAATAGAAACGATAGGAAAACACACCTGGCGATGATCATTTGCTCCTTCTTTCGGGTGCTTCAACCTCAGTAGGTTACCGTATTGAGCGTCATTATGTGCAAAAACTCTCTTACTGCCAGAGTGCACATCATCTACTTTGCATAACCAACGAGAATATCTATCCCAGGCTAGACAAAAGTCGTCGAGATCTAGCTCTCGTTTGATATCTTCAGGCAATGACGGAAGCACAAGAATATCGCGTGCTGGTGCGAGCCAAGAGCGTACATTTTTAGTGGCTCCAAGCTCCCAACTCTCCCCCTCTACGACGTCAATATCAACCGAATGAAACTCCGCCATACGTGCGCCAATCCACTGGCTAATTTGCGGATCGCGGATGTCCTGAGCGACGAGAGTTGTCGACTCAAAGTATTCTTCGATGCGCCCATTCTCGAAGGTTCCATATATACGCGGCCCAATATGGTATTTGGAGGAGAGAATATGGAGAGCGTGGAGTTCCCTAGGGCGGGAGATAAGAGAACCTGACGAGGGTCCATATACGCGAAGAAGGACGGTGCATGTTCGTTTGGTCGAGGGAAATGAAACGAAAAACACGGCATTGGTCAGAGCCCCCGATACCCTGCGTATTGTGAGGTCTCGAGGTAGGATATCCGTCGCGTGGAAATATGGAACATGGAGGAGCCGCAGGATTTCAAAAACCTCCGAAGCAAATTCGGGTGTCTTGTAATGCCTGTGGGTGTATTTGTGAGTACCAGATTCGAAACGGAACTCCAGAACTGAACCATGTTCTTTGGTCATGATCACTGGCGATGGTGGGAAAGCGGCTCACCTTGCCTTCAATTTTATTCTGGCATGGCGCAAACCTTCAACTTCAATGGTATCCGTATCAACATCTGCGAGTCGTAGCGATGTTCTGGAGGAAGAAGCGCTTGCAATCAGGCTTGCAAGGCTCTGAATAGAAGTACTTGAGAGCTGCCGCTTGAGCGATGCTGGGGGAGGGGGCGATGATAGAGAAGTAGAAATGGTAGAAGAAAAAACAGGAAACATGATGGTGGTAGGAAAGCAAGGACGGAACTTGCCCGGGGACCAAACGCTTATCGTAAACATGTCTTACGACCTTTACTCATTTTATACTTGACATTGACATTTTCCTCATATACACCTCCTGCCCCTACTTGCATTCTCCATGTCGTCGCTATCTTCAATCAACTTAGGCAATCATAACACCCTTCAAGGCCCAAGGCTGCCACTGAATACATCTACAAGCTCTGGGACCCTCGCTCTTCGGGTATGGTAGCGGTCGTGTGCCGCTCCGCCCCATTTTCCGTAAACAGCCATATGACCATATCTTACGGCGTTGGGCGCTTTGTTGAAAGCCTGTCAATATGACAAGCTCCGATTAAGCACACTATGGAGACTTGAAGCCCATAAGGACTCGGTTAGTCATTTGCGCCATCAGAGAATGCCTCCGCTCTCGCTGGACAAACCCCCATTTCTGCAGATGGCCGCCTGACAAGATCTCCGACCCCCTATTAACACATCCCAAAAACACAATCCCTCATACATATTTTAATGGACTTGTTGTGGCATCCATGTATGTGGCGAATTTTCGTGTGAAAACATCTTGATTCTTGATTGTCTTGCTCTATTCATGGATGTCCGAGGATGCCGCTATTTTGGTGGGTCGAAGGAAGGATGAAAATACACTGTAATGCCACTGAACCTTGATCAGTAACTACAGCCCCTGGACTGGGACATGGACCCAGCTCGACCAACGCGGTATGCCTTCATTAGCACATTGACTTGGCACTACCTGCTTATCATTCTCCAATCAAACGCCGGCGTTTCAAGGCTGTAGACTATTTTACGTCAATCTGATCGCAACATGATGATGTTAAGATCGCCGATCGTTTGCTCTCATCCTGATTCCTATTCCAAGCCGCAAAGAATTCATTATCAATCATGACTCGTGTGATAAGTTCACATCGCTGGCTTCTCTTGGCCCCTGCCGTTTGCGGTGACTTTAAACCACTTACCCTTTCCATAGGAATTTTAGGACACCCATCGAGAATATATCGGTCAACAAGCCGATTACAGACGCGGGTGTCACATCAGAATCTAGCATGTAATGAAGGGCGAAATCTGGCCCCCTGCCCTGTTCGAAAATCTTGTCTAAGCTCGGACATATAGCGGTTTCTCGCCAACGGGGATCCGCAGGGCCAACCACTTGGGATAACGCGTTGATCTACGAGCCATTGCGTGTAATTGTGAAGAAATCTACCCTCGCTTACCAGCACAAACTGATTGGGATTTTCGACTCCTTGGCCTAGGTCACCCTGTAGTTTCAAGTTTCAGCATGGGCTCCTTGGCTTGACCCACTCGACAGCGTACGTTGAGTTATGCGGGTTCATGGTTTCCTCGGAAAGTAACTCATGTGTTTGCAGCAAGCAGCTGGTCATGGCATGGCTGAGATTAGTTGTCTCATTTCTGTGTTAGAAGACAATCCTGTCGCCAACATGCTATCTCATATGTTAAGTACCCCTTATGACGTCGAAAAAGCTGTCTATCCCGCTGAAACGGGTCGTTTGCTTTGCCTTTAACTCAGGCCCTGCGGATATCTTAAACCCGATCGCCAGGGTTTCTACGTAAAACCAGTCATTTACGCCTGTAGTTTCTCCATAAGTCTAATCATCGAGTCTTCTTCGCTGTGATCGTGTGAGTGCAGGTGGGTGCCCTTACTATTATACTCAGGGGGTTCTTCAGCTGACCTAGTCTCGCCATGCAGACATTCCAATTACTCCTTTTCGGACGATTGGCCCTGAATAGTGAGCAGCGAGCAATGTTCTGTTCCGTCTTGCCATCCTCATTGTTTTCATATTTTGAAAATTTTCCTCACGCCGCTTCCCAAGGTTCAGATACTGAAATATATGGGGTTACGCGTAATGCTTGCCGTTGTTTCGATTTTAACATGTGCTTGTTGATCCTCCGATGTCAAGAGGTCTTTCTGGTGTGTCTTGAGCCTGTAGGTAATGGGACCGTCAGTGTCTAATTGGAGGCCCCGTCAAGTTCATCAGTCTATCTCGAGAACCTTGAAGTAACGTAAGCCTTCTTGCCCATAAACCACTTTCATTTACACTCACCAGATTCACCTGAAACCAGTCAACAGCACTGACGTCCTGGGAATCCCTCATGGCCATCTTTTGGTGAGTTGGCACATCTTCTGGTTCTCGGGTTCTTGTAGCTAATGAAACAGACCTTTTCCGGTAAGAACGAAGCCTTAGGCTCACTTATCCGACGCCCCCGGCGGAGTCAGACTGTCCATTATCCGTCCCTCGTATCATCGACTATAGATCTCACCCCGTGGGGGAGTAAACATGGTGGGCTTCTTCCGAGCTCGGATTTCCTGGTATTCATACCGGTTTGACCCTCCGTTTCTCGAATACCCTACATCCTCAGGTTTTACAACTCCACGTTGAATATCATTGTTCAGTGCATTAATAACCGGGAAGCCAACATGAGAACCTTGACACCAAACGGACATCAAGACACGAATCTGATATGGGTACAGCTGACCAGCCACCGACTATCCCTCGGGTAACCACTAGCTAGAACCGAGCATGACTTAGGGTTGGAGCCTTGCAGGCCTGCGATGCGGCCGTTCGATACCACCGTGCGACAAACGATCTTTATCGACTGCACTCCTGTCGTTTATATTAAAGAACACCTGATGTTTCTTTTTAGCCAACACCTTGGGGATCAGACAATTCTCATATGGTCCCTCTGGCATTAATGCAATTGAGTGTTCCCGATCCCTTTTGCAATTCAAATTTTATGCGAAGATATCGTGTAGCTGGGGCTCGTTTCATCGTCCGGTGTGCATTGACTAGAATATAATTAATAACTTATAATATCTGATGACACAATATCACATGATCCACTGCTGTTCTGGATCGTTGACACCCCTCCAGCTCCCTTCTCTTGGAAGTCTGACTATGGTTAGTATATCACATTCAATAGTACCATGCAGATGGTCGCTTGGAGCCTCGACGCTTCTTGCCTTCCCTTCGCGGAAGAAGATGAACCCCAAAACCCCAGAATCATAATAAACAATGGACTACCGCAATCATACACAGTAAACCGACAATCATATAACGAAATAGCCTTTCCAAATATGCAAGTTTAATAAGACATCTAATGTGCAGACAGTGTCAATTGAACGAAGATGTAAGTATATTGATCTGAAAAGAGGGTCGATGGTTTATACTCAAGCCTCTTCTTTTCCGGTCTTGCGCGCAGCAGATTGAGAAACCGAGGTTCGATGATCTTTGGTTTCTCGAGAACCGTCATGAATGGACATCGTGCGCAGAGCGAAAGCGAGCTAGGAATGTTCCCATCAACTTTCTCCAATAAGCCGATGACCAATGCAGGCGTAGACTTACTAGAAAGGCCAGGCCTAGGCAAGGAGCCCACACGGTCCACACGGTCTGATGAAACCACGAAACAAGAGGTTGGTAAACGACAAGATCCAGCGAACATGATCGTACCTGGATAGATGTAGAGATGACTCTTAGAACACGATCTCTGAGTTCGGGCGGCTGAAGTTGACGAATACTACTGTAATTGATGGACGCAAGAGATCCTTGTGTTGTGACTTCAGGGGGCAATCGAGAAGCGGCGCGCGCGAAGAATATTGTTCCTGCTGTAGCCTAGCCATAGTTGTGAAGTTAGTTTTATAAGCGACGTGGTCGAAGAAGGGCATACAAGACCGATCGTCGCGCCTGTGAAACGAACGAGAAAGAAGGCGCTGGTTCCGGTAGCCAGCTCCTTGGGTTTGAGGGCCCTGGTGAACACTTGATATGGGGCATGGAAAAGCATGCCAATCCCGATTCCTGCTATCAGTGGATAAATCACCTGGGCATGGATGGGCGCATTCTCGTCTAACAGATTTAAGACACCTACACCATGGTCACCCAAATGAGCTCAAGCGTAGTATGGGTTTGTACCTACCGAAACCGATCGTTGAAATTAAAAGGCCACCAGCAATGATCCACTTTTGACCGCTAGTGTCGCTGGTTTTCTTTTGCCAATAGCCAATAAACCACGCAGCTGGCATGGAAGCTAGCGACGAGCCAAGAGAATACGGGAGCATTTTGAGGCCAGCTTCCAGTGGCGTGGATCCATTCGCTGCCTGAGGTATACCTGGTTAGTGTCGATGGCGACACGTAACTTTGATGTATTACCTGATAGAATAACGCGAGATAGAACGTCCCCGAAGTGAAAGTCACCTGGTGAAGGAAGCTAATAATGAGGATGATCACTGTCAAGTAGAAGATCAGAGGCTGCATCTTGGCGCATAGCAGATGGCTTCGCACCAGTTGTGCGATCTGTAAACATGGTGGGAGGAAACAGACACTCTCGGGTGGTATATTTCTCGTACATGCCACCGCATAGAAGCACGACGAAACCGAGAGATATAGGAAGAAGCGTGGATACGGCCAACCCTGTGACTTCATTCAGTCCAATTTTAGTGGGCTGCAGGTAACAACCCTTACATCCGGCTTCATTTGCAAAGCTAAAGCCAACTACGATGCAGCTCGTTCCCGCCATGAAAAGGATTCTGGAGCGCTTCTCAAAAGAAGTTAATAAAATATACGTTAACGACGCACAAGCCTCCGAAGTCGAATTTCTTGGCCAAGGCACCCCACGATACATTGTTAGGTCGGATTAGCTGCACTCCGCGCAAGGAAAGGACCAGGACCACAAAAGCAATGAAGCATATAGGCAAGTTGATGTAAACTGTGTTATTCAGTTAAAGAGTGTGCGCTTTGATTGACTGAACCTACAGCCCCATCTCCAATTCGCCTTGCTGGACACATCCTCGCCTTTAAGGAAATGTGGAATTAGATGGGGCAGTCGTACCATACAGATTCGTAAGACTCACCGCTGAATATTCCACCAATAAGTGGACCGGCGATAGCAGAACAACTCCATGTAACGCTAAGGGCCTGCGACCATTTGGCACGGTATTGAACTTCAACGATTTCGGCTGTGAGTATCCAGACGGCACTGACGATGCCACCGCCCCCTATACCAGCTGACACGATTGAATAAGTGCATTGTAACCTGATACAGGCATCACAAACCCAGTGCCCGTGCAACGATCAGCCAATTGATACTCTAGTCGTAATGGTTTAGTCAGATTTTGGTAGTTCGGCGCAGCAAGTTCAAAAAGTACCTGAGCAGCACCGCAGAGAAGTGAACCAATGGCAAAGATAGCAATACTACAGAAGAGAACATTCTAGGCTCCCAGCTCAGATTTATGGTGATACACACGAAGATCAGACGAACTTTTCGACCAACGAGATCTGAAATCCTTCCATATAAGGGTTGAAGGGTAGTCTGAGTCAGCATGTATGATACACCAACCCATGTATATTGATTCTGGGAAGCTCCAAGCTCGCTGGCGATCGTTGGCAGGCTTGTTGAAACGATGGTCTATACATTAGACTGGTCAGTCCAACTGAGCTGAGACCCTTAAGATGACGAAAACTGACCGCATCTGTTGTTGCCAGAAATAGAGCCAAAGCAGCGCTGAAGGGATCAATTAGACTTGGGAAGTGTGATATGACAAAATTCACAATACCCAATATGGGTCATTAACAAACGGAGTGTCGATAGTGTTTGAATCTCGGTGTGCACGCTGTCGAGGGTGGCAGACGAAGCGGTGGAAATACTACTACACGACGAGTCCGACGAGTCCTTGCGAGCGGGTAGCGGTTTTGGATGTCCATCGGCATTTGAAGCAACGCCTACGCTGTTAGTAGCGTTGTTGGTATCAAACGAGGGAGGAGAGATGTCCAAAGGGGCTGAAGAAGTTTTTGGAGCAAGGCTTTTCGACATAGTAGACGGAATGCCGGGGCTCTTCGAGTATTTCGTGTCTGGGAGTGCAGGCCTGAGGGACTGAATTCAGGCCGAGTTTCTTGTAGCATTTTATACCGAGAGAGATGTAAATTGTAGGGGTTGTCGCATCGGGACAAACACGATCTTCATGGCTTCTTGGCTGCCAAAGAAAATGAGCTGGGATGAAGAGAAATCCACCACAGGCTCAGAACTGATGTGTTTGACGAGTGAGATCCATAAGAGATACCCAGGATTGAGTTTAAGATTTAGAATTCGATTGGTGAGATCTGGGTTGGAGTTGTAGCAAGGAGGAACGTAAGGTACATCTGGCGAGTGTGTAACTGGTACCGCTCGACAAATAAAGAAAACCCACGACCTAACTGGGATGTGTTCTAGTTTCGAAGGATTTTGTGCCTCGTGTAGAATCGAACCAGAGGTCTAAGGGCCATAAGATCTTCCGATTTCGAACCGGTGGACTCACGATATTCTGCTTGACGAATTTGGTTCCAATGAACCATTCATGTTTTGTGGATGTATCCAGGGAGGCTTCGCGTCCGGTTCGGAGTTGTGTATGCATGTATTACCAGGGGATATGCTACCACTAGGGAGTGAATCAATTACGAACTAGTCTATATGTTAGTTATGCTGTCGCTCGTTTCTTGTCTTCATCGTCTTCTTGATCTTGGGGACCTTTATGGTCAACGGTCGGCTTTTCCTTTTTGGCTAAAATGTGGACAATCACCCATGCAAGTGATGTGCGAACAGTTTGCGAAAAATAGTCACACGCCGGTAAAAGGTTCAGAATCCAGTAAGCTCCCGTATTCTTTGCCATTTGCGAGACATCCAACCACCAAATGGTGATGAATGGGTAAAAGAAGCCGTACCGTTGTCACTTTCGCCATTGTGCGATGTTTTCGTCGTTTCCGGACTTGACTTGTGTTTTGAAGAGACGTCCGGAGTTATCGATGAGCGACCTTCAACATCGTCGGCGTATGCTTGCAGGAGCTCTCGTTGTCGCTTAGTCAAGGATCTGGACAAAGGATCAACATTAAATTAGTGCGCGACTGACTCGTTAAGACACCGACCTCGGTAAAATCATTGAGAAAGTGACGAATAAGTCCCCATTCGTCTCTCCATATACAGATGGAACGCCACGTCCCTTCAAAACCATCTCTTCTCCTTGTTGAGTTCCGTTGGGAATGCGGACATCTACTTCACCGTCCAATGTCGGCACGCGTACACGGCCGCCAAGTAATGCGGTATAAAAGGGAATACGCGCTTCATGATACAGGTTCGAACCTTGGCGTGCAAAATTCTTTGATGGGGCGACATTAATCCTCACGAGTAGATCACCCGTGGTCCCCTTGCCTGTGATAGGCGCGTCGCCAACATTATTAATTCGGATCGTCATGCCGTTCTCCACCCCTTGTAGGTTCTCAATTGCCTGTTCAGACAAACGAGCGAGATAACATACCTGCCGGGATATCAACCTGTACAGTCTTCTTCACACGGACCTTCCCCATGCCTCCACAACCTGAGCACTCGCTACTCCGTGGAATCGTGCTACCAGCTCCTTGGCAAGCGTCACATGTACTGGCAAGGTGGAAGCCATTGCTCATGAACGTGCGTGTCCCCGTACTACCGCAGGAAGTACAAGGAGCTCGCTTGGCACCTTGCTTGAGTCCACTGCCCGCGCATGTCCCGCAATTCGTAATAGGTTGGACCGTGACTGTCTTAGACGCACCCTTGCATGCCTCCAGGAAACTGATATTCACGCTGGTCTCAAGATCTGCACCTCGAGTAGGA
The DNA here is from genome assembly GCA_015584085.1 of Macrolepiota fuliginosa MF-IS2. Lineage (NCBI taxonomy): Eukaryota > Fungi > Basidiomycota > Agaricomycetes > Agaricales > Agaricaceae > Macrolepiota > Macrolepiota fuliginosa. The sequence goes on along the minus strand of MU151070.1, from coordinate 83,444 downwards.
CCGCGGAAACCAGGACCTTTCGGGCCACCAAATGTTCCGAAGAGTTGCTCGAATAAGTCAGCCTGAGGACCGCGAGGACCACGACCACTTCCAAAGACGGAGCCCAAGTCTTCAAAGTTGAACCCTCCTGCGGAGAAACCTCCTGCGCCACCACCAAACCCACCTCCTCCAAAGCCTCGCGAGAACGCATCTGGGTCAAAGCCCGGCTGCTGAGAAGCGGCTCCATACTTGTCGTACGCTGATCTCTTCTTGTCATCTTTCAGAGTCTAAGGGCCAGTGTAAGCGCATTACGATAAGTAATCCTGGTACACTTACGTCGTAAGCATCTTGAATCTCGACGAACTTGTCCCGGGCATTTTTATCGGGATTTGTGTCAGGATGGAATTTACGGGCTAACTGACAGGAATTAGAAAATCATTTAGACAACTTAAAGCTTGAACCTACGGCAAAGTATGCTTTCTTGATGTCGGCAGCGGAGGCATCGGGTTTCACGCTTAGAACGTCATAGGGATTCTTCGAGCTGGCTCGCAGAGGTGCGGAGATATGTATTGAACGCTGAGACGAAGTTCAGTTGAACGCATGGCGCAAACTCAGAACATAACTGACCTTTCTACTTGCGGGTAGCAGTCCCAAGTGCGACTGCCGGCAACGAGGTTCAGGCGGACATGTAAAACGATAGGTAGAAATGAAACGAGCTTGAAAAGTAGCTTGCTGGCGCGTACACGAAGAAAAGGCAAGGAACGACGAGAACGTTGAACCTGACGGACGCATTGACTTGCACAAACCTGGAGTACTCGATGTCTGCCGTGGCGTTGCCAGAAATTTGAAAATTTGTCCGTATTTGCACCAACTCAGGTTGTCCGGGCATACGAAATGCCACGTGCTCTAGAATATCCCAGAAAGTTCACAAAAGCCAGGGTCCCCGAACTTTACCCCGACTACCACGCTTGGTTCGGCATACACTGGCGTGCAATGTTGGCGTATTTTGAAAATTTAACCTGCATTAATCTGCAGTTGACACTACTTCTGCCTGCGGGGTGTGTCGCGCCCGGATCCGTGTTCTATAACTACAGGATAGTAAATACCAACAAAGCTGTGCCCACAATCAAGAAAAGGAATTAATCATAATTTGAATTATCAAGCTGTCCTGATCAGGAAATGAACCTCCAAGGTTTCTTAGGAGGTCAACCGGTTTCTCAAGGTACCTGGTCATCGTCAACGCGTCAACCCTCGCCTACGAAACATAGTTCAGATACATGATGTTCCTGAACGAGCTTGCCACCAGGATTTGCCATAGGAAACCAAAATTTCATCACCCTTCCGTATTGCTTCAGAGGAGCTCCAAATGCTCATGCGAAGCTCGCCTGAGCCAAGCCTATTGTCGCGAAATACGGCGTTGGGCTTTTTCGATATGCCTCGATAATCATTGACGAATCGAGCCTCATTACCTGACCTACTAGCGTCGATCCCTACACTGACACCATCCGGAAACCGGTAGAGGGAGAGGTCATAGTCGGATTCAGGGCGATCATCACAATGCACTTCACCTGAAGGATCAGTAGCCTTAACATGACGTCGTCCACATTAAACATTGAATATTGAAGCATGACACACCAATATAATCAAGGATCCGTGTCTGAGGCTGGATGTGGGAGGTCGCAAATAGTCCATATTGCCCATGTGCAGGGTGAGTAGGATCCGTAATGGGGCGAATAACAACACAGTTTCTATAGGTGTTTGGGAGCTGGCCAACGATCGAGGAGTTGCCCTTGACAAAACCATGAATAGTTGGTGTTACAGAATGATGAAATTGGTAAGATCGGAGGTAGTGGATTTCTTTCGGCCAATGTGCAGGTGGCTTTGCTTGGCCATTTTTTCGTGTTCCAGCCGGCATGAGGTCTACGGGTGTGGGCCACCTGCCCCAGTCCGAGCCCGAGCTTTACAACTAGAGATGATAAAGTCGGGGAGTCGAGAACGCAGAGTCATGAGGCTAAAGATCGTGACCCGTGGGAATTATTTGCTTTGATCAGTAGACAGGCCGTTTCCTCGTTGTCGAATTGAAGTCACAGCATCCTCCTCGACTTTTACCCGTCCTCAGCCCATGGGCCGTACAACAGCCAAATCTGTTGCTCGCGTATACGCCGATGTCAACGGCAAACTAGGCGCATCCTGGCATGAATACGGTATGAAATCCTTAACTATCAATCCCCATCTTCGCTGATTTCGCTCGCCAGACAATCTCCAAGTGCAGTGGGGATCACAGGATCACTACGAAATTGTACGAAAAGTGGGACGTGGAAAGTACTCTGAGGTATTTTTCTACATATCTACTGTCTAAAAACGGCGTCGACTCTGTGCTTAGGTCTTTGAGGGCGTAAATGTCATTACGGAGGAAAAATGTATCATCAAGGTTTTGAAACCCGTCAAGAAAAAGAAAATCAAACGAGAAATCAAGATTCTGCAGAACCTCGCCGGCGGTCCAAATGTCGTTGCTTTACTAGACGTAGTACGCGATCCCGCGTCCAAGATCCCTAGCTTAATTACGGAGTACGTTAACAACGTCGATTTCAAAGTATTATATCCCCGCTTCACGGACTATGACGTGCGGTACTATATGTTCGAGTTACTGAAGGTACGTGTTTCCCCTATTATGATGATACTCTTTCGTTTATATCATAACTCCAGGCCCTGGACTACTGCCATTCCAAAGGGATAATGCATCGAGACGTGAAGCCTCATAATGTTATGATAGACCATGAGCACCGCAAGGTATTTGACCCCTCATTCACTACTTTTAAGTCTGTCTGATATCGGTGCTGTAGTTGCGGTTGATTGATTGGGGTTTGGCCGAGTTTTATCATCCCAAGACGGAGTATAATGTTCGCGTTGCATCGCGTTACTTCAAGGGACCCGAGTTACTTGTAGACTTCCAGGAATATGACTACAGTCTTGATATGTGGAGCTACGGTTGTATGTTTGCGTCTATGGTGAGGTTCTATGCTGCATTTTTTCCTGTCCGCTTTGCCCACGACTTACGAGATGTGATAAGATCTTCCGCAAGGAACCATTCTTCCATGGACATGATAATTACGACCAGCTAGTCAAGATCACCAAAGTCCTTGGCACCGATGAGCTATACACATATATTGACAAGTACAATATTCGTTTGGACTCGCAGTATGATGAGCTGCTTGGAAGGTTCATACAACTCAATCTGTATCCGTAACCCATTCCAACACGTTCACAGATACCCAAGGAAACCTTGGACGCGTTTCATTACGTCGGAGAACCAGAGGTATATATCAAATGAGGCAATCGATTTGTTGGATAAACTCCTCCGCTACGACCATCAAGAGCGCTTGACGGCTCGCGAAGCTCAAACACAACCTTACTTTGGTGAGCTGGTTGTTCTGAATTATCTTTTCTTTTTCTAAAAATCATTTTGGTTGGTTTGCAGATCCTGTCCGAGTTGAATCCCAAGTGCCTGTTGACGGGGGAAACGATTTAACACCAGCGGCATAAATCCCGAGCCATCTTCTTGTACTTTGTCTTTTTGGTCTTTTTTTCGTATGTATAGATTCTCTCAAATTTGGTGATCTTTTTCGCAGTGCACTGGGCAGGCAATTGAGTTAAGAGCATGCATGAAATAGTCTGCCGAAGATTCGCCTTCCTTATGGTGCTTCATCTTGTTCATCGTCAGGTGATTGACTACTGGATACGAAAAATATGGATTTCGAACAACGCAACACTGTAAGTTGCACTGATTTTCCTGATTCGTGTGAACTGATAATAGAGTTGTAGCTAAAATGATCACTCACCCACATGAGTCTCGTAGGTCTTCTTGTCAGCGTTGAATCCCTATTTAGGCGACTCGCTCCATTCAACCGCGGCCACGCAACTATCTCCTCATGGGTTCTCTTGCACAAAGAATGAAATCCATGCATAGATCTTCTTGGTGCGCATGCCTGTTGTCTTGTGCGTTGGCAACCACATGGCCTCGAATTTGTTGGATTTCGTATAAAATCATGCATGAACAATGACAGACCAACCGCTCACAGAAAGCAATAGGTGTGATCGGTCATTCGTGTAATCATGCACGGCCTTCTCCTCTCCTTGGCCGTTATCGTCACTTCGATTCTACGGGCAGCAGCATTTGACAACAGTCGTTATGATAATGTAAGTATCGTCATCTCAAATGATATGACTTATGCGTGTTAGTGACGCCCTAATAGCTGGCAGTGTATGTCTCGAATTACGCGGTCGACTGGACTTGCCTCATGAGTCAACAGTTACTGGGGCCAGAACTCATATGGCGCCGGTCATAGTGACACAGCTAACTATCAGAAGACGCTGTCGTTCTATTGCAGCGTAAGTGGTATCAATCGTGTTAACAAGGGTAGCAATGACCTAGATCTCAGGACAATACGATTGACGTGTTTCCCGTCGCATTTTTATATGTCTTCTTTGGTCCCGGCGGTGCCCCTGTGATCAATTTGGCTAACGTGAGTGGCCACTTCAATTGTCCCACCCGCTTTCAACCGACTGGTTTGATAGACCTGCAATCCTACCGATAATATCACCTTTCCCGGAACGAATCTGGCGAACTGTGCTTCTCTTGCGTCCGACATTACGGCCTGTCAAGCCAAAGGCAAGATTATCACTCTTAGTCTTGGCGGTGCCACCGGCTCCGTCGGATTCAGCTCCGATAGTCAAGCAGAGACCTTCGCGCAGACGATATGGGACATGTTTCTAGGAGGTTCTTCCTCTACCCGCCCCTTCGGTAGCGCTGTCCTAGATGGGTAAGTCGATCCGCTTCCCTTAAATCTATATTGAGTAAGGTGGGTCTTCAGTGTGGACTTAGATATTGAAGGGGGCTCGTCGGACCACTACCCCGCCTTTGTCAATCGCATCCGTTCCCTTGCGAGTGGAAACAGTAAGAAGTGAGTAATTTTCCCCTCAGAAGTATGCCACTCGAAGTTATTGTGCAGGTACTATGTAACGGCTGCGCCTCAGTGTGTGTACCCAGATGGAGCCCTCGGCGGTGTCTTGAATTCTGCGAACTTTGACGCGATCTATGGTAAGATACCCAATACCGAGATGAAGAACATTGTCTGACACCCCCTAAGTCCAGTTAGTTCTGATTACTTCTCGTGAAGAACAAAATCCAATCATATCACATAGATTCTATAACAACCCTTGTGGCCTTCAGAATTTCAACTCAGCCTCCGTAGGTGATTAATACACGGTATTGTTATGATCTTAATGCCCTCTATCGTTAGAACTGGGACTTCGGGATCTGGTAAGGCGGCTCTTCACTTTTGTAAGGGATTGACTAACCCGGCAAGGAATCAGGGATAATTGGGCCCGAACCATTAGCCCGAACCCAAACGTAAAAGTCTATATTGGTGCTCCTGCCTCGAGCTCCGCAGCTGGGGGAGGTTATGTTTCGCCCGACACCCTCAGTAACATTGCGGTCCAAATGCGCAAGAGTTTCCCGTCTTTCGGTGGCGTTATGCTTTGGGATGCTTCACAGGCTTATGGTACTTCGTCCTACAAATACAAGGCATAACGTGTCCTGAATTTGGATTTGCAGCTAATGGAAGGTATGACAAGACAATCAAGAACGCGCTGGTCGCCGCAGGAGGGACAGGGTTTACTTTCCCAGCCTGCTCTGCTCCAGCATGGGTTTCCGGAAATGCGTACAACGGAGGCTCGCAAGTTTCTTCCGGGGGGTGAGCATCACCCTTAGTGCATTATGGGACCGAAATAGGCTAACTGGAGCTACCACAGGTACATCTGGGAGGTAAATCTCGCTCATGCTCAACTACCAACCAAATTCATCCTAAAAATCCCTGTAGGCGAAATGGTGGTCTTCCTCCCAGCCGGCGCAAAACCCCAATGGAGATTGGAGCGCAGGTAAGAGAAATACTTCCCTTGTGACTTGACTTCTCAAGTGAAACGTCTATTTTTCAGTCAGTGCCTGCGGCGGCACGCCGGTTCCGTCATCATCTTCGACTAGCAGTACTACGCGTACCACTTCAACATCTTCAACATCTTCAACATCTAGTCCTTCAACAACCCCAGGCGGAAATTGCGGTGGTATAGGCGCTTGGTTGAGCACTATCGCATATAATGGCAGTTCACGAGTCGTCTACAAGTAAGCCCTTGATTCGCCTAGCGTTCGATTATCCAGTACTCACAAAATTCGATGGAAAGTGGACACCTCTGGACGTCGCTGTGGTGGACACAGGGTGATACCCCTGGAGGTATGCGGCCACTCCCTCGTTTCGGTTTGCCTCGAGCTCATTCTTATGCAGGTGTTGCCGGTGTCTGGACCGATAATGGTCCATGTGCGTAAGTGTAAAAGGAGTTAAGACTATGTGGAATGTTCCCAGGCTGCGTAAATTACGATTCTTGCGGCTCCACTCTAAGAAAAGAAAGGTCTCCGCTTTGTCTCCCCTTAGAATGTCCCGGTGTGAATAAGTTTTAGGTCTTCCGGCATGCTATTACACTAAATCCACTCGCTGAAGTTAGGTTTTCTAGATAGTATGCATATTGCAAGAGTCAGTTCCAAGTTGGAGTGTTGGAATTTTCGCTTACCGAGCACAGAGTGTGCTATGGTGAGGATCGATCAGGACACGTTTTGACTTCTCCGCAAGCGACATATGCACGCGAAGTTGATGGCCACCCTGCACCCTCGCTGCCTGGGAATCTAAAACTGAACTGTCATGATCTGATTGGTCGCTTACACTGGGTCTCCTTTATTTCGCCGTCCGTCGCGTCAGTGTGAAGCAATATCGACAGCAAGACCTCAAACCTTGAACGTCCTATGACTGACCTTAAAGATAGCCATCCGATACGTGGCAATCCTGAATTCCCTTTGCATTTTGGGGCTACATAAGGCTTGAGGGTGAATAATGGAATGACGTGGTTCCGTCCTTATCCCTGGGCCATTATGACAATCTGGAGAGCTGGACTCGTCTTCTGTGTCGTCTATTTTCTTGGGTTGATCGATTTGCAACAAGTAACGGCTTTCTCCAATGACCGTTCCGATAATGTGAGCTGTACGAACCCGCAATACAGTTCTGCGCTGACGCTCTCAACAGCTAGCAGCGTAAGATTATGTGTCAACTCATTAATGCGTTGTCATGAACTGGATTCAGGTATTGGGGCCAAGATTCTGGTGGCCATCAACAACGGTGAGTAATTATGAACACAATCGAACAATACCTAGTTGACAACGACTTGTAGATTGTCCTTCTATTGTCAAGATGACGCTCTTGATGTGATTCCAACGGCCTTTCTATATGTATTTTTTGGTCAAGGCGGAAAACCTGTTGTTGATTTCTCCAATGTGAGTAGTGGATGCTCGTGTTTACCTTGGTGTTTACATATTTCCCTTAAGATATGTAGCCAGGGTGGCAATCAGTTCCCTAATTCGGATCTAGCAGATTGCTCTTTCCTGGCTTCCGATATTAAGGAATGTCAATCTAAAGGGAAATTAATCACTATCAGTCTCGGAGGTGCTACAGCAAAAGTCGGATTTTCCAGTGCCGCGCAGGCCAGCGATTTTGCGGAGACTATTTGGGATATGTTCCTAGGTACGAAGCATCTTCGCAGTGTCGTGGGGTAGACGCTCAACTGAAGCTCTAGGCGGACGTGAGTTATCCACTACACAACGATAGATGGTCCAAGGTTTGTCTAATTGCTTCGTGGTTTCCAGAAAGCAGCACAAGACCGTTTGGAGATGCTGTGCTCGATGGGTACGTTAATCTTATCTAAATTCATGTTCTGCTTACCCTGACCTGTCATAGTATCGACCTAGATATAGAATCTGGTTCCCCGTCATTTTATTCCACATTTGTCGACAAGATTCGGGCCCTATCAAAGGGTTCACGAAAAAGGTGAGCAGAAACACCCATCCCACTTATAAATACTCACGCGTACATACATAGATACTATCTCACAGCCGCGCCCCAGTGTCCTTTCCCAGACGCCAAAGTAGGAGATGCGCTCAATAACGCTGATTTCGATGCCGTTTATGTCCAGTTTTGTAAGTCTAATTTTATTCGATAGCGTTCACTCATTCTCACCCTTGACATCAGATAACAATTACTGCGAAATATCAAAGCCTTCCGTGAGATTTGTTCTATCAATATATGACCCCCAAAATACTCACTTAAAATAATTCTGAAGGAATTCAACTTTGCCACATGGTATTGTATCACTTCAAGTTCTTCAGATTGTACCAACTCACCTGAAGCCCACAGGGACCACTGGGCGAAAACAACGTCACCCAACCCCAACGTGAAAGTTTATATTGGTGCCCCCGCTGGGCCTAAAGCCGCTGGTTCCGGCTATGTCGATGCTAGTGCCCTGATCAGCATGGCAAAAGGTGTTCAGAGTCAATATTCTTCTTTTGGGGGTGTCATGCTCTGGGACGCTGACACAGCTTTTGGTGAGCATTTCTGTTCTATTTGTGGGGACAACCTGACCATATCACTTTGTAGATAACGATCGATTTGATTTACAAATCAAAAATGCCATTTCGACAGGGCAAGGGGCACCAAAATCAGGAGCACCCACGAAGCCCGGAACACCCACGAAACCAGAAGCATCCACAAAAGCAGGAGCGCTCGCGAAATCAAGTGATGTTATTGCATCAGCCATTATACCGGCTGATTTTCGAGATCCCCGAGAGAAAGCTAGAGTGAAGCGACCGCAGGGCTTCTCAATCAAGCAACAAGGCAGACGCTCAGATCAACCCAAGTTCTCCCGTTTCTTCCGATTTTGATTGTGACATAACGAGTTCCGCTACGAAAACCATAGGTCAATTCGTATCTGATGAAGAGTCCCCCCACGAGTGAATCTTGTATTTTGTATCCCTTGACCGTTTTTTTTGTACTCCCTGGCGTCCGTCAGCTTCTCAGTGACGGTTCCCTGTATCAATATGATGTCTGATCTTTTTTCGGCCAATATTACGCGAGATATATGACACAAACATGTCGTGAATCCGGGCAGGCGTATAAAAAAGCGCATGATGTGATGTTCAACTGTCAGTCACAAATAACACAATTATCGTGTTGATCAGCTATTATCAGAAAGCTGCTTTGTACGGATCCACAGGCTATTTTTATATGGAATATGAGGATCCGAAACTTCGTTTACTAGGGTGCGAAGATCAAGAGAGAAGCCAGAAAGTGGTGGCAGCTAATTTTATAACCTGATTAATGGGGATCATGACACTCGGCTTCGTGTTTCATTATTTCAATTGTTGCACATTCCGACTGTATCGGTAGCGCCGACCTAACAAGTGACCAAGGCTCGCGGGTTATCGTACCGGACCTTGGTATAGGGGATTGGGGAATCCCGGGTAAGAGTGCGGGTATCCACTTTCAGGGTGCGACAAGGGGCTCCCAGCGGTTGTGTAGCTCCAACCCCATCTCAGTCCTCATCACATTTATAGCACATGCTAGAAGTATCAACTGGGAATATGACACTCATATCGCTAGAACTATCATTAGACTGTGAATGATTTGATGTTATGTTTAGCATGACAGCGCTTCTTAGCTTGGCAAGAATATTCTGAAATTAGCTTGTACCATAGTCATCCACTGCACAGGTTTTCCCGAATAAGTGCCTTCCCAGACTATAAAATACTTTGAGCATTTATTAAGTACAGGGTGACATGAAGAGTTCCTTGGAGAGTCATGTATACAATTTTTGAAGAAATATTCGAACACAAGAAGACGTGGGGATATTTATCTCCAACGGTAACGGAGTTTAAGAATCCATCGCAAGAGACCTGAGTATGAAAGGGTTATCATCAGATATACAAGGATCAACGATGAGGGGATGCTCGGTCAAGACTTGTTCATCTCACAACTTGATTGGCCAGAGGGTTGTGAAGTAGTAGCAGCTGGCGACTGTATTTCTCGTCCGGTCGTAGGTGGGTATCTTGGTTGGGAAGTTCTCGGTCCTGGAGGTCCATAGCGACGTAATGAATTATTATCGAAGCGAGAAAATGTTGGATTGCTTTGAGACGGGAATTGGAAAGGGCGCGGCTGCGCATGATTCGGGGGGCGTGGGGAAGAATTTCCACGGAACCCCCTGTTGCCTCTGTTGTCTGAAACTCTCAGCGGATTCGAGATCGACTGTGGAGCTGGCAGCGCTGTTGCATTGCCAGGTCCTCGGGCGATCGAGGCTATGGCATGATTGGAAGGTTCTGTAGCCGTATCCGTGGCCGGTTTTCGTGGCTTAGGCGGTTTCGGTTCTCGTGGTGGGGGGAGTGGACCAGGATCATAGTTGGGGTTGAAAGCTCGCCATGTTGCTCCTGAGGGTTCGCAGAGGCGGCCCCTAACAGTGTCGAAAGAATAGCACCTGAGATTCGGTTGGGGTGATACTGATGGCATTATGGTCATCAGCCTCGTATAGATAACATAGCCTGCATGCGCATCATTAGCGGCATCTAGCCAGGGACAAGTCAAAATGATGATCTCTTAGAATTAGGAACTTGAAACACTGACATATTTGTTGGGGCTCAGTCAATACACGTTCCCAGTTGCTACGGGTGATTTTTCCTTTTCCGAGCATACGATCCTCATAGACAGCGACAAGACGCGCAAGTCCAAGAGGATTGGTATACTTGCCTTTCCATTTATCATTGTCGACTGTTCGAGCAAGCAGGCCGAGATCTGCACAGTTTGCCATGTCGACCCCCCAGTCTTCGTACAACTTCTGTGCATCACCTGATAGTTGTGTGAGCGCAAACAGAACAACTAGACGGAGATCGTTGATGTCAAACCTTGGATTCCTACGCCAGCTTTGACGATGTTAGGATTGGCTAGGAATTCGCATAGTTTTGAAGGAAATTCTGGAATTGAAAGGCGGTTGGGGTTTGATCGTTATCATTGATTAAGCCCCACCTTGCATTGCAGTGACTTGGAGGAGAAGTATGGTTTTGTGGTTCGCAATTTGGACCAGCGCAACGGGATTCTTGGCTTGCCCCTTCACGAAAGTCGGTTTCCATTCAAGATCGAATCCATACACGTGGCTATCAAGTCGCTCGAGCTCCCGATTAGCCTCTAAGTGATCACGTATATAGATAAGCTGGACATTTGGGTGCCATTCATCCCATGAATATGGGATGGTTGGTTCGGATGGAGTGTTTATGGGCGGTTGGGATGAGGCGGGTGATACCGGAATGGGGAATCCATGAGCATTAAGGGGTTGCGGTGTCGACTGTGATCCTAGCGCCGTCATTACACCTCTAGTCTTAAGAGCAGATGGAACGTAAGAGGGAGGGAGGGGAGGGAATTATGGGGGACCTAATGTGTACTGCGCAGCTGTGAATAGTGATGTTGCAGGGGGCCCATGCACAAGCTGTACGTTGCAAATACGTTTAGGTTAGTCAAGGTCTAAATTCGTCCTGCGCGTGTAAAGCGGCCAGACGGGCTCTTTCTATAAATATACACGCTCGAAAATCAGCGTGAATAGGAAGGCGAGCAAATGGTGATAGTCCTTGGCAAAGGGTAGGATTGGGCGAGAAGACCGGCGTGTCAAGCGATGATAATAAATGGATTTTGGGTTTGATTGACAACCAGTATGAGGCTGAGACAGGTAGGAAACCTGTTGCGGGGAACGGTGAAGTTTGAAGAACGGCCACAGCCCAGCGGGGCAGGACAACTTGATATGTTACCCTGTCGGCTGATGGCAGAGTGTTTCGGGATCGGGAGGAATGTTAGAGATCATATTCGTCGGGTATGAGAAAACTTACGGTTTGTGATTGAAGGGCTCAAGCTCAGCCACGCAGAGTCCAGAGTCCAGGAACTGCGAGGTCAGAAAAGGCTTACTGTATGTGACAAGAGTACGATCCACCGTGGGAGGGAGCCAAATATAACATGGGTGACGGCAGTTGATTGGCTGCTATTTGGAGGCACGGCCCCGACCTATTCAAAAATTGTTCAGCTGGTGTCACATGTAACTGTCACAGTCTATACCAAGAAAGATAGACTGCCAAGACAACTCACAAGGCACACACACCCGTGATGTGCCATTTTCATGCCGACCACTTTCACAGATGTCGACGGTTCAGTTGGGATGTTGTGACCTGACCCATAGATGCGATAGACAACTATCCAAGCCCCAACGATCAGTTATTTATTCGACCAAGCCCATTTATCATTGCCACAGGCTATTCTTGGCTCCGAGCATTTTCCTTGTTCGAAAATAGTTCAGGGAACAGGCCGGTGCAAAAAGGTCTTGGCAAAAAGTCTTGGGACGTTAACAAAAATAGTCCACAGGCGAGGCATAAGAGCAACCCTCTGCGCTGGCCCTCCAAGTTCTTGGCCCCATTAGCTCTTCTTCGCAACCATGAATTCTGCCCATCCCCTCCCCGAATCCTCGTCCTACACACGCAGTCTCTCCGACAGCGACATAAAACGCATGGTCATGTCCTCGTTCCAAGTCCTTGACCAGGTGAGCTCATCCTCTTTACGTACTTTTTCTACCTTGTGCTTATCACTCCTTAGCCCACCCCTCCGACTCTAAGAGAAATTCTTGCCGCATATCGAACAAAAGGAGACGGAGACCGTGATATGCTTCTTGCTATGCTCAACGCAAAAGCCGCCGAGGACCAGGTTCGCATTCCCAATGAATTTAGACATGAACCACAGCTGATTTTTTATACAGCGGATAGCTGCAATGGCAAACCTCCATCGCACTGTTCTGGATGTATATCAATCCTCTTTTGAGCCATTGCCACCGCCTCGCACCAATGGCAGTTACCACCACTATCCTACCCCTTCTTTCACTCAATCGCCGCCCCTCTGCGAACAGAGGTCTAGCCGGCGGAGTCAATATCCTCGGGGATCATCAAGAAGTCGCTCTCCACCCCGAATCCACTCGCATATACTGCCACCCAGAGACGCGCCTATGTACCACGAACCTCCTCGCAAGCGTCACCGTGGCTCCCATTCGCCTCCTCCGACTCATGCTGGGGCCTACGATTCCCATCCTGGTTCGCAGCATGAGCAATTCCCTCCTTCCCCTTACTCATCATCAGACAGAAGCGACTCCGCTGAATACTCCCCGCGCTCGCGCCAATCAATGGCAATAGGCTCCCTCCTTTCTTCCGGGCCAAGTAAAGAAATAAACGGAGATATCCAGGACCGCGAATGATGGTGCACATGACCACAGGAGCCGAGTTCTTTACACCATTCTAGCTTGTGTTGATTTCATGATTCATCGTCTTTGCCGAAATGCACTTATTTATTCTTGCCTCGCCTTCGATTGTACCATATTTGCCGATACCATTGCGGATTCTTTTCTGCACTTGCTACTCATGGTCTTCCATAGTTTACTGACTCATGCTCTGTTGTATGTAATGCTGCTTGTAATATGGCCCGGGTATTATGTTGCGCCACAGTACAGGGGTACATAGTCGGATGTTGTCAGAGGACTATTTTTATTCTCGATGCCGTCTGTCTCCTCTCCTGTCTTGGCCTCAGACCCGTGCCCAAAATTTTGTCTTGACAACATGTTAATTCTATTTCTTACATCTCTTGGCACGACCGATAGTCGGAAAAATAGTTGGAGGATGCTATGGTCCTGCATCAAGCTTCAGGTTCCACACGTTGCATATCAAGAACCTATTTTTGGTTTATTGATGATACGGTCGCTATTCATCGATATTCATCTCATTTCAGGTGTGGAGGCGTTTACGCGTGCATCACGTCAGTTTCTGGGTTTTTAGCCCATTATTGCTGTGACGGGTAATGAGGCTGGGTTAGAATACTAAAGTGGATTTACTCCGTTTGGTCCGGTGCCGTTCCAATCTCCTGAGAGTGCTATACTTAGCTCGTCCATTGATCTGGTGATGTTGAGCCCGCAACACGTGATTTACGCGTGAGTTTCGAACAGCTGGGAAAACACGCGTCTCCACCGTTAGGCTCACACTACTTACTAGTTTTCCTGATTGAATGTCTGAAGACGAGTTTGATGTTCTACCTGATCTTTTCTCAGGTATCAGTGAAGCAGATTGGTCGAGAATCTTGGACCAAACAGTCATCACCCGAGAGGGTTCCGATGGACAGCACCTTTGGCAGCCAGAGCAGGACGTACCACCCCACGCCAGTCCTGTGGGATCATCAGGATCTACTGATTACGGAGACGATAGTTCCATGAATGCAGAAGTTCTGGCCGAACTTGATCGTATAGAAGTGGATGCCTTACAGATTCACGGAGAATCATCATCTACAACTCATGGTGCAGGTTTGTTTTCCACGCGGCTGGCGTTGAAAGGGACCTAACGGGTGTCCACAGCACATCAGGCTACAACTTCAAGACACGATGGTTCTTTAAGTAAGTACCCCAACCTGAACGTTGTTCTGCCATATACTCATTCAATTCAGGAGGTGAATGTATTCATGTTGATCGCGCGCATAGGCTATTCACACCGAGGCGACATTAAGCATCTACAAGAGCCGAAATTGATAATGGCCCATTACAATCCCACTATTTTTTGAGCGTGAATGCCAACCGTCAAGGTGTTCGGTCACTGGCTAGATTCGCTGAAAACCCAGCCCAATCGAGAAACCAGCGTAAGCGAACAAGTCCTATTTTGAGGGAATAGTAATGACATGGGGCATGTAGAGCCACCGGTTATAGAGTCCACACGCCTGCCTGCAAAGAGACCCCGAAGTGAAACCTCCGACTCCGAGCACAAAAAAGGGAAAATGAGGGACGATTCGGTGGTCCAGCGGTTGATCGAAGCATATGAGGAGGAGCTGACATGTCCTATGTGAGTTTTCACTTGCGTCAAATAGCTTATTCTTATTCTTTTACTCTAGATGCTGTGACTTGTTGTAAGCCGCTTTCTCCTGATATCACAAGGAGCTGCTACATACCTACCTGAAGCTTAGCCACGCATGTTGGTAATCCGTGTGGTCATAGTTACTGCGGCGATTGTGGATGGCAATGGATCAAAAAGAATGTGTGTCATAAACTACTAGTGATTTGAGATGCTAACTTCAAATTCGTTTCAGAAACGTGGACAGTGTCCTGTTTGCCGAGCAAAGCTCATCAAGAGCGAGCCGCTCGTTCCAAATATAACGATGGACAGTCTTGTAGAGAAACATATAGGGCTGTTAATTTCTGCTGGAGATGAGGAGTGGAAGCCTCACGGTGTTAAATATAAGGAGTGGGACGTACGAAAAGAGTAAGCTATACTTTCTCAGGAGGTTTCTTGAGTGTAGATGGGCTAACCCGGAGTCATTCTTTCACTAAGGAAGTGGAAGGCATCCGCTGGCACTAGGATCAGGACCAAGCGAGCACGCAGGACGGAAATACAGACTATTGTGGTCGACGAACTCCCTGTTGGTCCGATGGGGGATCCGCTTCTTCTCGCAAATGATGATCCTTATGTCGAGGATTCATCTCAGGAGCAGGCGCAAGTGGAACCTACCAGATTTCGTTCTGATCGACAATTACGAAATGGAAGGGGGCGACGAAGATGAGACTAAGGTTTCATGATCCCTCTTTGTTGACCTCGTTGAATATTGAACTCGTAAGTCTTTTTGTGCCTTCTGATGATGTCATTACTTCATATATGTGAGACGGAGGGTTCACATCAGTTTTGCCCTCGGTTCTGGATGAAGTACGATCCATATCCATGGTACCGTTTCTTCACCGAATTACACCGATAGCCCTGTAACTCGTCGCTCGCGCCAATCCAGATGATTACTATCAGCTTCATCGCGCTGGGACAAGGGTTCAATTGCGGTCGAACACGCAGGCTGACGGTTATTCTGTAGGCCATTGGTCTGCAACAAATTTCACAGACTCCAATACTAGATCCCTGATAGACTCTTGTGCTAATGAACGTTCGTTTCGTGCTAGTGCTCGCGAACACTGGTACTTCACATATCGGTTGATGTGTCTACCTGGTTGGGACAACTTGATCGGGTGCGGAAACGGGAGTTGGGCCTATTTTCCTGGGATTAGCCCTCTTTGGTAGATTAGTGCTACCCCTTCACTCACTTGGAGCCAAGGATGTGTGCTCGCTCGCTCTAATTCATCATCATATTTTTGGGCTGACAGCTGATGGGTATGTTCTACACTTCATCTGGCCGGCTGTTTGACGCTTATTAATACCCCGTTATGCAGCCTGGCTCGTGGCCAGAACATCGTGATATTTTTAGTTCTACATAATGATTGTGACCTTCACACTTTTTGCGCTGCATGTGGCGGGCACATCCATGAACGTCCTACAATCTCCTGGAACAGACAGGCTATCATTGAAGGCTTGCGATCCTCATAAGGATCTGCACCAGTTCATGGAATCTATTTTTGCCCAGTAACCTGCCAAGTGTCGTATCCGGGTTGGAAGGGCGCCGTGCTATCAACTCACCTCGACCTATCCAGAGTGATCGCGATGCTATCCAACCTTACCTAGATCCCAGCTTGGATGCTTCTATTTTTCAATTATCCCAACTTGTTCTCAATGAACCCAAAGCACCATGTTTTCACGGTTCGGAGCACCATTTCCTTTTTATCAAACAAGAAGATGCCGCAGCCCTACCTTGTGACTGATTCGAGAAAGTACGCGAAAGATGCGATGTCAATAGTTATTGCCATCCGGTCGTGACAAACTAGGGGTTAAATCATCCTCGATCCCCGGGATTTGACTCACACCTCCACCCACTATCCGAGTTGAGGACTCCTAGCGACGGAGAGACATCTTTTGTCCCATCCCTGACCGATGACAATGTCTCACCCGAGCACCGGAGAGGAGAACGCGATCCTCTGAATCGCCGACTCCCAGGCTCATAACCAAGGACCCGAATCCAGAACCCTTGTTTTCACTCTTTCCTCACATGTAAAGAACGTGTTTTCGCGATGATTAATTCTATTCTCATCATATGCTTCTTGAGAAAAAATTTCGACTGCCCAAAAGATCAAGAAGACGGGGATTCTGAATTTGTGGCTGGAGACGAGGATGTTAGCGCGGGCGAAGCGGATGTGATGGGTTGTTCAACGGCTGTGCTGGTCGATTTAGGAAGTGAAGATCAGTGGTGCACACAACTTTGCTAAGTTCCTCGATAGGGAACTTACGTACCAGATCGCTAGCCTCGCGGGAGGGGGGCTATCGTCGGTTTCAATCAGAACGAATTGCAGGGAGGGTGCCCGAAGATGCGGTTCAACTTCAGGTGTGAGGGGTGGGGAAATATCGCCGAGCGTCGTTCCACACGGAAATCCCGCTAGCAAGGGTTATTGTCGCTCTGTGATGGATTCCGTAGACAACACCCAGAAGACGGGAGACAGGGACGGT
Source organism: Macrolepiota fuliginosa MF-IS2 (assembly GCA_015584085.1). NCBI lineage: Eukaryota > Fungi > Basidiomycota > Agaricomycetes > Agaricales > Agaricaceae > Macrolepiota > Macrolepiota fuliginosa. The sequence goes on along the minus strand of MU151070.1, from coordinate 66,115 downwards.
AACAATAACATCGGAACCGGTGCCGAAGACAGCGGAGCGGTTGCAACAAGTTGGAAGCTGGTTGAAGGTGCTTTACGAGATTGCGAATTCAATACGGTGGGACGAAAGGATTTTAAAAGAGTCGGTGGGAGATTGCTGATAGTCATAATTATACTAGCACTGGGACTAGTCCGCTCGGGAAACATTTCAAGGTGGGGAATGGCAGCGGCAGCAGTAGCAGCAGTAGCGAAAGTGATTGTCAGGTTTCGCAGAAGAAGCAAATCAACAAGTGGTGTGGCGGCCCTTGGGCAGATCGGGGCGCTCAGGTGGTATCCGGGGGTCTCAGACTTAGTTTTGAACTTTCTTTTTGGAGTATTTTCCCCGCCGTCGGTTCAGTATATCCTTTAAATACATTTATTAGCAAAACCCTTCTTATCCTGATTTATTTATGCGACAACAAACTATTCCCATAATATCCGGGACGCGCTCAAGATCCGTCGTTGTCCGGGTCATCTTCCAAATCATGTCCTCTTGTCCTCTTATGTGACCGGTCCGAAAAGTGGGAGATGGACTGAGCGACAATATCATCCAGAATTTCCGGTGGCAAGTCATACTCCGAGCTACGGACGGCAATGGTGTAAGCAGCTAAAGAAGATGACGATCATCGAGTCAGGTCAGGTCAGGGAGCCAGGAACATATGGGCGAACCATCTTCAATCTTCTCGAGTGATTGGGCAGTGACAGCTTGCTTTTTGCGTAAATCTGGAACGAAGGCTGAATACTGTTCAAAATCTAGGATTACACACACGGCGGAGATTCAGCTTGTGAAGAAAGACACTAGACTCGATCGTTCTACTCACCCGCCTTACACGCTCTGACAAACGCGCAGACTTGGGTCGCTTTGGCTCGACCTCCCTTGTGTGATGACAGACCAGATATAGCGAAACGCATGAGCTCTCCCGTCAAATCAGAAAGCCCAAGGAGGTAGTCTGATACAGTTAATGGGAAAAACTGGGGTGCTGATAAATATAGTGTTCGCCGAGGCGACTCGTGTAGGGGGGGACGTACAGGAACACCCTCAGGAGACGACAGGGAGCGCTGAACAGTTTCAAAAGGTATCAAGGTGCCGTGTTGCAGATAGTGCGCAAAACTAAGTGCTTCTATGTACTCTTGCAGGCCTGGCGAGACTTGGCGTTGATATCTCCAGAAGTGGTCACCAATAAGCTCAGGTGCAAGACCGGCATAGATGTCCTGGACCTCACGAAGCTTAGAAATGCCGCGTTTGGCAGCGCGGGCATTAGACGCTTCGTCATCTTCGAGTGCAATACGGTGCAGCAAGAAAATGATCTTCTTGGACAGATTAGTGATGTCGCGACTGGCCTGACGTCGATGAGCCAAGATATTACGGAATTGAATAGAGTGAGCAGTGAGACCTTGATGAGACGCTCTCTCCTGTCGTTGTAGTCGTCGATGTCAGCCCTGAAAGACTCAAAGTTTGCGAGGAGAACACTGCGGTCGTGCTGGAGGAGAGAGGTGGGCATGGGGGAATGCAAGACAGGATGTAGTCACGTGGGATTTAGTGACATCGTTGTTCCAGCTGTGTTTGGAGTCTCTGCTCTTCATCTCACCCATGGCTTTCGCTCCTAAGTCGGGCTGCCCAATGTGCAGCATAATCTCCTCTGCCTCACATGCAACCCCGAACTCTCCACGCTCGCCCTCGTTTCCGGCAGGTTCAACTCAGCCCGAAGTCCTTTGGCGCGACGACAACTTCACTGCCTACAAAGAAAAGGCTAATCCCGTCTCGACAAAGGGCCATATTATCATCGCTTTCAAGTATACTTCTTATCACTTTCATGTGTATATTTTACTTACATTCAACTACCAGCCTTCATGTGCCATCAATATACACCCTAGTACGTCAATGGTAACTCCGTAGCAGCAGCCACTGAACTCATTTCTCGACTAGTCGTCCACAGACCTCCCTCTTCTCGTCAATGTTCGCAATCTAGCAATCCGTCTCCTAACTTCTCTTCTCCCGGATGCAACTCCAGCGTCTCCCTCAACTGCCCTACCTGCCCAACAAACTAATCCCTCGTTCCGCATTGGTTTCATTACCCCACCATTCAAGGATAACAAAATACCAGTAACAGACCACCTTCATGCTCATGCATATATCACACCCGCAGACCTCATGGGCTGGTGGCGAGGCATTGGATACGGACCGCTGGCGTGGTATCCTATTGACGACCTCATTGCTGAAATCAGGTGGGTATCCATGCGCTACACTAAAAGTCAAAAATAACATTCTAAACATCATTCCCTTCAGAGAGTCTGTTTCAAATAACCGTGTCAAGTCTGGATACGAAAACCGTTCACGGGCGCCCATCGATCTTGTGCCCGGCGCGGGTGCTCGTTCAGGGACAGCCGACGGCACAGAAACTACGGAACCGGGAATAGCGCCTCAAATAGAATCGATTGAAGAGGGTCAACCATCCCCCCTCTCTTTGTCCCGAACACCTTCCCTTCTCACTCCGCAGACTCAGATACCCCAGCTCCGTGTGTAATCTCCGCCGGATGAACCTAGAAGTATTTTACCCACTCGCCCACCCGTTCATCGCCCTGTAATCACTGAGCATGTTCTATAGTTTTTTTCCTTTGATATCTGATGGACTCTTTTGTTTTTGGTTCACGATCGGGCTCGTTTCCTGGGTAGCAGAGTTATCTATGCATTCGGACTAATCAAAGCAACTGAAAAATGATGAATATATTTTGTATGGTCATATTCTCCATCCAGCATCATTCAGATTCATTTAGATTTCCTCCTTTACTCAGGCATCTTTTTAGTATCATCAGAAAAGATCATCAGCATCATGATAGATAATTCAAATTAGAGTTGACGCACAATATGACGACCCGGAGAGCAAGGTTGAAAGCGCCGCCAGTTGGTCCTCGTTAAAGCGCTTACAATCCTCGTGCCAGGTATCTTGATGTGTTCTTTTGAAGTTACTTGCGCATTTTCGCACCGTCGTCGATATCGGGATCTATAGGGGATCACATGTAAATAACCCACAAAACGGCCTCGAGTCGACGAAAGGTGGGGCGGACCGGATCATAAGTATGCTCCGCCAATACGTCGGTCAGCAATTCAGGCATCCACTTCTCCACTGTATACGGGTAACTTTCCACCAGTGCGCATATACCCAGGATCGCCGCATGTCTCTGTCGAATAGCTATGTTATAATTGGGATCGTTCCGACCCGGAATATGGCTATTCTTCAACAGCCGCACGAATCGATCCTAGAGGGAAGGGTCGTGAGAAAACGAAAGTTGGGGAGCGGTTTGAAGGGGAGTAAGAGGCTCACTTTGAGCGTCAACACGCTACGCCGCGGCGATAGGCGCAGAATTCCAGAAAGTGTTCTAGAAATGTGGTGTGAGCCGTCAGAACGAGCGGAAGAGATGCAAATGACCATAAGTTGATAGACGCCAAAAATATACCAAGAGCGAACGCATGGGTACGCGCAAAGAGGAACCGCTTCGAAATGGTGGCCATGAACAAAAACACCAGGAAAGACAGGACCATGAGAACCAGAAGGGGACAGAAGCAGACCCAGGGAGTGGCAAGTAAAGGGTAGAGACAAGATATTCTATGCCAAACCTGGATGCACAAGACTTACATGGCTGCCATCTCCCTGACTTCCACCACTTCATCATCAAGGCACTTGCAGAGTACCTAAGGAATCCTATGTGAGCTTCGAGATCTTCGAATCAGAACAAATCATAGCACGGTGGTAGCAATAGATTATTGCATGCAGTTATCCTTTGGGCAAAATTTACGGACACGGGAGGTAAGACGTATTACTCACTTCTAGCATCTCGACGATTTTGATCTCTTGTATCAACGGAAGTTGTCGGAAATAGAACACTACACGCGATTAGTATGATGAACACCGCCGTTGAAACCCAAAATCTAATATACAATCGATATCGATATCGTGAACGGGAATGGGAATGGGAAGGGAGCTAAGAAAGAAGCAACGATTGCCGGTGCTGCTTGGACCGCCGAAGGAGAGCAGAATTGTGCGGAACCAAATGCTGACACTAACCTTGAACCAGTGGTAAAGCTTTGAGCCGTACTTTCCAGGACTGTTCATTGGTAGGGTAAGTGACCCAGGTCGATGGGTGAGCTCAAGATAACTCACGGGGGAGTTCTGAATGGTATGGAAGATCGCATCCAATATGGGGCTGACTAAGGGCACAGGAGGTGTTACGCCACACATGCGAACTAAGAGACGGCTTGCTCTAGATGCAAGGTCATCGTTATCATTGACTATTGATTAAACCGTCAGACCTCGAAAGCTGGTGTTAAAAAGGCATACTCACGTTCGGTAAATCGGAATATTTCGGACTACCAGTGATGTAATCAGCTCAATCCAAGTGAAGAGACGGCATTACGCACGATCAAGGGCAAAATGTAATCGAAGGCCGAGATGGCGTGGAGATCGTGTAGTGACTGATATAGCCACTTACACACAGTCGTTCCAACTCTAAATTGCCAAAGTAACATCAGTCAATCAACGCCCTTTGAGTGCAGTATCACCTGACATACCGATCATATGTAGATTGGAAAGCCCGAACTCCGGGTGTTCGTTCTTTGCGCCAAGTCTTGAAGCGATCAACTAGCTGAAGCACTCTTGTCCTATGGTAAGTGCCTCTCATTCCCATTATGTCGTAATCTGTTGGAACCACTTGACATTCCCTGACAAAAGCCTCCGTCTCCGGATAGGATGGTTTGGGTTGCCACTATACGACAGCTTCGGTAACGTCACATTGTACGAACACGTGTAAAAGTCTTACCCTTATGTTCTCAGAGAAAACAAGTATATCTCCAATGTAGGCGCGTACCTGTAAACGCCGTCAGACATAACGTCAATCAGAAGAAAGGAAGAAAGACAGACATCGTCGTGTTCACTTGAGATCTCAGCCCAGGACCGCTCGACCGTCTCATCGGCCCACGCCGTGAATTTCCTCCCTAGCTCTTCATAGAAAGCTCTGTAAAGGGTAGCGATTTTCACGGCGTCAAATGCCATTTCTGCATTGTAGTCCAGGGATCTAAATGCCGTGACAACACAATCCACCAGAGGTTGGATCCGTCGCGGATCCCGATGGTAGAACATGTACTGCGGCGTTATGACTCAGCCTTGGCAGAAGGTACATGAACGCATGCTGCGTACCTCGATGAACGATGACCAAATGGGCAAAGTGTCCGTCTTGATGTTCTGAGAGAAGATCTTTCTCATATGGGGTACAAACCAAGACCATAATGCCTCCTGCTTCTTCGTTGGCCAATGCTTCGAGCCTGGAAGCCCAAGCATGAGAAAATGATCCTTACGAATAGGGATGTCAATACCTCCCAAGACGCCTGCCAGGAGTTCTGCCGCGGCGCGTTGCTTGTTCTGATCCTTGTCAGTGATATATTTCTCCACGACGGATTTGAATGCAATGAATGGCTTGTCTTCGAGAAGTTGGACTGCGAACCGTGAGCCACATTGACCCCGCAATTGGAAAGATGACATACAGATCGATTTCACGCAAGACACGTTGTCTTGGATCATCGCACTTTCGTGATTTTCCTCGGAGTAGTAAACAGATACTTTTTCCCAATATTTCTGATCGGTGGTGATTTTGAGGATTGTTGACACGGCTTCGCTGCTCAAAGAATCCCAGGGCTGAAAGGTAGACTCAATTGGGTCTGGATGCAAGTATAGATCTATAGTCTTTCCCCATGTCAACCATCCAGGAGGATCTTTGTCATAGAATACGCTATAGATGTGAATTGGGTCAATAGCTTTCTCCTACTTTGGGCTGGGATTCCACTTACGGTTCATCTGTCGCAACAGAGATATCTTCCGGGATCTTGTAAGCGTTGAGAAAGTCGGGTGTTGTTTGGCGGGACGGCTTAAGGGGGACAAGACGCTTCAGTGGATTAAGGTTCCGCACGAGTGCAAGATCCGCGGGATTCTTGCAAGTCGTCCGTAGCTTGATGAACCGGAGGCTCTTCATGACAGCCCTTTGAGCATACTACAAGGATGGGGTGAGCCAGTTCAACCAGTTGAAGTGAATCCTAGCTCACGTATCGCTAGAAGGGAGATATTATTAGGCGGAGTCTATGCCCTGTAAAATAGGTGCTCACGATTGTTGGGTGATTATCATGAACTTTCTCGAGGAAATAGCGCACTGAAGCGGCCTGTACAGGAACATCACGCCGGATCAGTGTCCTCAAACATCGGACAGCGTAAATGGAGTAGCGCCAATGCAACTTTCCAGAGTCTGATAGGCCCAGGACGTAGGTTGTCTGATGAAAGTGTGAAGTCATTCAATCGGGGGTAGGATAAAATGAACTCACAATTTGCTTTGCAACTTCATCTATCTTCTTTATTCTTGCTATCCTTTGTTCACGGCACCGGCCTACAATTTCTCGGTCCTCCTCTGTTTCAACGAAGAGCGTCTTTAGTTGAGCAAGAGCTTCATCTACCCTTGGTTTAGCGATATCATAAATGAGATGGCATGGTTCAGAAAAGCTATTGAGACCTGAACATATCACAGTCAATGGATGTAGCATGCCAGTAGAATGCAAACCCACAATTTTCAAATACGACCGACGAGCAATTTTGTAGAGAAGGCTTCTCATTGTGTTGGCAGCCAAAAAGATGCTTCACGGTTGTCAGAGCAAGAGTGGGTTCTATGAGAATTTAAGTGCTGGCTATTTGGAAGACAGCTGAAACACAAACCTGCGAGAGCATATTTCCCAAAGGCTGGGTAGTTGATTGTCCATAACGCACCCTTCATTCGATCGTCATCTGCTCCTGGCTCAAGGGCCCCGAAAAGGGTGGGTAACGAGCGACGCCGGACCCCGTCATAGACCTACGTTTGTCAGCCAAAGGCCAGGATCACATCAGTGCATGCGTACCGTTGAGACTGCTTCTAGAACCGACTGGCCAGACCTAATGAAACTAAGCATGGGAAAGCAGCACTAATACTCGGAGGGACGCACTGTCGGATGATGGGGTAATGCCAGATTGACCACTCAACAAGATCATCAATTAGGCTTTCTTCCAATGGTCCCCGATTACGCTCAACACAGTTCCACCTCAGGCGGGCAGATGTATAATATCTTTAACAAGGTCAAAAAAAGAACGGCATCAAAAGGTGCCTGAATTACCTTGCTCTCCGAACATAGACTGCTCGAGGCCAGGTCTTTTGTCCGATATAAAGTCGCGCGATGTTCTTTTCCGAGGTGTAGCTGTCCCCGTTGACATGGGAACTATTTCAAGGGTGTCATCAGATTGACCATGCAACTCAGGCCCAACATACCTATCCCTGCTATCTGCATATTCCAGGAAGTATGTTCGCATTGACCTCACCTAACAATGATGAGTTATTTCAAACGCGGAATCTTAGGAGGGTCTCACTAATATCTGCACAGCGTCGACTGTATTCTCCTCACCCTGCTGCCGCAGCGCAACAGACGCTTCGTGCAAAAAGTGTCCAAATCTCCTCCTCAGATTTATTATGAAGATATAATCACGGTCCAAAGGATCAGTGAGACAGAAACCAGAGTTGATGGGTTCAATATTGGCGATCATTTCTGGGATCTCATCCCTAGGAAATACTTTAAGTTCTTTTCGTTCAAAAATCACATATATGTGCTCACCTGATATCAGTTGCGCCGATAAGAGTTTCGAAATATTCTTTTGGAATGTGCTCCTTGTATAGGGTCGGAATTCCAGCGAAGGCATTACGAACAAAGGTGAGATAGCTGGTTGAGGGGGATAGGGGTCAGGGCAGGGCAGGGCAGCGAGAGAGGGAAAGAACACACCGACAAAAATCATTCCGCCACTTAGCATCCCTCGGTACATCTGTAATATAGGCATCAGGAAAACGCGAATCAAGTAATGTGATGGGCACATACCAGGCTTCATCAATGCCTCAAGGAGATCCAAAGTTGGTTCCACCAGATCCCGGAAGATCTTGAGGGCAAACTGGATTTCCCCGTCCGATGGCACATGCCAGGAAACCTGAGAAACACAATATCAATATAGCAATATAGCTTGGCGCTCACTCAAACTTCGCTTGGAGACAAACTCACCTCCACTTCATCTGGAGCATAGCATTTGCCCCAGTAACGATGGTGGTTTCCGCGGAATTCTAGATAAAGAGCCCATCATAGGTACATAACCCCAGCCCAAGGGGGATGATAGTGACTCACCTTGACTATTCCATTCCGCGGGGTTCACGAATTTGTTCTCCAAGGGATAGGTATGAGTCAGCGTCAAAAGGAGGCTGGAAAGCAGTTTTCCAGTCCAAGAATAGCCGCGTTTAGATAGAGTCTTGTCCCTGAGAAAACGAAGCAGGGGGATGAATTCTTCTTTATACTTCAGGATCTGACACAAACCGTCACGATAAGCTGAGAACGTTAGAGTTAAATCACATACCGCACGCCCATCACTGCAAGAAGAATTAAATGTCAACACATACCCTTCACAGAGAAGAAGACGCCGTACTTGTAAACAGCACCACGTAAAATCGCGAGATTCCAATGCAAAGTGGCATCAGACGGCAACGGACGAGATGCAGAAGTTGTCCTGAGAGAACTAGCACCATTCTCAAGCTCAACCCTGATATTGTTAGCACAGAAAGGAAAGAACTTGGCCAAAGTCTTGACGGGGTTCGCATTAGCAACGCATTCCACGAGTTGATGGATTGCCCGGACGGCATTGGTTCGAACATTGGTGCTGGCATAATCGTAGACCATTTTCAGCACCATGTCGAATAGCGGCTCAGACAAATGAACGCATATTTGACTGCATGCTCCCGCAACCGCATCGACAACCTGGACTGTGACAAAGTCAGAGTGGGTCAAGTAATACAGCCGACTCATATACCTTCTGTAGCACCTCCGCTTGAGCCGTTCGGACCTTCCTCAGGCAAATTTTCCAGTAACTGTATCACACGCCGGATAAAGCTCGCTACCCAATCGGGAAAGCTTCCTGTTGAATCCTGTGGGACATTAAATGAGTACTATGACCACACACTAACAGACAAAAAGTAAACCTTTAATAGGGCATCTTCCTCGTCTGGCGTCAATTTCGGATGCAACTCTGTAAAGTCATCGGTATCATCAAGGGAGAAAGAAGGCAGTGCAAAGGGAGATTCCGGCGGTAATGTCGGCCCCGTGCTAGTTTGGGGTATAACCTCCTCGAAACCAGTGAGATCTCCGATGGTGATATACTGCGAGATCTCGACCAAGAACGACGTAGTACACAACTAGATTAGGTCGTGAGTTCCGGGAACCATACAAACAGAAAGCCCAAATACCGTTTTTGATGGATCGTTCTGAATAGTGGCGTGAGTAATGTACCAAGGCGATCATGGCGGACGTACGAGATCGATTCCTGGGATGAGAAGTTGGAGAATGGGTACCAAATGTTTGGCACCAGCATAATGAACCCGGCGGGACACAATAGCAGGGGCCACCGCACCCAGGGCTTTGATGACAGCAAGCGTTCGGTGAGTCTGGGGACATTGTCAAGCGATCATAGCCTCTGGATTGTCTTGGAACATACCTCCGTCAATGTTTCGAGCGAAGGGACGGCACGCTCCAAAATAGGGTCGAGAATTAAATCCGGTTCCATCATACACATCGACTTCAAGCATCCTTGGATATTGTTCACAACAGACGAGTCCTGCGAAAACATCGCCAAAAGCGCTACCGTTCTCATGGACTTAACGAGCTCGCGTTTCATCTGGCACGTCAGCCTTCGATTCTAAGAAAACTCTTCAGGACCACGTCAAAAAGAAGCAATCCCCTATTTACCATAGGCGTCTTGCAGTCCGGCTTCTTCTCCTCAAACCAACCTATGACACCGTGAGCTGCTCCTGTCGGCGACAAAATTAGGCAATACGTACGCTTGTTGAATTCGGATGCGATACACTTGATGAATGCGCTAAGCTAATACGGATAGTCTTCAGGATTCTAGAATAGACAAGAAAAAGCGAACTCACATCTTGCGTCCATGTACCAGAATTGGAAGGATGGAAGAAGCTCTCGGTCGAAGCAATTAGTCTAGCGAAGGAGTCAAGTGCCTTCGAACCGGCGAGATATGTCTTCTGAGGCACATAGGTTCTCTTCTGCAGTGGGGACGAAAGATAATCCCCCAACGAAGAAAAGCTGTTGTGGGGCTGAGGCGTAGTCGTCCCGGAAGGAAGTGGAGAGAACAACGGTGTAGGAGCATTTGAAGCAGGGACCGGAATCCCATCTGGTGCCATTGAATAGACGATAATCCTCGCCAAAGACACTACACAAACCAGTGAGACTGTAGATATAGAAAAGATCCTCTAGCAGCACTTACAAATGCGCCATTGTGGTTTAGGCAGTCGCCCAATTTCAAAACCAGCGCTGTTATCCGCTGAGGGCCCGGTGGTAAGTGATCCCCCATCAGCAAGAGATATTTCTGGCCAACGTATCAGCAACGTCGCACGAAACAGTCGTTGAAAAGAGCTCACCCATCGAAACGAGACATTTGCACATCAATAAGTTCCACTCGTGCTCAGAGAAAATACCAACATCTTTATACAGACCAGGCCAGTAGGATTCATCCCTCTGGCCGTTACTCTTTGTCCAATTGGGTCTCGTTTCGTCCTCTGAGATAGCATCGTCTGGGATCTGTGCGATTTTCCGTGGGTCGCTGACTTCAGGGACAATATGCATCTCTGCTAATTTCGAAAGAAAGTGTAACATCCGCTCATCATACTTGTATGAGTTTATGGACTCCCACACACGGAGTAACATTGGAAGGTAGGTTTGGGGATGAGAAAGGGGCAGGAAGGTCATGAGGTAGTAATGAGAAGATAAGATGCTCTGTTGGAAAAGAAGTCAGAGTTGAATTGGACTTAAAATGGGTTGCACATACATCCAACTTGGTTCCATCAATAAGAGGCACGAATGTGGATAGCATGTCATTGATGGCAGCAGGGTGAAAGAATCTGCGAGCATTGTCGGCTATATAGCCCATACACCAAGATAGTTGACTACCAAGACCGATTAACGTTAGGTCAAAAGGAAAAACGCGAAGATCGCTCACGTATATTCAAACTGCCTCCGGGTCAAAAAGAGATCCTGACAGAGGATATCATAAATCGGCTTCCATGGTAATCTTAAGTCCTCCACTGTAAGAATCTTCTTCGATCGCGTTAAGAGCCGAAATCCATCGGCAGTACTGGCTACAATATGCATCGGCATCCCAGGCGTGATGCTGAGCTCATAGTACAGCTTTGCAAGTTTAACCCGTTTGTCCTTGGGAATCGGATACTTGAGCGACACCCAACTGAAAATAAACCATCAGGAATGTTCGCCTCGGAAAAAGGGCCAAGTTCACGAACAGCGTTAACATAGTATCCCACTGTTGAAATCCGACGTCATAGTCTTGCGCTTCCACGGTTTGGCTAATCCGCAACATGATAAAATCAAGCATTCGCTGCATTCGCGACTGAGGTTCCAAGGAATATGGTAACAGACGCGCGAGGTTTTTGAGTTTCTCTATTTCCCTGTCGCCTTTGGCGTCGGCTATGTCTTCTGGTATGATGGCGTCGCGATGCTGTGGAGAGGGTGGCAAGCCATGGATGGCCAGCCTGCCGATGTCTGGCAAAGCCATGGCTCTAGAAAAAGACGATACGCGAGGATTAGAGGAGCTGGGAGACGACGCAAGCTAGAAAGTTTACTGCGAGGTCCAGGAGTCAAAAGCTGTGAGTGTGTGTACAGGGAATTCAGATGCAATCAAAAGCTAGCGCTTGGGTGTTGATGTCAGCTAGGAAATAGACGAATGAAATGGTTGTGGTCGGCGTCAAAGGGGCTCTGAGTGGCAACGCGTAAGAGGTCAAAAGTGGAGTCTTTGGAGGGTCAAGCCAAACACCTGATATGGAACTGTATGGAACTAGTTATTACAACATACACAATGCCTACTGCCCTCCAACTGTCAATACTGCCACGTCCTGTAACTCCTTTATAGCTCGCTCCCGAACCGTGTTCCATACCGTGTTCCGCTGTGCCCGTACATCACCTAATCCTTCCCGTATTTCCCGAAGCCTTTCTACGTACTCCCTTCCATTGTCCCCCAACTCCCGCAACAATAACATCGATTTTTGCAGACTTTCTAGCTGCGTTTCGGGCTGGCTGAAATGTGAATCATGGGCAGCAGGATCCTCGTCATTGTTGATGAATATCTTGTGTGTCGTTGGCGTCAGGTCTGGAGCGCGGATGATCCTCCGGCTTCGATCGTCCTGGTCTTCCCCGTTTTCATCCTCGTCCTCCATCTTTGGTATTACCGGCGTCTCGGGCTGCTTCTCATCAGGGTCCTCACTCATAACCTGCCAGAGGCGACCCAGTGCATGTCGAAGCGTAGCCTCCCCTTCAATTAGACCATTGGTTGCATGTTCGAGTTCATCGAGTAACTTTGAGCGAAATGTATATGTCACAGACTTGTCGAGCACGAAAGATGAGTAGCTGAGATGGACAGACGTAGGTGGCGGATATGGCGACATGAGCGGCGGCGAAGGGGAACGTGAGAGATGGGGGAGAGTTGGCGGAGAAGGGGACCGTCGTTCTTGAGGCAGCAACAACTTTAGCCGCTTTCGCGCGCGTTCCTCAGCCTGCCTCCGTTAATTTCACTTTTCAAGTCTAGACCCAGCTAGACTCACCTCCCATTCCTCCATTCCAGGCCCCCAAGGCGTAATTTTACCCCTCCGCACCCACCGCGCACCCCTGGCAGTCTTGCACCCCCAATTGCCAGCCTTGGATCCAACGCCAAAATCATCATCGTCCGAGTCGTGGCCATGTGAGGGATAATACCACATGTTGTGGTCACTCAATGGTACCGAGGGCAGGTCGTCCGCTCTGAGACTAGGTTAGCCAGTGTCGAAGGTGCAATAGGGATAGTACTCACTCAGGACTGTCAAACTGTCCATAACGTCGTTTGTGATTGCTCATCCTTTGGATTAAGAAATATATATGATGAGAACCGGGGGAGGGGATGAGCGAGAAAGTGGGAATGAATTGCAGCCTGGACCTAATGAAGGGATTGCGGATAATTTGGGAATTCGGCAACTTCCGACGCGCTTTGACAGAACCTCAACAGAACCTCAACACACTCGATTCGCTCAAGAAAAGTACTGTGCGTATCTAACTGGTGGCAAATCGCATGGCCACGCCCCGGATGCCACTGTTGCCTCAAATACCGCCTCTGAATTCCGAAAGAGACTCATCGCCGCGCATGCCATCTCCATCTAGACTTTCTGGTTAGCACCCCTCTTGGAAAAACCTAGGACAACACACACAGAATCCTCTTTGTATAACCCAATTTCCTGGCTCAAGAAAATGCGTGCTAGGTCTTGCAGAGGGACGATCGTACTGCTCCTCAATTGCTTCCGCAATGGACGATATAACGCAAGGTCTCGTGTTTGCAGTGCTGCACAGGACAATCCCATTGCCTTCCCTCCTTGAACAACCTTAGCTCTATTGTAAACAAGGAACACGTACTGAAAGTGTATTCCAAAGACAATGTCCCACGAGTATCTTGTCTCTGATTAACGACTCAATGTCTGCCTTTACCTCCCCAAAGGACGGTGCTATAACTTGTCTGTCAGCCGCCAACACACCCCCTTGAGGCTAGACTTACATACCCATCATCAAATCGTCATACCTTAACCCAATGTCCATCACCCGCAGGTCCTCAACCGAACACCTATTTTCCGTGAATATCTGACCACTAGGCACACTAAGACGCACCCCGACTGACACTGGACGAACATAAGTCTCGTAAACCGGTCGATTGAAATAGTCCACTATCGACACTCGCCTCCCCAAAGTTCAGTACCAACTAGTTCATCCACAAACAAAATGACTGCTCACACGACCATCGGAATCCTTTCCTGCTCTCCGCCGACCACACTCTCGCCAATAAAGACAGTGACCACCGCGATCGCAAGATAACTAGAACAGAACCGTCAGTACCCTCCAAACATCCCAAGGAAAAAAACTTACCACTCGTTTGAAGGCACTCCTAGCGACGGCACACTCTGGCTCTCGTACATTGCATCAACCCAAATTCCACAGGCCACCTTTGATATATGGTCTTCATTATCACTCCCCCTATTCCACAGACCATGTGGCACAAATGATTCTTATTACGAGGTACTTCCCAAGAAAGAACATCGTCCCGTTTCGGCCCCTTCTTACACCCTCTAGTGGACTCAAAGGAAATCTGCGCTTCTCCTTACACCGCTAAGTGGCTCAGTCCTGGCTTCCGGGTCCCTGTCTAATAGTCAATTAATTAATGATCAAGCACTAATATGGATCCGTGTACGAAGGCTACCTAATATCAAACTGTACTCGTGCTTAATTGCCCGGAAAGATCGGTAAGAAAACGGCTTGCGGGCTGCATGATAGATCCCCCATAAGTTCGAGTGACCTGTGATGCTCTGCTCAAGAATCCTGCTTTATTACATCATCCTTCACACCATCCTCGTACATTAGATTCACGGTTTACTAGTCCTACAAATACAAGCCCACCTCAACCCCGCACCGCACCCCACCACAGTGATTATGCCCACCTTCACGCCTGATTCCGAGCCGTGTGTGTGTGCACTAGAAAGTCACTGATCGGACATGCTTGTCCCTGTACTGGAATGGCCTTGACGCCTGCAGTAATCCCCGTCTATGCTCATATGCATATCTCTCGGCAAAGACTCAAGTTTCCAACCACGAGTCACAACAGCCATCATTTTTCCCTGGGCGGCAGGTTGTAGGTATGTCTATAAGCCTGCAACACATAAACTCAAAGGTCCAAGGGTTCTCAGCGTACAATCATTTCCACGAAGTAAATTATCTCTGATAGGAACCAAGTCAGATCGGTTTCGGGAACACGTACGGAGGCATACTCTTAATACATTTTAGAGACCCGCTGAGACATCAGCAGACTTGGTGGGTTGTGTTCCCTCTAATCTATCACCCTCCTTCTTGGCAACGCTGGCGTTTTCAAAGCTCTGCATACCACTAAGGCCCCATCGCCCCATCATATCCTTGTCCTACATCAAAATGAGCACGTTTGCTAAGACCAAAGAAAAAAGACCTGACCTCATCCCACGGTGAACATGGGGTAGTAAGCATCTGTTCACCAGTGAACACAGCATTAGCACCTGCCATGAAGCACATAGCCTGCTCAGCTTCACTCAGGGTGTTCCTCCCAGCAGCAAGGCGGATGATAGTCTTTGGAAGAATGATGCGAGCCGTTGCAATGGTACGGACAAGAGTATGGTGAGGCACGCGCTAGGACGAGATGTCAATATGATTGGATGATACGATCAGGATGTCTATTTACCTCGTTGCCCTCGAGTGGAGTTCCAGGAATAGGTACAAGCGCATTAACCGGGAAGGATTCTGGATGTTCGGGCATGCTTGGCAACGTAAGATATTTGCTTCTGATTGCTCTTGTGGACTCACCAGGACACTTCCCAGATTAAACCAACGCGGTCGGCATCCGACTCACCAAGACCCAAAATTCCACCAGAGCAAACACTGATACCAGCCTCGCGGACGGCGCTGATAGTTTCGAGTCTGTCATCATAGGAGCGAGTGGTGATGACCTGAAGTACCCTGAGTAGCGGTTCGAGTAGCGATTACGAAGCCATGAGCTCACCTGTGGGTAATATTCTCTAGAAGTGTCCAGGTTGTGATTGTATGCAGTAAGGCCGCTGCCAGTGAATCAGCGATGGCCAAAATATTGAATGCGCTTGGACATACGCTTCCTTCAGCTGACGCGCTTGTTCGGGGCTCAGCATACCCAACGTAGTACAGACTTCCATGCCCATGCCGCGGACCTCGCGGACCATCTGGAGAATCCGGTCGAAACCGCGTTTGCGACCGGACAGATCTCTCCATGCGGCGCCCATGCAGAACCTGGTGCTGCCGTTCTCCTTGGCTTTGCGTGCTGCCTCGATAACGGGATCCAGGTCAACTAGTTTAGAGGCTTTGGTCGGCGTCGAGTATCTCGATGATTGCGAGCAATAGGAGCCTGGTGTTCATTAGATACAGACCCAATTAATTGATAAGCGGACCTACAGTCCTCGCTGCATCCGCCAGCTACAGAGGTGGTTTTAATAAAAATGAACGGGGTTTAGAGCGGAAGAACGTACTCTTGATGTTCATGAGTGTGCATAATTGAATTTTACTGGGATCCTGGTGTTGACGATGGACTGAAGCAGCACGAAAGACTAGATCCATCAAAGGACTATCGTAGATCTCCTTAATTTCCTTCCGCCTCCAGTTGTGTCGGGTGACTTTAGCAGCATGCTCAGAAGGTGCTGTTGCATGGGTAGCCAAAGCACGGGTTAACTGTGCTCCTGCTCTTCGGGTAGATGGTGTGAGCATCGTCATTGACAGAGATTGTTAGAACTAATGACCGGGGCTCGCTGCGGGAGACGACTGTGAGGAGGATTTAGTGAATGGGGAAGGAGGAAGCGATGTCGTCGAACGGCGAGGAGTTTATTGGGCAAGCCCGGAAGACCCTTCAATCTACGGAGATCTTTACGCGGCGCTAAGATCGTCGCGCCCCTCGATAACACACACGTGACCGCCAATCATGCGCGTCTTGTCTTGTCACCTGCTTTCACAATGCACATCCAAGCTGTTCCGAGTCCGTTCTTGACTTCGACCGCCTCTTCAAACGCATGTGATGAGGCAGCTGGTGGCTATTTCTCTGGGCCTTGGGTAAAGACTGGGAGGCAATATTGTTTCGCTGTGAATGCTCCGACACAAAACGATCTTGGAAGTCCTCAGTTATTTGCAACCCAGATAATGCGGGAACCACTACTTGACTTAGACGCCTAGTTGTATGAGGATAGCCGCCGCCACCACCACCAGAACCTCTATCCCATAGTCGCGCGCGTGATCGTTTGGGTCAATTCAGCTCAGCTCTACGCTATCATGAAGAACACCAAGCGTGCTATATATTATACGTAGCAAAGACGGTACAAACATTAAGTGGCTACTGCAGGGGCTGAAGCTTTAAACACATCCGTCCAGGCAGTGTCACTATACCTGCCACACACTTGTCTTGTAAGTCCTTCATAGCTCTTGGTGCTGGCCGCGAATTACTTACCAGTTTTGTGCCTGTCTTCACAAAGTCAATTCAGCTTTGCTTATGGGTAGAGCGCGCAAAGTCAATAACTCGGATAGTTCCTGAGTCCGATTTAATCAACAAGTATACGGGGACACGGGTCATATATGTCCAGACGACGGACCTCTACTAGTAGCTTTTTGGCCATTGATTTTCTTTGCAGCGCCGTTGCCAACAAAGGTGCCATGTAAATAATCTCGTGCTGGTGGCTCGGATGCTTCGGCTTTAACGTCCTTCTCCCCCACCAGCCTGATCAAGGAAAGAGAATGCCACTGGCGGAGAGTATAGGCGGCAATTTCCTGCGAATATAAAAGCTTCTGTTGCTCGGGGGTGGTCACTGTCATCTCGGTCGTGTGCGTGTGCGTGTGCATATGCTGGGGAAGTACGTCAATCTTGACTAATTCTTACACCTCTCGCTTTTATATAAACAGCAGAGCAGTAGGCTCTAGGTGCACCGGTGAGGAGCAGTGCGGGGCGGGACCGACTCCACCAATCGGACGCTGGGAATGCGCCGACGTCATATTGGTGTGACTGTAACTCCCCCGATACGCCTATTTTCGGAAATTCTACTTTTGTGGTTTCGACGTCCGACATAAAAGAACGGAGCGCATATCTGGTTCTTTAGGTGCCCCAGCTACTCAATCATCACCCACGGGGTGCTATTGAGTGCTCCTTGGGCGTGTGTAACCATTCCTATGATCAAAATGCACTTCCCATGACGACATATTGGGGTTTGTTTACAGGTATGCCGAACAGAGAACTCAAGACTCCAAGGACGCCACAGCTGCTTCACACAAGAGCTCACACACCACAGATGACTTCTTGATACGCCAATTTAATTACTGATGGAACGACTCTTCAAACAACTCTGCTTTTTCCAACTCCATAAATCCGTACACCTCCCCAAATTACTCGAAAAGTAGAACCACCCCAAATGATGGCTGTTCTAGTGGTACAGAAGTTGACCTGTCATCTTCAAGAGGGCTGTCCCATGACCACCGCCTTATTCGCGCTGGGGCGAGGAGCAAGCTGAGCTTATGGTGTATCTCAATGGTATTCTCCACATCCTTGTGCCTCTTTGCATATCACGTCTTTCTCCGTGGTTCAGTACTCTACTCCTCGGCATCACCGCCAGCGCCGCATGTGCTACCCGGATTACATTAATCCCTGGCATATTTATGCAGCTCTCATATACATACATGTCATTCTCGACCGGGACCAGCGGTCTGTAACCATCTTTCATTGGCGGCTTAGCATTGCAAACCATGCTGAGCCTGATCATTCGACGTATAGGTGCATTTAGTCGCCTTCATTATTTTCCTGGATTTGGCACTTGGTCGTCCCCGTTCCCGTCCATTACATTCCCGGCTCGGAACGTCAACATTTTTCGGACCTTAAATATACTTTCTCCAGTCTAGACATTTAAAATCCACATCACTGCCTGGTTTGTCGATCTCAACGTTTCTTATCCAAAGGACCGCCATAACACCGCTGTAGTGGGGCTTCCCCAAGTTCTAAAATTTTGCTGTCAACATGAGTCAGACAGAACCACAAAGGCATGGACAAATTATAAAAGATAATGTGCAAAATAACATTTTCCCGCTCCATTTCTCGAATGTATTACCTGGATATTACCGTTCGGAGGTGTGTGTAACGGAAACAATTTTCCGGGATATGCGGGTGTCGTAGAGCACGGAGATCTGCTCCGGATCCTCCTCGGTCCTGTCCTCGGTCAACGTCAGCCGTAAATTTGACCCATAAAGATGTGGCATGCATCGTTATTGAGTCAGGGTACAAAGATATTCAGTCATATTCACACTCTTATCATCGGACTCGTTCGGTTCCCAAGCATCAGATTTTCTACTGAATGCATGAGCCGTTCTAAACACACCCTGATACGATCAATCTGGCGACTCATATCTTATCAACGCAAGGGTTTCTACAGTCCGGAACGAAAGCTCTGTTAAGGGACTGGGTATGGTTTCAGAAGAAACCGGTGAGTGAAGGGGGTACAGGTTGATAAGTAACGAATACAAAAATGGTTAGAAAGCATCGGTAGGCAGAGTACCACGGTACCAGCCGAAACGAAGACCGATCGGAGGTAAGAAAGAGGAATAGTACGTATTAAGCCCTAGAAAATAACCGATCCAAGGTATGGGGAGAATAATTAAATGAAAGGGATAAGATAACAGGTGCGACACGAGGTTTGGAATTCGAGATACAGCCGTAGGGGGAGGGAAGCGTGGATGGGTGAAAGGGGAAAAGGGGGGTTGTGCTACACAAACGAAGCAAAGGATATCAGGGAAATGCAAAATACAGCGATATAAGATGCAGGAATGCCACGGAACAGTTTGATATGGAGTAAATAAAGAAAGAGGTGCTGCTGCTAGAGTCCTTGAGATAAAAACGTTTTGCGCGCGGAAACAAAAATGAGGCGTCGTGAAAACATCGATTGATACTTTGCACATCGTCGTCGAGGATCGTGAGGAGGCGTAGGAACTTGAAACAGCTTCCGGAATCGTCTCATGTGCGTCGCGAATATTAATGAAATGATGCCGTAGCGTGATCGAGAAGAAATAAGAATGTCTAGACACGAACAGAACGCCAGCTGTTGCATGTCGTCAAGGGGGCCTGTTGCTGCTGTTTTGTAACCTTCGTCTTTGGACCACCGAGCATCACACCGCCAGTGAGTACGGTGGTTTTCCCGCCATCGTAGGGCGTCACATCCGTCTTGGTGGTATCAATAAACACACGTGACTGTCGTGCCCTCTCCCTGCGGGATTGCTTATACTCACCCGATTTCGATTGCGAAGAGCCCGAGCTGGAGGTCTCGTAAGAGAACCCAGAGCTGGAGTTCGACGAGCGGGAGCTGCAACGGGAGGTAGGGGAGATGCTGGAGAGGGGGGAAGTGGATCGGACCGCGACAGGGAACTTATCGACCACGGGGGTCAGCCAAGTGGGTGCCCTAACTTGGTCGGCAATCATAGCGAACAGTTGTTCGTCTTCTTCGGCATCAGCTTCCGAGAGCTGCTGAGAAAGCGTCTTCCTGGGCAGAGCGAATTGAGCAGGGTAGCGGGGATTGGGAGTGATAACTGCAGGAGAAGGCAGTTCGTCTGCCCAAATGGTGATGAGTTTTGACTCGGATCCAGACGCCCCTGTAAGTCGGAGGCTGACACAACCGGGGTCGACGAAAAAGTCGAACTCGCGTCCGCCGAGGGCAGTCATCCACTGGTTCCAGGAGATGTTGACGGCGGTGCAGGTAGCGTAGATGGGGCGAGGTGGTTGAGAGGAAGGGGACAAAGTGAGGCAGCGGCGGCCGGAACCACGAAGGGGTTCCCTAACATCCCATGAGGAGGCATAGTAAGGGATGAGGTTAGCCTCGAGAATCATCTGGAGCTTAGTGATAGTCGAGGCGGGAAGTCGGTCCATAAGAGGACGAGTGAGGAAGGAGATGGCATGAGCGACGGTCTGAGAAAGGTTGGCGGAAGTGGAAGCGGCCATAGTGGAGATGTTCGTGAAGAGAAGGGAATAACGATAAAGAGATATATATATATAAGAGAGAGTGGATGCGGAGTGAAAGGATTATCGGCCGGCGATAGATATGTAGCAGTATAGCGCGCGAATAGTCTTGAGATGCGGGAGCAGCTAGCGAGGGTCGTGGAGATAAACAGCCGTGGAATTGCAAAGACAGATGCAGCACTGAGTGAGGGAGTCTGTATACGAAGAGAAAGGAGGCTTGGGTCAGCTTTATGAAGCGCGGGGTGAGTGATCGAGAAGACTTGCCTACGGCTGCGTAAGCGGAGGCGAAGGCAAAGGGGGCACGAGTCAGGGCGGATGTCTTGCAATGAGGCGGATGCAAACACTAACCTGGTCTGGAAATAGGGGAGGACCGGGGAGAAAGAAAACCAAACCTGGGTGGTTAAATGAAATGGCGGGGGGTGCGGGTCTTTATACCGGATGAACTCCAGGAATACATGCCGTTATTCTGATCTGCAGTCCTTCGTCCTTCTTCCATATTCTGCGTCTAGACAAAAAGCAAGAACAAGGAGATATGACAACACGTGGTTACCTCATCCCATATTAAGCGCCGCGACCCTTTTGTTCTCTTGTGCCAGATCTGGATTCTTCTCAAAAGACAATAACCAGGTGCACTTTACCTCCGCCAAGCTCTGATACCTTCAGCTTCTTCCCTGTTACCTTGTCTTATTTTTGACCCAATCTTCACCCGCTCGGGAAACACTGTGCGCCCTCGCGCCACGTCAACAATACAAAAGAGATTCTGTTCCATCCACCCTGCCTTTCTCCGTTGGATGATACCAGTTAACATCTATGACATCGACAATTAAAGTATCCATGGCGTTTCATCCTGGTTTCTGATCTTGCAGTCCTCAACGTCTTCGTACTATTGTGTACTCGATTACTTTGTCCGATCACGAGCCTTAGTGGAGGCAGTACTGCAGTTATTAAATCTAGACGTACTACACCCTCAATTTGAATCTCCTGTCTTGAACGCACCTGGACATGGTGCTAGCAAGGATCTGACATTTGTGGATTTGTTGGAAACAACGGACATCCGGTGTGGGTGCGAGCAATGCGAGTCAGTTAGTCAAGAATCCACAGGCGGCCGGCAGAAACCGTATTTCAGTCTCCGACAGCCCGTCGGTCAAACCTTGTTTTTGTCGATCCACAGAACTTGCTGCCTATCGTTGTTCGTGCGCTTGCCACTTAAAAAAAAGTACTCGTTGATCCAAACCAGCCGCTCCAAAAACATCAACAATGGTGTGTCTGCTACGCCGAGCTTTTCGATGCGCCATTCACTGACTCTATCGTCCCCGCCGTCAGACTCTTGCCGTCGATTTGCTTAACCCCTCTCCCGAGTACGAGAAGAAGCAGCACAAGCTCAAGCGTCTTGTGCAGTCACCAAACTCCTACTTCATGGATGTCAAGTGCCCTGGTGTGTACAGGATATTCACGAGTCTTCGATTATCTTTGAATCGCAACTCTACATTACATGTCCATATCATACTAATACTTCCTCTGTCTCCTCGTTTCACAGGTTGCTTTGCCATCACTACTGTCTTCTCGCATGCACAGACTGTTGTCGTCTGCGCTTCCTGCACAAGCATTCTGTGCCAGCCCACTGGTGGTAAGGCGAGGTTGACTGAAGGTGCGTGCTCACTCTCCAAAGTCCTTGTTTCACTTCGCCTGACTTCGCATCTGAATCGATTCAGGTTGCTCATTCCGTAGAAAGAACTAGATACCCTGTCGTCGTTTCTAGTTATTCTACATGATTTTTGAATCCCTCGCACGCATCATATCGCACGCATTCGATTCGAGCCCTCTACTATCTACCTTCTCTTCTGTCTCTTCCCGTTCCTAGCCTTATTCCTCCCATGCTTGTTACGTTGTCGATATTGTTGTATAGTCTCTGATATCTCATCTCGTTGTAGCCCAGCAATGGTGGAACGACTTGAATAGACATCGTGTGAGTCAGTTTGTATGACCGGGACCGGATCTCCACATGTTTCTCCACACTCAATGTTAGTGACCCCTATCCTTCATGTATTCGCTTCGTTTCGACTTGTGGGACGGAATATTAATTATCCCAGGATGCTGTGAATGAAAACTCAAGGTTATTGTCTTTCTGAACTACCCTGGTGCCCGAGTGATGCAGAGAACAGCCCCCTTTTCCGTTTCTTGGCCCTTCTGATTGAGAATGAAGACGGTGAAGGCGCATCTTATCCCCATCTAACTATTAGTATGGCTATAGCGGAGACCCTCTCCGTTTTACGGGATAGAGGTCGTTGATTACGCTCTTCTAATACACCAAGTTCCAACGAAGTAAACCAATGCCTCTTTCGCTACTTCTAATTGTATATATAGATTACCAGCTATCTCCGTATAACTAATCTATGTACCAAGAGAAAGTCATATGTATAATGAAAGATGTAATGAACCATATGTCAAAAACATTACGATCCGCCCCAGCTCTATATTTCGATCCGCCCTCAGCTCCCACATTCTTCCCGGGGCCCACCTGGAGAACTCTCTTGAGATCGACCCACCCATTCCACGTTCCGTTACCGAGATTGTCCTGCACCATGACACCCACCCATCCAAATGGCCTCTATCAGAGCTTTGCAGACGGAGGTTCGGACTGGTTGGTAGTCTGGGGGCCACGAACGTCTGCGCGCACCACGCCTTCCTGAGACGTTACGGCGACCAATTTCCCGTCACGTGTGTAGATCTAAAAAACAATAAACACGCATAGGCGAGATCCCGAATCATACAACCCATGCATTGCATATTCCATACCAATGTTTAAGGTTTAATAAGGGTTGGGTTTGATTGGGATGATGTGGTGCGATGTGATGCCATGAGACTCTTTCTGTGGAAAGCACAAAGGAATGAAGGACGCACTCTGCCATGAACGACTCCGCGACCGGAACCTGTACGCGGAGAATGCATCTGGTGGGGTAGGCATGGAAGAAATGCGAATGTTGCGTGAGTTTCATATTGGTAATCCTGTTAGAAGCAGCGACCAGCGAGACTTACGACGTAAAGGAGCCAGTCTCCGCAGTGAAAGTCGTCGCTAGAGAATGGAGAGATGACATCTGCCGGGGGAAATTAAGCACATTGGGGTGGGTTTTGACTTACCTGTAGAACCAGATTGTGTGGTCCAAGGTAGACTAGTGAGGTCGGGTTAGTCTACGTGGAATGAAGGGGCTAAGGAGCAGGATCGCTTACGACCATACTGAGTGTGTTTGGGCCACTACCTCCCCGTCTGAGTCCAAGGATCTTCGCAGCGGACGAAATGCTTTTTGTGAATGTCAGTTGACCTGTAATGGAACTAAAGATGCCATGTTAAACGTACAAATACATGTCGGAGAGGTAGCTCAGAATGCACTAGTAGACGTGCAGGTTAGAAGTGCCAATCAGGATCGGGTGTGCCGCCTCACCTTTTGGAAAGGCGTTTCATATTTTGGTATAGCTCTTGCCTTCATCCAATACATGTACCGAATAGTACCGTCCTCAGCAACGTCATGCTCCCCGGCTATCCTCACTGCAATCGGACTACGGGTCCGCTCCTATCGTCATTGTCAACACAAATCCAAGCACCCACAAGTTGGCGAGTAGGACGTACCGCAGCCATTGAAGTATAGATCTCTACAATTTTCGGGTGTAGTCCTTCTCTTTGTGCCAACCTTACATACCGCTCCTCATCGAGCTCACACTCCTCCGGTGATGGCACGTCTGGCATAGGCCAGTAGTGACTAGGCTGCCAACTCTCTGGTTTCTGGAATGAGCAAAGCATAACGAAGATGACATGACCATTCTGGATTGCTTTGACCGTTCGGGTGACGTAGGAGCGACCATTGCGGACGCGGTCGACTTCGTAGACAATAGGTGTCGATGGTGAAGCACTTGTTAGGAAGTAGCACTTCAAGTAGTCTGTCAGAAATTGTCCAACAGGAGTTTGGGTTTAGGGAGGTTCATACATGTAGAGACTGGTCATCAAGGTGAGTATTGACATCGGGGAGTCAAATGCTTATGCTCACATGGAGAGAGAATCGAGGATCGACGCAGTTTGTCGCCGACACCAAGGCTTGGCTGATGACTTGGCTAGTGAATTTATCAGCTCATTCGACTACTGGATGATCGAGGGGGCAACACGGACCCTCCGAACACGCCTCGGCCTCGCAGGGGTAGCCATAGCGATTTGGACCGGTACAGGTTAACTTCAATTTTCTCTACTTCCAATGAAGTCAGAATCTGCTCGTGTTCGACCTGGTTCGCTTCGCCCGACATGATTCGGCTATGCTACGTCGCGTAAACTCGATTTGGATTGTTCAAGGTGCTTTCTGGCAGTGCGCGGATGAGTGTCGACGAGTTAGCAATTTGTCTGCGCTTGTAGCCTGGGGTAGTACTGATCCGCAAATATGGGAGAGCTCTGTAGTGGCATGATGAATGGCAAGTTGTATTTCAAGTTGCTCGCCGGGATTTGAGTTGCCGGAGCACCGGTCGACCCCCTGTGTCCCAACAAAGACTTTAACAGCATGCAGCCAACACTCAACAATCATGCTATTCGGGGGTATGTATATACGACAAGAGGTTTTAGGAACGGAAAGCAAACATCTACTCGTTCCTACTCAGTTGCAACGAATGTGATTACGAAGAAACCTCCCGGCCGCCGAGAGACTACACATTGGTCAGTCGCTTACTGTCGTCTAAGCTCGTCTAAATCCCCTACGGCATCTGGATTTCGGAAGTGAAAATCACGAGCCTCAGCTTCGCGATACCCCGAAGTCGGTACGCGCGTTGAATCCATTGATAGAATACGTTCTGACTACAGACAATCACTAAGTCATGATCAGCATTTGATCGCATTTTACTCGGGTATGACGTACCATGTAACTGAGGCAAAAGTGCTCGCCAAGTTGCAAAGTAAACAAAGGTGAAGCGAACGCCACACCTTCATAGCTCTTCAAATTCCAGGGTAAATCCGCAGGTATGGCATACCTGCTTCGTTACGCCGTCCGAGCCCTTCTCATTTGGGCCAAACGAATGCTTGTGCTCTTCATCTTTACGACGCTGCCATACACTCTCCTTGGTCTTCTTGCGTAGTTCGCGTAAACTCTCTTCGAATTTCTTATTCTTATTCTTCTTCTTTTCCGTTACCCTTCGTTCATACTCTGTGTCGAGGGCTTCAGGTGACCCCCACTTCTTCCAGGCGAACCCTTCAACCTGGTACCGGACATACAACATCATGTTGGCGTATGTAGATTTGTGTGGATTAGCCTTGAGTAAATGTGGCAAGGCTTCCTCGTCCCGCATCTCGGCGTCAGTTAATAGATAATCCTACTCGTCGTTAGCATCGGTAGGAAGGGCAATTAATTAAGACGCACTTCTTTGCATTCTGTCTTCGTTAAAAGACTATATTTCTCTGGCATTTCATTCTGACATTTGTTGCATACCAGACAGCGGAAGACTTTCCGAAACTGGTGGTCGATATCAAGGGTCTGGCATTCTTTGCACTTCAACGCCTGTGCCGGGTCCAGAGATATAGCTGCCGGAACTATGTTCAGAACGGCGCACAACACGGAAATTGAGAAACCCGACGTACGAGGTTCCTGATCCTGCCTCGCTCTCTCCCTCTCTCTCTCCTTCTCCTTTCGTATCCGCTCCCCATCCACCTCCTGCCCGTCCTCAACGAGAAAACCTCCCTTAGTGTTGACCATCTTTGAGAGGTCATACTCAAAATACTTCCCAAGCCTAGAATCACGTTTCAGCGGCTGTGGCTTCGAGGGTCCTGCGGTTGGTGAAGTGGTCGTAGCATTGAGGGACCGTTTGTTATTAGAATTAGGTATATCTGACGACGAAGCATCAGCTTCTTTCTGTCGCTGTGCAGCCTTTGCTATACCTAGGTATCAATGTCACTTGAATATATGAAGAACAAGAGGGAATGACCTCGCAACCTATTGATTTCGATTTGTCGTACTTGTTCTGGCGTTGTTGGTAGTTTTGTTGCTTCCATTAATCTGGGAGGTGGCGTTGACGAACGTTCTCCTTCAGGCATTTGCGAACAACAATAACACAGATATGTATAGTGTAGTGAAGATGAACTGGTTACTGAGCAAACTGACTCATACCCTGAAATCACTGTCACGTGCAGCAAATGTCCATCGTCATTCCAAGCGCTACTTAGTATTACAGAAAAACAGAATAAAAAATAACAGCAATCCCGAAAGCGAACAACAAAAGATATACAATAGGCGTGTATCTATATAGATGTCGATGCAGCATCAGGCAGAGGCGGGGGCGTAGACGATATAGAAGTGGTGCCAGTAGCCAGGGTATCATCTAAAGCCATATCATCCTCCCCCCTCTCCCCTTCTTTTTCCTCCTTCGGTGAAGACGAGGGCGTGCCAGACCTCCCATTCAATGCATGGCTCCTCAAACCATTTTCGTGAACAGCCGGTGGTGTATCATCCATGTCCAAATCCATATCACCTTCAAGCGCCTCCGTCGACGCTTCCTCGTCTGCAACATTCGATGAGAGCATACGTACGACAGTCGTGTGACCGCTTGGCCCTGCGCCATGGCTTGCTGAGCTCGACGCGAGGATTCCAACACCCATTCCAAATTTGTGCTTGTTGTCGCTGTCGCTGCTATGGCCACGCCCACGATGGCTAGTATGGTCGCGCCGACCATCACCCTCGTCTTCAGAATCCGAAAGCTCGCCGGCTGGTTGTCTTCGTGAGTCCAGCAGGCGTTGAGGTCTTCGGTCATTTGGGTCATCCTCATCTTCATCTTGATTAAGATCATCCATCAATTCGTCGATCGGCAAATGAGGTCGATCTGCAGAGTGATTGATCGGTATGTTGAGAAATCCATCAGAGGGAGTAACATGTACCTTGCATTTGCACACTCGGAGGCCCACCAATGTGCCGTAGGTTCTCCATCACGATTCGTTTGACGCGGTCAAGGTATGGTTGTGAATTCATGTCATCTACGTTGGATGACTTGACGTCAAGCTTGTGGTCCGGGCCAAAGTATTCGTAGTATTCGTTTACCGGGATATCTGGGTAGAGAAGGTTAGGGTTGGGTCTAGTGACAAGGAGCAAGCTGTGCGCATACCTGGCGCAAGTTCAAATCCGGCTGCTAAGCCTGTTTCATAGGCCCACGCGCGACTGACATTCCGCATAGTATATCCACCACCACCCAGAAGTAATAGTGGTTTGTTAAACGACTTGACAAATCGTACACAGTTTGCGTGTCCTGGATAAAGTTAGAACAACGACTTCCACAAACAGAGTTTAGACTACCGCGCATGGACAAATTGAGGCAACCAAGCTTGTCTCCAGACAAAGAATCAGTACCACACTGAAGAACAATTGCCGATGGGTCATACGACTCCATCACCTGTCGAATAACCTGAACATTCATCTCAGTAAGTCACACAACGGGGCTGAAACGAAAGAAGCATACTGGTTCGAAAACGGATTTGTAGTTTTCATCTGAGATCCCGTCACGAAGCGGGAAATTCAGTGCATAGTACTTCCCTTTCATCACACCAACATCCTACGCCTGCGTTAAGGTTGAAGTATCTGAAGGTAGCGTACCGCTCACCCGCAGTTCACCTGTACCAGGGAAGTACTCCCCATATTTATGGAAACTGACCGTCATTACACGGTCAGTAGTATAAAATGCTTCTTCCACACCGTCCCCATGATGGACATCAATGTCAATGTATAGGACACGACTGTGATATCTGAAAAGATGGTACATATCAGCCGTCAAGATACGGGCGTCGCCGAAAGCTGATGTGCCAGCGCATACCGTAATAGTTCAAGGATACCAAGTACAATGTCTGAAAATGATAAGATCAATTTTCACGACGAAGACAAGAAAAACAAGACCTACCGTTCACATAACAAAAACCGCTCGCCTCACTCTTTTTCGCATGATGCAATCCTCCAGCCCAATTGATGGCTATGTCACACTTGTCACGACTAAGTCGGGCTGCACCCTCTGCAAAGTTCATGAATACAAAGAACCTTAAAGAAAATGAGCTGAAAAATGACCTACCCATCGATCCACCAGCTGAGATAGAGCAGTAGTCGAATAAACCATCAAACACAGGACAGTCATCCCCGACATTATCTGAGTGACCAAACCCATACCCCGGTCAATAAAAACCAGCATTGCAACCGGGACGCGGAGAAATACAGCTTACATTTGTGTTGCTCCTTGACGTAGGAGTTCATATTTGAAGGTGTGATCTTGCTAAGAAACTCTACATAGTCATCCGAGTGAAATTGGGTCATTTCACGCTTGGTTGCCGGTTTTGCGCGCTTAAGAAGTAGAAGTGACAGATAAACGCGAGAGTAGGACAAAATCAGTCCGCGCGGATAGAAGTCTGGTTGGCGTTGACCTACGAAGATTTCCATCTTCTCGTAAAGCCCGTAATTCATCACAAGAGAGTGGCACATGCGTATGCGCGTAGGCTTCATTCTGTGACAATAGCAAGTGAAATAAATATATAGCTCGTACTGAAAAAGTATACAGGCTCTTGCTTACGGGTGTCCTGGTCCATAGTGGAACCCACCAATGTCAGAATCGAAAAAATAACACTGCAATTCAAATGAAGTAGGTCAATATCCTGGACGTGGCGAGGCCAAGTGAATAAAATGAGCGAGACCCACGACGCGTTTCTTTTGCTCGCCCGCAATGGGCACCATTCTTTCCGACATCTTTCGAAGTATATGGTGAAGGTATTTATCGCATTAAGGGGAGGGGTTGACAAGTTTGTACCGGCGACAGAGCCTCACGGGATTGTGAAGAACAGCACACGTGCCGACTTTATTTGGCAAGGCGCAACATCCAAATGCGTCACACGCATCGTCTCGAGCAATTAAGAGTGATATCAGATATACTACGGATGTATAAACCCAGCGGTGTAAAGAGATCTGCGAAGTGCTCAAAAATTATAATCTATATCTTCGCCTTTCCTAGAGGAGCCTCACGATCTGAATGATATTTGACCATGAGCCTATGAAGGAGGCGCAAGCGCAGCGCTTGAATTACCCTGATACACCAAAGTGGAAGGGGCAAATCCGAAGTCATCCGTCAGTTTAATATTCTATGGTTCCAACTCTGGTAAGATGTGTGATGATCAGTTGTAATTTGGGACGCACAATTTCTCCAGCAATCACTCGGACCTGGGGACGCAGGTAGATTTCAGTGCTATCCACGAAGAGCCATCTGTCAACCCGCTTACCATTGACCAGTGGTGCACACAGTGGAGGCTGGCAAACCATAGCTATCGCAAGTTATTAGACGGCGGCCATTTGTGGATCGGGGGACATGATCTTACTTCGCGTCCGAAAGTGGACTGGAACTGCTGCATGTGGGGAGTCACTGCATGTAATGTAACGGGAGCTTTCATGTCTGCGGCAGGGACGACGTCCTCAAGTTGTCTGATCGCCTCAAGAAGAGCTTCCTTTGCACCTGTGCGGCTGGTTTCCATCGGGGTGTTCCGAATGCGAGTGTCATACGATAGAACATATGGTGGAGGCTGCAACATACAAGCTGCGAGCAAGACAAAGTGATCCCTGGCATGCCGCAGGTGCTTGCCTGTGAAAAGACACTTGGGTGGGGCTCAAACGGGGAATGGCTGTTAATGCGCACCGATGGTAGATCCGGGGAGGTATTGTGAGCTTATTGAAAGTTGTTCGTCGGATGTGAGGTAATTATCCAGAAGATCAACCGCTTGGAGCAATACAGTTTTAGCGACGGATAGTTGTTGTTTCAGTGGGTCACTGAAGTCAGTTTGAGGTGCAACAGCGTAATTTGACGAGGGCATGGCAGAATGTGAGTGTGGGTGTGAGGAGAGCTGGGATTGCATATTGAAAGCTGAGTGATCGAGCCAAAAGCCACTTGGATTTATTTATACTCCCACTAATTCCACAACCTTAAGCACAACGAGGAGACAGCGAGGTTGTCCCTTGTCCAGGTTCGAGCGTCTAAATCAAAACGCTGTCATTCGGGCGAGCGTGTGGGGCAGGGTCATTCGAAACTATTGTACATAGATATTCCTCTGCCAAATTTCAGGCGACCCACGATTGTTAGAGCCGCCCGAACTCAAGGCGAGGATGATAGTCAATCTCCCAAAGTCTTCCCTGGCGATTCCACGAAGAATGGCTGGGTGAGAGACAGGAAGCAGATCAGGCGGTCATCCGTCATCGTCACTTTGGTTAAAGAAAGATTTTCTCTGTCTCCGGGCTCCGGTAACTGGGTTTCTGCTGACTAAGCACGGTCATAAACAAACTATGTTGTCACTGCTGGCCCATCACGTCGCCCTTCGTATAGACTACCTCTCTCCTGTAATATGCTCTCTACCCTCCGAAACACGGGCGTTCTCGCGCGGGTATGTTTTCTGCCTCCTCGGGTTGAATTTATGCTGAAAGGAACCTAGGCTGCATCTGCAGGCCAGAGGCGATTCCTGTCTATCCATGAATACCAGTCTATGAACCTTCTCAACGCTGTGAGTTAGCTCTCTTTTAGCGCACACGCAGCGTCTTACTCCCGGTTCTATAGTATGGAATCCCAACCCCAAAAAGCATCGCTGCGAAGTCGCCGCAAGAGGCCTTTGATGTTGCAAAGAACTTCGGTACAACCCGCCGCTTCATATCGAGACCGACATCCATTTTCCTAACCTAGCCCAAAAGGTCGCGACAGACTTGTCATCAAGGCCCAGGTCCTCGCCGGCGGTCGTGGAAAGGGCAAATTCGACACGGGTTTGCAGGGAGGTGTCCAAATGGTCGATAGGTATGCACCTTCGGAGCATTTTGGGAAACCGACGGATGCCTAACCGCTCGCTTCCGTATTCCCCGTCAGTCCTCAACAAGCAAAGGAATATGCTGGGAAGATGATCGGCTCAAAGCTGATTACGAAACAGACTGGTGCTGGTGGCCGCATTTGCAACGCCGTGCGTCTGTCTATTCCGAACTCGCTTCCGGCCCCTCTAACTCTCATGTCTTCTACTTGCAGGTCATGCTAGCCGAGCGTCGTGAGCCGGCTCATGAATACTATGTTGCCGTTCTCAACGACAGAACGACACAGGGTGTGGTTCTCGTTACTTCTGCGCAAGGAGGCATGAATATTGAGGAAGTCGCCGCGAAGGATCCTAGCGCCATTATCACAACTCCCATTAACTTTGAGAAGGGATTGAGCAAGGCCGAGGCTCTTGAAGTCGCAAAGAAGCTCGGCTTTAGCAATGAGGATACCCAATCTCAAGCCGCCAATATTTTCATCAACCTCTACAAAATCTTCAAGGAGAAAGATGCCACACAAATTGAAATCAATCCCATGGCTCTCGCCAAGGACGGCGAGGTCCTCTGGTAAGTCCCAAGCTTCCATCCTCTCTCTACCTCGTTAATTCAGTCTATTTTCAGCATGGACGCCAAGTTCGGGTTCGATGACAATGCGGAGTTCCGTCAGAAGGATGTATTTGCTCTTCGTGATATCTCCCAGGAGGAGCCTTCGGAAGTCGAGGCCCAGAAGGCCAACCTCAACTTCATCAAGCTAGACGGTAGCATTGGTTGTTTGGTTAACGGCGCGGGCCTTGCCATGGCCACCATGGATGTCCTTGCACTCCACGGAGGAAACCCTGCCAACTTCTTAGATGTTGGAGGGTAGGTTTTTGTCTCTTTCGTTTGCGTCCTTTTTTCTTATCGTGTGTACAGAGGTGCCACCCCTGAAACTGTCAAGAAGGCGTTCGAGATTCTCCTTGCCGATCCCAAGGTCAAGAGCATCTTCATTAATATCTTTGGTGGTATCATGCGTTGCGACTACATTGCCGAGGGCGTCATCAAGGCTACTAGGGAGCTCGGTCTCAGCATTCCTCTTGTGGTCAGGTTGAAGGGTACCAAGGAAGAGGAGGCCAAGCAGTAAGTGTATCGAATTCTAGTGAAATCTCCCATCTCTGATGCATAATACTTTCTAGGATGATCAAAGAGTCTGGTCTTAAGATTATTGCCTTCGACGAACTAGATGATGCAGCAGAGAGAGCCGTCCAACTTGCAGCATAGACAGTTAGATATTTCATATTATTCTCAATTGCCTGCTTATATCTTCTTTGAGCCGACTAATACCATCTCTCTCTTATAAGTTCTCGCACAGCAGATTTTAAAGTCCATAGATAAACGTGCGAGTATCAATTGAACATTGTGTGCAATATGGACAACAGCAATACTAACATATGGAAACAAACACAACAAGAAAATGCAAAAAGGAGAACACGGATTGCAAAGAAAAAAGAATAACGAAGAATAAGTCGACAATTGAAAACTTAGAAAACACGTATGCTAGCTAGTGCACAAAAAAAGGAGACCATGTTCACCATGTAGACCTAACAAAAGAAGCGGGATTATAACTCGAAGGGTGGTGTGGTTGTTGACCAGGTGTCGCATTCGCAGCTTGCTGTCCAGAGTCCGCCCTCGGTTGTCCTCTCCCATGTACACCCGCATGGGGCGGTGGTGGCGGGTGAACACTCATGTACGCACCAGGGTGCGAAGCATGATTCTGATGTGGTACAGGCTGCATATGCATCATCACAGGGCTACTCGCATACATTGGTGCACCAGGATGTGCGTGTGCGTGCGCATGCTGCATCGCAGGACTCATCATCGGCACACCCCGTCCTCGTCCAGCAGCAGCTGTACCCACAGGTGGCTGTGGCGCAGGCATTGTGCCCATATGATGTGGTGCATACACAGGGGTGTTGGGGGCCGGGTAAGGCATCATGGGTGCGTTGTAAGGGGACATCATGGGCCGCATGACATTGCCTGGATTACCAGGTGCGGATGTTGGCTGTTGCGGGATCCAGAGAGGGCCTTGGTACATCGGTGCGTGGCCGTTGACGGGCATCCTGCTCGGTACGGGACTAGCCGTCAAAGGGTGTGGGTAGACGACGGGACTGGGTGAGTGGCTCAGCATCGGGGAGTAATGTTCATAGGAGTGTTGTCTCATCACATTGGCGGGTATGGGCGAATAAGCATAGGGGGAGGCGCGGGAAGGTGTATTGTTGCTCGAGGGCGGAGAAATAGCGTTCCGACTCTGATGGTTCGAATTGGAGTTGTTGGAGGACGAAGACGAGGGTACCTTCTGGAAAGCTCTTGTGACTTCGTGCAGAGATAGACGGGATGTGGTTGATGGCAGCACAGGGGGTGGTGTCTCCCCATCCTCAGATTTGACTTCCTGGATCGAAAATGGCACCGGCGCCAAATCATCCGCAATGCCCTCCAATGAATTGACGGGATTCAGGTCAAGCTTATTTGCAGGCTGTGACCAGACCGCCTTGAGGTGCTCTGGATCTGGGGCTCGCACAGCATTGGCGTCCTTGATAGGAACACTGAGAGCAGCCCTTCCCCAGGGTGTCGATGTCGATTGATGACTTGGCGAAGGAGCCGAGATATTATACGTCGTCTGGAGGCATATACCAATAAATTTCAACGCTCAGTAATAAATAATGATGCTTACCGAATCACCAACAGATGTGGCTTCTGACACCTTTGAATTGGCCGTTGGTGAGGACGTTGATGATAGCGATTGAGCTACATTAACTCCTGTACCTGCCTTCACACCCGATGCCGACGCATTCCCATCTCGAGATTGCGAAACCACCACCTCCTTCTCCCCTTCCGAGGCGGAAGCGGAGCTCACTACCGGATCATCCAACTCGCTCGTCACAATAAAGTTCACCAACGGTTTAGGATCAGCTTCCACAACATCAATCCGCGAATCACGAATAAAAGCCACAGCAGACCCAGCAGGCATCTTCGGTTGCTGTCTCATCATCACCCTCGACGTATGCACACGTCCTTGAGGTTCCTCCTGCAATTTCACTGACAAAGTGTCCTTCGTCGAATCTTGATCCCGAGCGCCTGCACCACTTTCCTTATCTTTCTCAATACCACCACCACCAATATTCTCCTTCTCTCCCTCCCTCCCCTTCTCATCCACCTTAGCACCAGCCGACACTGCCCCCGACCCCGCCCTCCTCCAACTCACCGCTCCATCCGCATTCGTCTGTCGCCCAAACCCAGCTCCCCCAACCCCATTACTACTGTGATTACCATACTTTGCACCAGCACTAACCGTCCTCGCAATTACGCTCCCGCCCGCCTTCAAATTCGGCAACGCAATCCGAATCCTGTTTCCCTTAAATCCTGGCGTCTGCCTAAACAGCACAGAATTAACACTGAAATCTCGTTTGCTCATGCCCTGCACTGGTGGCTCAAACGACAGCAGCTCAAATCGCACCGGGATAGGCGGTTTCGAGAATAATTGTTGTTGATGTCGGGGTATAGGCTTGATCCGGCGTGAAGCTGTTGGCAGGGCCACCGTAGGAGGATCTGATGACGATGTAGGTAATGACGAATGTGCAGGAGGTTCCGTTGATGTACTGAGAGGTTCCCGTAGTTCCTCGAGTTTCTCTTCTGTTCGGAACTTGGGTGGCGGCAACCATCTTTCACGCTTCACCGGAGCAGTCGCACCCGTGCTCGTAGACGGCGACATTCGTGGTGGTGGATGATGAGGCTGATGATGGTGATGGTGGTGATGATGATGATGGTGATAGTGAGGCTCTGTTTGCGTCTCTGCAGATTTCTGGCTCGGATTCTCTTTGCTTGCAGCATCAATCGCACCCCTGATCCTCGACATTACATCATCCAGTGCCGACATCGACGCCTCTGCATGTGGTCGTACACGAGGGTGCGGGACAGGATGACCAGAAGAGGCTGTATCTCGAAGGACAGGCGCACTCCCAGATGGACGAACGGTGATCACTTCCTCCTTTGTACTAGTTTCACTCGTCACAGTAGCCGCGCTCGTCTTCCTTCTCCAAACATTCTCACTCCTTCCAGTAGGAGCGGCAGGGCTAGAAGGTTTGCTATCTTCGAAGAAATCACTAGCAGTCGGCCGCACTTTGGTCGGAACAACAACGACCGCTTCTTCCTTCGTCTCCACCTCCTCCGCTTCCTTCTCTTCTTCAATCTCACTCTTCTCCTTCTCCTCGCCATCATCAACAAACTTGCCCATATTCGAGAAATCAACAACTTCGAGGTCATTCATCGAAGTCTCGGCAATATCAGCAACCTGATCCAACGCAGTCGAGGGTACAGTGGACAATGTCGATTCCGCACGTGAGCGTGGCGGTGGTGGTCGAGAATGAGCCTGTCGAGGAGGCGGGGGTGGCAATGGGTTCGCTTTTGCTCTCCACGAATCTGCCTGGGCCGCGGGGGAAATATCAAGCGCTGCTGGTGGCGGCGCGCGCGCACTTCCAACCCCAAAACTCGGCCGTCGAGTACCAGCACCAGCACCAGCACCAGCACCAGCACCAGCACCGACACCAGCACCAGCGCCGGCCTCTGAAGTCACTCGCCGCTGTTGACCGCGTAATGATTGTGGTCGTCTCGGGAGATTTTGGGGTAATGACACCGCATCGATACTCGGACGGCGTTCTGCCAATGGGGACTTGGCTACAGCATCAACCTCCACCACACTAACAGCACCCTCAATAAATGCAACGGCTTCCTTCTCCTGTTCCTAAAACAGGAACACTCAGCTATCTTAACATACGAGAAAAAATAATACAATGGGGGACATACCTTAACCTTAACCTCCTCTTCCTCATTCTTCTCCTTCTCCTTTTCCTCCTGCTCCTTCTTCATCTTCTCTTCCAACTCCGCTGCCTTCTTTCTCGCCCTTTCCTTCTGTGCCTCCCTCTCTGCCTCTTCCTGCTGTTTCCTCGCCTTTGCCCTCGCAGCCGCATTCTGCATTAAATCCTTCGTCACCTCATTCAAATCCGCGCCCGCACCTGCAGCAGCAGCAGCGGCGGCACCAACAGCGGCACCAAGAGGAGGCAACGCAATACTCGAAGCAACAGCAGGAGAAAGCGCCAACGCAGACGAGTGATGCGATAACGACGGTGAAGGCGGACCAAACCTCGACGACTGTGGTGACGTTGGTGCCGGGAAACGACCCTCACGATCACGGTCTCGCGAAGGTAGCCGCCTGGGTAGAGACATATTAGGTGACAGATGAGGTGGGAGCTGACGCCCGCCACTGCTTTCTTGCGAGGGACGTCTCGTCATCGCATGTAGGGGGATAGTAGGCGGGGGCCCCATATCCGAACGTCGTCCCCGTTCATCTCTGTCTCTGTCTCGTCCTGGTAGAGAAGTAGACGGTGCCATGTCATGTGGTTGTTGTAATCCCCAGTCATTCCTTGTCATACGTGGACTCGAAGGCGGATGATGATGATCACGCCTTTGTGGTGGTCCAGTATCGCGCCGATCACCAATATGTCCGGGTGGATATCCCGTTCTCGTTTCTCTACCTGTAGGTGCAGATGCGCCATTGGGATTTCTTGGCGGTCGTGGAGGAAGCTCACCATTCCCAGATTTCTGTAATAGCTGGAAATTACTCTTTCTCGGGTCTCCAGGAGACGTCGGTGCTTCGTTGTAGCTCCCCCTCCTGTTGTGATGGTACGTCGATTGGCTGCTAGCGCCGCCACCACTACTACCACTACCACCAGGAGGACGAGATGTGTGGCTGTACGGTTCTAGCCGATTCGAGCGCTCATTGAAAAGTTGTGGGTGTAAGTGATCTTGTTGACCCTGAAGAGAGGTGCCGCGGCTTGAGAGCGCGGGACTTGTGGGGAAATCACGGGCGGATGGTGGAGGTGAAGGCTTAGATTTTGGCCAACTCCGATCAAAGTCGTCTACAAATCGGTCTTCTTTGCTGACGGGTTCATCTGGTGGAGCTGGAGAAGTGGAAGGTTCCGTTGCTTCAACTTTGTATTGTCTACCGTCCCCGAATTCAATGACGCCTCCAAGGAAATCGTCGTTATCCTCTTCCATCTGGAACAGCCAATATAAATACGCATTGTCGCATTGATTGGAATGAGACAAGACGTACCTCATCCCAGTGGTGCGCGTTCGGGTCCAGATGGACGCCCCGGAACGTATCCGCCTCTTCCTCCAGTCGATGTTTTGAAACAGAACCAGAATCTGGACTACTCGCCTTCAGGTCATCTGGTTTTGGCTTTCTCGTCGCGGTAGCTGCGCAGACACAATGAATACAATAGAACAACTGAACAACAGTTGCTATACACACACCTTTTGCAACCTCAGCTGCGGTGGGGAAATCCTCCGATGTCATAATAGGTGCTACGGACGGTGGTTTGACAGCACCCCACGCAGGCTTAGCTGTATGCTTAACACTATTACCCTCTTTTTGCAAGTTGGTGTTTTGGAAAATAGCCGCACGAGGCTGAGGCTGTATTACTTTTCCTACATGCGGTAGCTGTGGTGCTACAGAATTGATGGCGACTGCTGTCGCTGTGGAAGGTAAAGGGGAGGAGCCTATGGGGGAGTTTGTCCCAGTTGACGAGGGCGCAGTCGAATTGGGACGCGACCATCCTGGACCGGTAGTCGAGGAGGGCGCTGGTGACCCAGTGAGCTTTGCAGTGACGAGCCTAGAATGGGATTGGGCAGTCTGTATCTGTGGTCGTGCTGGTTCGGAGGAATACCGTCAGAATAGGATCGGAGGGGGATGTGAAGACTGACACATAGAGGTGTTAGACTTGCCTGCTGCGGACGCGGAGGAGGCAGTGGCCATTGCTGCAGCTGCAGAGGTCTTTTCGAGGAACTTCTTGTTGATGTTCACGGCATTGAACTTCTTTGGAGGGTGAGGGGTGGAAGAAGAAGCCTGTGAGTTGCTGGAGCCCAGCTGGATGAGGGTTGGGCGTGCAGGGGCAGTTTGTGGCCGTGATTCTGGTGGTGCAGGAGGTACTGGTTGCTCGCTGTCAGGAGAGCTGACCTCAGCAACGGCGTCGGACGGTTGAGTGTCCTGCTTGGGTGCAGAATCAGAGAGCAAGCTTGGGAGATGGTCTGTATTCGCCATAAACGCGTCTCAAGACGCCAGATAATCTGTATTTCTAACTGTCGACATGGAAGCAGTCAGCAAGAGCAACAGACCGAGAGCGGGGAAGGCGGGCATACCTGGGGTGATACACCGCCAGTGGGGGAGCGAATATCCTCTTTCTCACAAACAACTCCCTTTCTGGCCACACGGCCATCCCCCGGCCGACTACGCAAATCAGGAAACTCTCCGGCCGACCACCGGCGTATATTAACTATCCTACTACGCTATCTCTGCAAGCTCAGTCTCTTTCTTCTGCAACCGGTCCAATTCTACCTCCAGGGCTACATTCGCCATCTCAATCTGCAACACACTCGATATCAGATTCGTCCACCGCGTCTCCAACGCCGTCAGCTGTTTGCCGATCCGGTCCTATCACAGAACGCTTATTTTAAACCCATAGAACGTTAAAAGGACACGTACTTGTGAGTTCTTGCGGTCACGGTTGACCTCGACAGTCAGCTCCTTGAGCTCCTCGAGCGTCTTTTCGATGTTCTTTGCCTGCTGTTCTAGCTGGTAATTGTGAATTCGCCACGCATTGGCGCCGTATGTCTGCAGTAGTGTCAAGTTTGTTTGTCTACACCAACATGAATAAGATTAGAGACCGAAAGAGAGAGCGAACGCACCGTATCCGCTGGTGCTCCAACTGCGCACGGGCGTTGTCAATCGCGGCATTCCATTCATCATCTGTTCCAGGTGTTGATGTTGGCGCAGGCAGCTGGTACCGCAGTGAATCCAAGGGAGGGAATTGTTCTTTCGCTTCAATACGCGCTAGTTCAGCCTGTAATAGCGGATTGTTCTGTAGCCAGGTTCAGCAAGGGGAGATTACACGCTCTGCATGATGCTCACGAACAGCAAAGAGTTCCACCTCTGGTGGCACGTTGGGATGAAGCGAGGACGGAGGCTTTCCAAGCTCGCGGGCAATCTCGTGGTCGACCTTGTCCTTCAGAAAGGGATGTTTCTGGAGGTCGTCGTCGTAGTACGGCAGGGAGTCCAAGATGTCGTCCATGGCAAGACTTAAGTGCTGAGCGCAGGGAGTGTGATCGGGCCGGCAAATTCCGAGGCTGGAACTCTGCAAAGTCAGGCAGCCACTTTCGCCCACTGACTCTCCAAAATGTCCCTCCGCCTCGCAACCACAGCAGGCCGTGTCCTCGCTGCCAGGTCCGTGCGCACAGGCTTTGTCACCGCCGCCGTCATCCCCCGCAGCGCACTCCACTCTTCTTCCACAACCAAAGGTACGACTTCACCCGAACATACGTTAGCAACATGCTCACGTCCAATATCCAGCTTCCCCCTCGCCCTTTACAGAACCAACATCCCCTAACCTCGCAGAAAAATTAGCCGCAACAACAGAGGCTCTGCACACTTACGGCTCATACCTCACCCAATGTCTTCCCAAGTTCATCCAGCAATTCTCTGTCCTTAAGGACGAACTCACTCTCTACGTCGCGCCCTCCGCCATCATCCCCGTCCTCACTTTCCTCCGTGACCACTCCCAATGCCAGTTCAAGGCTGCCATGGACATCAGCGGTGCTGACTACCCGGAGCGCGAGAAACGTTTTGAAGTCGTCTATCACCTGTTAAGTATCAAGCACGGCGGAAGGATTAGGGTCAAGACCTATGCTGGCGAGGCTGACCCCGTTCCAAGTGCCATTGAGGTTTTCCGTGGCGCCGACTGGTACGCGCTACGTGTTAACCCTCGTTCCTATATCTGAACACTGTCGCGGCAGGTATGAACGTGAGGCTTGGGATCTCTATGGTATTTTCTTCAGTGGTCACCCAGACCTGTGAGTGTTCTGAGGTCTTGCAAAAGTTATTATCCACTAACACACTACCACAGTCGCCGCATCCTCACCGACTACGGTTAGCTTCACTTCCACTCACTTACAATTCGTCCCCCTCAACATTTTCTAGGTTTCGAGGGTCACCCCTTGCGTAAAGACTTCCCTCTCACTGTATGTTCAAATTGCCCCTCCACAACCGCTTCACCTCACGCGTTTTTAGGGTTACACCGAAGTCCGTTACGACGAAGAGCGCAAGCGCGTCGTCTATGAGCCTCTCCAACTCACCCAAGCATTCCGGTGCGCCTATTCCAAATTTCTTCTATTCCTGGACCTCAACAATCTATACTTTAGCAACTTCGAGTCTCTATCACCTTGGGAGCAAGTCGGTGATGGCAAGCCTGCCCCCAGGCCAGACAGCCTCAAACCCCTACCCCCTCCTCCCAAGCAGGAAGAGGCCAAGAAACAGTAGGGTAGACGCTCGTTACTCTTCAAAGACTTTTCATTTATACATTAGATTATCACATCACTTGTGATTTCTTGTGAGTTTCCAGCCGAGTGTAATACATGAAACAAAGCAAAAACAAAAAAAACCGTCCATATGCATGCGCAAACATATTCACTCATCATTACCTTGCTTTCTCGTTCACTTCCTCTTCTTCTTCCTCTTCTTCCTCTTCTTCCTCTTCCTCTTCCTCCTCCTCCTCGCCTTCCATCCCCTCCTCCTTCTGTTTATCCTTCCCAGCCCAGCCCATCCTAGCAACAATATACTCCTGTCCCACAACCTCCACACCCACTCTCAATGCCTCTGCAACCAAATCCTCCACCCACTCATACTCATCCCAAATCGCCAACCACCGACTTGGCACCGCCTGTGTTATAGTCGTTTGCACCATCTGATGTTCCGGATCCGAAAGGTACAAAAGGAACGACAGCTGTTGGTTCGACGACGCCGGGACCGCACCGGCGGGGGGGATGGAGTAGGTAGTGAAGAACGGTTGGATGCGGAGATAGACATGCGAATACGTTGTTGGGCTCGTCATAGCCGAAGAGTTTGCGGGTTTGGTTTTGGTTTTGGTGTCGGATTTAATGAGGTCGTCAACGTTAGCTTGGGAGAGCCTGATTGCGGTTTCGTAGCCTTCAACTGCGTTGAGATCTCGTTTGTCGTTGCCTTCTTTGGGTTTGGATTCGTTCCCTCTGTTTACGACGAGGTCTCCACCCTCGACTTGTTCCATGACCTATTGTATTTAGTAGATCGATTTTTTTAAGTAAATGTGGGAGGCTGGAGTTAGGGCATACGCACCCGGGCGAGGGAACGATAAGTCAACGACTCGACGCCGTCGTACCCCTGCATATCATGACTGAGCCAAACCTGGATCACTTCATGTTCAGATATAGGGGGCGCAACGACGTTCAAAATATCCGTCCATGTCGACAGTCCCACCCTCTTAAAATCCTGGCCTATCCAATGCAAGTCAAAAATCCAACCCAATCATAAAAAAACAGGAGACATACCAATCTTATCCAACTGCGCACTCTTCGCATATTCAAGCACACCTTCACCCCACTTCCTTGCTTGCTCGTTCCGCGGAATCTGCACCTGCGGTAAATGTTTGACCTGTTCGTCAACAGCGGTCTTCGCTTGCTGAATCGCAGCAGACGCCGTGTTCCAAACCGAGCCCCATCCCCATCCGCCCCCTCCCCCTCCAGCAGAAGTCGATGCAGCAGCTTGTTCGGTAGCTCCCTTCTTTCCTCCAGCATCCGACGAGGAAGATAACTGCCTATGCAACGATGTCGATGACGCCGAAGCACTAGGCAATAGGGACGTAGGTGTCCCGCCACCCAACTTGACTCGTTCCGTACTCTTTCTGATGGTAGGCGTACCGGACCGCGAGATGTTGCCATGAAGAGCCGAGGATGGTCGACTGCTCGTTGATGGTTCGGAGGTTTTGAGCTGTTGAATCTCGTCGAGGAATGCTAGCGCTTCCGCTGTTTCGCCGCTTCCAGCCCCATTGTTCGCGTTCGTGTCGACATTGCTACCGGTAGCAGTGGATGATGGTGCTGGGCGTTTGGATTTGGTAGTGCGTGAGCTAGTAGTGTTTGAGGGCGTGGATTCTGAGGGTACTTCGATAGGAGTGAAAGAGTCTAGATCATCGAGGAGTTGGAGGGCTTCGTCTTGCTTGGATCTGGATTTCGACATGGTTTATGTGTGTTGTTGGATGAGATTGGGACTGCTAATGTGATCATTGTGATGATGGGTCACTTTAGTTTGATGATCTTGTGACACCCCCGACATTCACTCGCTTTCTGACAAAAAGTTCCCGGCGTTCGTTGTTACAAAAGTCAAAACATTCACGGCTAAGAAACACACATTCCAAAGCAGCCACCAATCCCCCACCCACCCCGTTTTCCCGGCCGAAATCCCAAATACACCTTCCTTCGCTGTTGAGGCCGCTTCGCATTTGTCCGAAATGGAAAGATAAGATAGAAAACACACACCCGCATTCTGCCACAGGCTCGGAATCCGCAATAGGCATCTTCAAAGAGCACCTACTTGAGCAGCTGGGCTTCGA
Source organism: Macrolepiota fuliginosa MF-IS2 (assembly GCA_015584085.1). NCBI lineage: Eukaryota > Fungi > Basidiomycota > Agaricomycetes > Agaricales > Agaricaceae > Macrolepiota > Macrolepiota fuliginosa. The sequence goes on along the minus strand of MU151070.1, from coordinate 23,069 downwards.
CCATACCCTTCGCGAACGCATAGAATATCGCCGTGTGCATATGATCTCAAAAACCCGTTGTTTCCTATGAATCCTCATCCTTGGTTCCTTGACCCTCCGAGTCCCCTCCGCTTTGGACACGCTCTAGGGGCTGTGTGCACTTCGCAGACTCACTCTGCTCTCTCAAGTTCCGAACACCCGGAACTCAGTTCCTAAGCTCTGCGTCCCACCCTTCGCCTCCCCTAGGCTCCCCCCCTATGCCTCACCTCAGGCCTACGGCATTCTCGGGCCACTTGCCTTCGGCATCCAACCAGCACCTTGCGTAGGTCACTCACCAAGCGCCAACCAATCTGGGCCCAACCTATTTTTGTCGGCGGAATTCGAAGCCAAGTAAGTATCAACAGCAGCTTTGGAATTGGAACACGTCAATTGTCCTTGTATTATGATCATCGGCCGGTTGTCGCTCTGGATTTGGGGGAATTACGCAACTGCTCCCCTCCATATGTTAAGAGAAAGCGACAGGGCGTATTTACAGCACTTGCCTTCTCTTGCGGGAAGTCAGGACAGATGTAGTATGGATTAATCCACTCCTGGAAGTAGTGGACGTCAATTATGATGCTTGCTGACTCCGTTCGGATGCCCATAAGTGACTTCGTCCTGCTAGCTCTTTTTTTGAACATGAGCGTCAAGATACCGATTAGTCAAACGCCTCAGCTGGCGTTCGAATCTCTTAATAATTGGGATGACATATGAGCTCGGAGCGGCGAGCCCGGGCGCTGAGAGCGTTAGCACCCTCTCCTCACCGAACCCAAACCCAGGAGCCCTTCTATTAGCACAATCTATGCTGGAACAAGGGAAGGTCTACTCGACGCTTCGCGAAAAAGGCGAGGGTTATATACGGTATGGTGATTCATAGAAGGGCTTCGAAACAATTAACAGCACTCTCAATCGGGGAGAAGTTGGCGATATACATCTCGATAAAGCATGGAATAGTAATCATAATCTTAGCATCCACACCCTTTATTGGCCGATGCGCTGGGAGAGCTGACATCTCGCCAATATTATGCGTTCCTTCTGGAACACGCCATAAATATCCTTGCCCGGTTCTGTGTTCATCAACAGCACGATGTAAGTATGCCTTGGCATGTACGGCTCGTTTTCTATTCTCTTCAATTCAACCGCCCTCTACTTCGACCAGGGTTAATGAGGCCCCTTCGAGGAAAAATAAGGTTTTATGTACAACTTGGCTATGGGCACAAGCGGACATGAGGTGTTCAAGACGCTTCTGCGCCAGCGTTCCAAGGACTTTTCCTTTCCTTTACGTCCAATTTCTCTCACCGGTCTTCCTGTGACCTCGGAGCAAGAACCTTCCCGCTTCAGGCCTTTGGGCCCAATTATCTGTCCCTCCTCCAAAGTCGGAGGATAACGTGGCTGTTATACGCTGATATGTCGATGATCCACTGGGCGTCTCCTCGATTAATAACAAAGACAAAAGAAATAGGTCTTCTCAACCTTGACTTCCGTAACCAGGACTTTCTGATATCAGAGCATCGCCCGGTGGTGCTCGCCAACCCTTAACGTGCGTACTGTTAAGCCCCAAGAAGGCCTGCGAGTTATAAAGGTCTAAGCGGGAAGAGGTAACCATATTGGCTTCATTTAGATCGAAATTTATCCGGCAAGTTGAGCCGTAAATAGCATTTATGTTCTATAGGTGGAACATGAACAGCGTGCGCAGTTTCTGTTGCTGAAGAGAGGAAGCCAAGGCCGCCTATACCAGCGAGGGCTCTATCTCCCCTTGATTCCACTCCTAGGTGGCTGACCAAAAGCTCCGAGAAACCATATTCAGATGAAGCCCTCAACCTTTCGGATGCCAAAAATACACAGATCCATCATGCCCGGGGGACTGAGACTACCTCTCGGATACATCCTAGCCCAGATTTTTCCGCTCTACTGTCACACTTTGGCGGGCAAAGCGTGCCGCAGGCCGTGTTCCGGCCCAAGGATGGAGTTTCGAGACAAAGCAGGCTGGATTTGGAAATGAGTTTATTGTTCTATTTTGTTGATGACGGATGAAGGTGTCCGAAACGACAAGCACGAGGCACCAAGGAAGACATGGGGACGTGGTTGACCTGATTGTAACGAACCAAGTTGACTGATGGATTACGGAGTACGTCTGCTTATCCAACCATGGTCGTTACCACAGCTATTTAGCCCCTGACCTGATCAAGTATCTGGGGCACAATTGGCGTTGAGACTTTTAGAGAATAGGCACACGGGGGCTCTAGGATCCACATGGGTCACCATGTCCCTCTGTCGTACCTTGATCTTTTATCCGCTGTCGACGCATGGACCAGGAAATCCGAACGGTTGGGAGTTTCCCGTGTAGTCGTAGTTTGCACAGCATGTGTATTATAGGGAGAGCCCTGACTGAAAGGGCGAACTAATTCTATCTCATGGGTTGATTGATTGACTTTCGTCTCCCCCGCTGAGTTCGCAATTTTGTATCCCTCTGTCATTGATGCGATGCAGAAGGCTTGACAAGGCCTCGGGGATTAGGACGGGGCGGTTGGCTGCATAACAGTAGGGTAGCTGGGTAAAAGGACACATACATATCCACATCTCTGTGGCATGTCAGCTGATGGATAAACCGACAAGGTGGCCTGGAAATTTCGGAGTAGCAACACAAGTTTGTTGGCTCATGAGTGCCACCGATAATCCACATATCCGTTCTATTCCCGACGCTGTCTCTATGTCCCAGGTGGCGGTTTTTGTGTAGCTTGGAGAGTAGCTTACTTTTGGTCGGCGCGGGTGTTGGTGCAGTAGCCGGAGTCGGAATAACGGGCGGCTGTAGCATGTGATTGTGAGCCGGAGCTTCGCAGTCGCATTGGCGTTCATCACGCCCAAGGCTCTTCCAGCTCATCCTCACTCCTTCTTGCCTTCCGCCTCCATCTTGTTGCTTTCTTTGGCTCTCATACACCGGCCTCTGCCCCCCGTGACTCCCTGTCCATTCCCAGAATGTCCCATATTATCGACGGTATTATTACCAACCCGGCTTATCATGACTATCTCGCAATTTTGAAAGGAGCACGCAATGGCTTCGTGTATGGAGTCAAAGTCAGGTTTCCCCATGCCCTAGTCATGTCGATTCTGTTCGGTCGTGGAAGGTTCGTCTATATTCATCTCCGCCTGCGCCCACGATCTCATCCTCTTCATTACGCTTGCTTTTCTGTCCGCCAATCACTCGGAATCTCGGATTTGCCTCCGGTGCGGGTTTGAACAGCTGGCAAGATCGCGCTAGACTTATCTTCCGAGCAACGAAGCAGCATGCCTTGAACCTCGCCAAGTTCGTGACTCTGTACAAGACCTTCCTGTTGATTCAGAAGAAGGCAAACGGCAAGCCACGGAGCGGTGATACCTTCATTGCGGGTCTCCTCGGCGGTTATCTAGTCTTCGGCGAACGGAACGCCGTGAACGAGCAGGTGTGCATTTGTCCTTCTCCAAAATCCTAGTGGTTCCAGGTAGCAGGTGATACTCATATAGCCGTTATATTAAACCACAGATTGTTCTCTATGTGGTGTCACGCGTTGTCGCATCCTTTATCCCTCGGGCATCCTCTCCCTACAACACGTCACCCCAGTCTTCGCTGGCCGGGTCAGCCGTGAAGCCCGTCCCCCCAGATTCGCGGTACTTTTCCCTCTTTGCTGCTCTCGCATGGGGCTCGGTCATGTGGCTCTTCCAAAACAAGGGAGAGACCATCCAGCCTGGCATGTTCAACTCAATGAAATACCTGTATCGTGATTCCGAGGCTTGGAAGGATTTGAAGACACTAATATGGCACAACAAGTAATTCTAGATAGGGAGCTAGCTAGGGAGGCCGAGAACTAGAGGGTTGGAGTCATTTTTAGATCTACATTTCTTGTGAACAGCACTGCATGCACCTCATTTACGCCCTGTTTCGTAATATATCCTCATGTAGTCGTCTATTCCTCGCGCTATGAAACTGGGGTATATGTTGGGTAAATGTACATTGTTCAAGTGGGTCACCGTGTGAGTTTGTGGATCGAGATGGGTCACAAAAATCAGGCAAGCCCTGCTGAGTGCTGAACCTGCTTGGGAAGCCTGTAGCACATGTACTAAAACATCCCGGGCCAGCGCATCAATCGACAACAAATCTCAGGAGAATTTCCGACAAATATATCACTCACGGCAAGCATTTCGACCGCAGCCACGCCCGCTTTATGACAGATCTTACATTCTTTTAACGTATCAACAAAGAGTTCCATTTCACCAGCTACATCGGTTCCTGTATTTAAAGCAACTGAGTAAGCGTACAAGTCATCATCACCGAGATATGAGTCGGAATGGCGAAAGGGATCGGTGAAATAAGCTAAAATTTCCTACACACCTGAATCAATCTTTCCAGCCAAGGCTTTACGTTGGCGGTCCCAACACTCCATCGTCTTCTCACGATGCGACGGACAAGCACCATACCCTAACAACAACGAAGAGAGGATGAGAGAAATTCGCGATAAAAATATGACATAGTGTGGACATTTAGTTGGCAAGACGGCCGTATGCAGCAACCACGTACAGCTCCCGACAACACGGCACGACACAAGTTACGGAAGAGGTCCCGTTCGGTACCGCGAAGGTGCGGGGGAGCAAGGAAAAGGCAAAGTTTGGTAATCCACGTCAGTACCAGCCCCATGTGAAAGTGATGCGAGAGGAAACACAAGCGTCACTAATTCAATTGGGCTCGGCAGGTGCATCGAAAGGTGAGAAATAAGTAAAAAAGAATAACGAAAGACTTAGATTCACGGAAAAATAGGAGAGACAAGAAAAGCAACCCGAACAAAACCAGGGAAGACGAAACAATATCACATCATAGTCAGTGACGCGATGGTTTAGAAGTGGGTTGAGTGGGAAAACGGGTGGATGGGCGTGACAAGGACCACGTATCTCGCGTGAACGAAGAAATAGGGTGGCGAAGAAGGAGAAGCAAAAGGAGGCAATAAAAGCTGACAGCGGCAACGCACCTTTAGGAAATATTTCTGATTCGTTCAGGACTTCCCTAAGCGTCTTCACTCGCAGGTGCTGGAGTTGTACAACGCGGTGTAGCGCTTTGACGCTGGGAATCGCATCCAGAACTTCTTGTATCGGGTAGCTTCCCATCGGCTCGAGGAACTGGCTGGCTTTGGATGCGATCTTTTGCATTTGCCTTTCCATCTCTTTTTCTGCTTCCGCTCCAAATCCATCGGCTAGATCTCTGTCTTCTGTGTCGCCAGAAGATCCAGGCTGGAACCGACGCCGACGATGACGCGGTTCGAATGACGCGGCGAAGCCATAGACCCTGAGTGGGTACGTAGGTGCATGCGCTAAGAGATGTGCACACAGGACATTGAAGATATCGATGCTGAGACCGTACTTGTCTACCAGATCGAAAAGCATCGGTTGGAGCACGGGTAAAGGAATGACCGTGCTGCGATTATATGAAGGTATCCGAGGCAAGAACCTTTCTCGGATGAATCCAGTTGTGCCAGCGTGTTTCTCTTCCAAGCTAGGGGTTGAACCTTCTGATTCAACAGGTGGCTCTGGAAGATGGTGTAGAAATTGGAGAAGGGTGGACAACGCCTGGGCCGGCTCGTGCAGGTCCAGAGTTTCGTCAACCAAAGTATTATTTGATTGTTCGCAGCAAAGGAACATATCACCTGTATATTCAGTTCAAGTGGAATACGTCATAATGGGGAAGGACAATAACGCACGGAAGACATCGCTATTATTTAATGCAGATCGTCGAACCCGAAAGATAGTTCCATCAGGAACTGAACGGACGGCAAAGTCTGCGTCATCACAGGTGAATAACATCGGCATCACGGTAAGAGGAAACGTATGCACTCTATCAATGACTTTGCGACCTTTATCAAGGCTTGTAAGTACTTGCGGCGCAGCAATTGATCCAACATGTCAAAGGCATAGGATGCGCATAAATGCAGTCTATCATATATTGTCAAAAAGCGGTGCAGTAAATTCCAAGAGTTAGTTAAATTAACAAGAACACCTGAATCCCTACGTTTTGCAGCATGAGAAGAAAACATGACAAAAGATCACCAACAACAAAAGAAAAAACCAAAAGAAAGCGACAACAGAAACAACAGGGCATGAGTACGAGCGGGGGCATACGTGAGGGGGAGGGTAACATGCGAACAGATAACCATAAGCAAGGGAGACATAGTGGTATCATTAGACAAGACTGGGGGAATCTAAAAGGGCATGGACCGCTGAAAAACGTTTAGAAGACAATGCACTTCTTGTTGCTCTTACTCTTCTTTTTCTGTGGTTGTTGACCCTCCTCCCCCGCGGCAGATGCATCTCGAAGGGCTCGGACAAGGTTTGTGAAGAGGCGTTCTACGTTCTGAGCAGTCTTGGCCGAAGTCTCGAGGAACTCGCAGCCGAACTGTCGAGCCAATGCGGCCCCTTCCTCTTTAGAAACCTCGCGCTCGTATGACTTGTCGCACTTGTTCCCGACAAGCATGAAAATCGTGTCGCCACGCTTGACACGGCGCATCGATTGGCGGAACATTTCTAGTCGTTCGAAAGTGGTTCTTGACGCGATCGAATAAACGAGAATAAAGGCTTGACCCTCACTAATATCACCGTCAACTAGAGTGATCGATGAATCATAATAGGCAACTCACCGAACCCACTGATCACGCAGTGTTGCATATTCCTCTGTGAACTACGGTGAGAATCATGGTATAGTTGTGTGAAGAACCCATATACCTTGTCCAGCGGTGTCGATGACCTCTACGAAACACATGCGATTGTCAACGACTAGCTGTTTGCGGTATGCATCCTCAATTGTTGGGTCATATGTCTGCGGAACAATGTCAGTCATGTAAGAAACTATTGTGTCATGAAAAGTCACCTCTGAAAACCAGTAGGATGCACAGGGTGACCGTCAGGAACTCAATCGAAGACATGACCCGGAGATACGTACCGACAAAACAATTCAAGGTAAACTATGAAAGGGTTGGTGAATTGGGCGGCAATGAAAGAGAAGATAACTTACCTGTACGGCCAAGGCAGTCTTGCCAACACCACCGTCACCAAGGACGGCGACCCGCCAGTGGTCCATGTTGTTGGTGTTGATGCCATTACTGGGGTTGTTCATGGAACTGTTGTTGTTGGGAATGGTAGCAGGATTGTTGGTGAAAGTAGGAGACATGATGAAGAGAAAAAGATGCTTGGAACAAAGTCGTGCGGTCGTAACAGGTCGTAAAGGCGAAGCCTGTGAGTTGCGAGCAGAGGAAACGATCAGACCAATTCCCGCGACTGGCCTGCTATTTCTACCCAGAACACACCACATCCCGGATTTCTCACGCTCAGCCCTATTCCCACGTTTTTATCCCCAATCCGTGACACGTCACACCCGGACCTTACCAAACGCGGCTGGAGCACCGACCAACACAGCAGCTTGTCGTTCCGGCCATCTCCGCCCCCAGGCACCAGCCCAGATCGTCTACCACCATTGGAAGGTCCTAAGTACTACATACTTTAATCACCCTCAACCGTTGGCTTTTGCGGGCAACATGACTCATTGTACCCTTAGATCCGAGGCCTCTCGCATCTGAGCAATGGCCGTCTCGGAAGAGCAATTTACATCCTCCTCAATTTGGACAAACCCTGATTGGGATCTCACTCATCAGCCCGATTCCCAAACACCGGAATTAACGTACGATTGCTATGCAGTCTCCCACAGCCAACCCAACATGCTCTCATTCGTCACTGCGCTCATATGCGCACAAGTCGGTATCAGACTAATATTTCCCCCAACAACAATATGCATTCTCCAAGAAACTTCCGAGAGAAACCCCAAGCCTGGACAAACCGTATTTTATCGACCCCACGAGGACAACGAAAATACAAATAAATAACACGTTTCCGGTACCGAAGCGCTTGGGGTCCCACTATTACACTCGCGTCGGTCATGTGGTTACCAAAGGATCTGCGACGTGCGCATCAAGTATTTGCAATATCGATTCAGGTTCAGTACTCAGTCCCAGTCCCACCTGCTGCACTTGCGTGGAATCTCTGCTGAGCAGACAATCCTCAAGCCCCCTTGTAGTCTTGGTCTTGGCTAATATTTAACCCCTAAAGGCGCAAAACATCAATTGGGACACGTCAAGTACACCCTGGTTATGAAAGCTCGAAGCCCAACGTCAATCCCTCCCTTGTGGCCACGACCAGGAAGCCGGGCGAACCACACCAATTAGAGGACAGAATATGTCGCTTGTGCTATTATCTACCTTCATTGAGGTTCGTCAAATCACGTCGTTCCTGTACTGGATAAATATAGAATCCACAAAAGAAACCAGTGAAAGCATTTAATTACCTCTGCCCGAGTGCGTGGCTAATACATAAATTCTATTAGGTCCGGCGTGCGTGGACTGATCATACATTTTATTTCCAGCGTTTCTAGTTCTGAATCTCACCGCTAGTGAGTGCTATAGACAATTGCTAAAATGTGAGAAGCTCCTTTCATCGTTTTTATTATCTAATTCAATACGTCCATTTCTTCTATCCTACGATCTTTTGTACTTCAAGCTGTTCATATGACCATCACCCACTAGATGCAGTGGCTCCTCACCAGGTCCCTGCGTAATTCTTGACACAACACCGCATATATCCAATGTCGCAGCTTCCACCCGCCTCATGGTGATGTTCTTTCCCCAAGTGAGCAATTCAGTTGTGTCATGTTCTTTGTATTTATGTCAGTGAAGCACTAGTTGGCACTGCCCGTGGAGGTCAAAGATAGAAAGTCGAGCCAGAGACCTTGGTATCCACCAGACCTTCACCCCGTTATCGGACTCTGGAACCCTTCCCTAGACTTAAAGTGTAAAGGGAAAGGTTCCAACTTCGGCCATACTTATGCACAGGGAACGTTTGACAAACCTGTCTCAGCATGCTGCGGCAGTTCCCTGGCCCCAGGCCCGTTTGTAGGCGTCTGACCCTCTACGTTCTGACATTCGACGTAGGTTTTACCCCCTAACATCCACTTCCACGCTCTAGAAAGTCCCTTATACTTGGCTTCAGGGAGGGTATACCCCAACGATGATACATGATGGTGCGGCAAGAAGCAGGCGCATCTAACGTCTGATCCAAGCAAGATTTCTTCTGCCAATGATATTGGGATTCTCTTTCCAGGACCGACGGGCACTACCGTATCACCACCATTGTTGGGATTCATCTCCAATCCAATCGCGTCACGGCACGATCGCTGCTGTTGAGATATTTGGGCGAATACCACCCACATTCCGGATTCTCAACCTATTACTGTCCACCGAAGTCGAGGCTAGTTGAGACTGAAGGCGATAGGAAGGATTCGTTATGTGATCGACTGTGGGATAAAATGGTCGAGACCTTTTTTAATTTTTTTTGTGACGCGACTGAAGTCGTTGTCTCACGGAACGTGGGCCTGGAGCCGCCTATCATTCCTATCATATGGTTCGGGCAGCGTTTTACTCTCCAAAAGGACAAGATATTACTTACGACGGAGAATTTCTGAGGTAAGGGATCGCTATATTGCCCCTTGTACCACGGTGGTTTACAAGGGCTCGGGTTTCGGTGCCCTGTTCTTACAACGCACTGGATATCTTGTGTGATTCGCCCACCTAGCGCCAACCACACTAACTAGATATCAACCCGACTCTACAAGGACTGATAATCGCACACACGCCTTTCGAGCCCGCTTCCCCTACCGGGACCCTCAAATTTTTTTCGCTTTTTTCAATACGGCGATGTACGACCAGATTTGATCGCGTCTTCTGAGGCCGAGATTCGATCTTCACCTTTGAAGGGAGGTACCTAACCTTTTCTTTCTAACCAGTGACTGAGAGGCAACCAAACAATCACAGGTACTCCACTGCCTCGCGACGCAGAGATTCCAACATCCCATCAAGATGTCCGCCCACTAGTCGAGCGCTAACGATTTCAGAAAGAGACCCTTTTTTACCTCAAAGATGGTCAGCATGAATTTATTAAACGCCACCAACCAAAATTCAAGATGTTATCACCACATGGCTCTGAACGTTTTGGTACTTATATCCTTGGTCCTCATAACTAGGACACCGTCCAGGCGACCGCATTCGCTTCTGAAGTCTCGTCATACAACCCCTTATACCTGCCCCGACCACCGCCGATCCCGTACCTATGCACGGGCCATGCGAGGATCATATTTTCTCATGGTGGTTTCACTAGCCACGAATCCAGGTTTCACCCCTGCTGAACGCTGGGATATAAATATATCAACCACCCCAGCGGTGTCTTTTTCGAGACAGTTCTCTCGCTGTTCCCCGTCAACCGAGTCGACGACACTGCTCGGCACTTGAGAATCATTCGCTGCAAACGATGTCCCTTAGTTCCAACGATCGGGAACAGTATACACGCCCATAATCGTACGATGGTACCTTCAGATTCCAGAAGGATCGACCATATGCAAGGGAGAAGGCGCTGACGGAATGATGGATTATGAATGATGGATTATACAGACGCCGCTTCGACATGTCTATCTAGTAAATGTCATATCCTGTTCGCTAATCCTTCCATAAACGATACGCCTCTCTGTTCTCTCAGGTTGCCGAAGTAGCGTATAAGGGGTGCTGCGGAGAACTGTTTCATTGCTCCTCTGTTTCTAGTCCGTATCGAGCAACAATGAAGCCGTCATGTGGGAAGTGAACTTTGGCATTTTTCGGGGATGGGTACTGACAACCATGACTACCCATCCATCGAAACCTACTCTGACCAAGGGCTTCCTGAACGCATTTCGGGTCTAGTTGAAACACGTGAGTTCATCGACTCGGTACGAGATCTAACAAAAGAGGTGCGCTGCACTTCGCGGATCCGAATATGTGTCCAACATCACGACACGCCCACACCCACTATAGTGTTCCTGCAAGCTCCTGTCGCTTCTCGCTATCCTATAGAATAGTCCATTACCGTCTGTATTAACTAATGATCGGACATTTGAGTGTTTCAATGCCACGGGTGGGCTATAAACACCTATTCTCCCAGATACCCACAACAGCTAATCCACGGATTGCACCCTCAGTACACTGTCCTCGATATGAATGCGCCCCATGACATGTGCATGCAGGGCCAACTACACACAGACACCGTACACCGCTGCCACACGAGACCCTGGGTCCCCCTGCTTCCATTTTAAGGACCATCGATAAAGGATGCCATCGAGGGCACAAGCCATCGACTTCTTAACTCTTTCAGACTCTAGTTCGGCGAGTTTCCAGCTCCCAAGAGTTCACCGCGCCCCCTACCCCACCCTGGTCTAAAAATAGCACTACATATCTGCTCATCAACGCCACTTATTGCGCATAGAAGTGGGTGTTAGGGACCTTTGCAAGCGTTCGAACGAACATTCTCGTCTGGCACGCGTCTGATTCCACCGGCGATAGGGTACGCCTGTACGACCCCCAATTCACAACTTTAAGCTCCCTTACGACAGTGGAGTCTCGATCGCTGGCTTCTGATCGACGTTCTGCAAGACCAAAACAATAGCGTTGCACTCAACTAAATCCACGTTGCTTATATCCACGGAATGTGTATTGGTACATCATGGTGGTGGCCACGCCTATTCCATCAACTTAGTGCCTACATACCCACCAGCCGCCCAACCCGAATCCTCCACGGACTGCCCCCGCGGCTGCGCCCCCCGACGCCGCACATTCGAACCACTTCCCTTACCGCCCTTGCTATCTACGCCGGGGTCGCTGTGTCGCTGGAAAGCGCTCTGACAGGGGGCTAGTTTCCGAGATCTTGCATTGACCCTGCCCAGGTGACCGACGGCAAACTGGATGGTGGCGCCAGCTGTTGGTTTCGTGGATCGACAATCATGCTGATGACGCTAATCAGCGATGATTTCCCCCCCACCTCGAGTCTATGATTTTCTCCAGGTGGGCACTTGCAAACTCCTCGGACATTGGATCAGGGATGTAATGGGGCTTAACAGAGCCCCCCTGTGTTATTGCATTTAATGATCCCTAGAACCCGAGATTGTCAGTCTCCAACTCGTCAATAAAGCACAATTCCAATACGGAAGATCTATTGTTAAGGCGAACGCGGTCGCCACATTCGAGCTTCAAGGCGCCCCCATGAGCCATACCGGGCTAGTGATCGACAGGAGCACACCGTAATCCCAATTGTCGGGTCGGTGGTTGTATTCATCTTCCCTGGAGAACAGCATACACTGTTCATATTCGGGCTCAATATCCAAATCCTCACACATTCACTTATTGTGAATTACTTGCAAGACGGCCTTCACGGCAGCTATCATTACCGCCCCAGGGTAGTCGATGGGTTTCATAAATCCCAGACGCCCATTTCTCCTTGATGCATGAAGCCTAATACACCCCCGACATGCTGCGCTATCACTGGCGCCTCTATGATTCATCACATTCTCACAGGTTCTCGCAGCCATCAATCGCGCCAGGGGGTGCTGTGGTGGTGGCGTTTTGGTTGTCAACAGGCGGCGCCCTTTTACGCTGCGCAAATAGCTTTGCACTGAAGAATATCTCGGCCCGTTCAAATATGGGATGTCAACATTCTTTCAGTTCAAATTTAACTTCAACCATAGCAGCTATTCTGGGTGTCGAGAATCGATGAGCATTATTCAACAGGAAGTTACGAAGACCGTATTGATCCATGTGCTATACACCTCCACGATAGAAATAGGATCAACTCGTTTGCCGAATCGTCAATTCGACTTCCGAACTTGGCAATGACCGCGAAAGGGAGTCTTCCTGCGCACCGAGGGTAGGAGTCACGATCATCGTGTCGTAAATGCATGTATCGTTTTACATTGGGGTATCAAACTACTACGACACAGAAATCCTTCAAAATACAACTTAAGAAACCCTTCTATCCACTAAAAAAAAGAAAGAGGTATCATAAGAATAAAGGCTTGAATGCGAACAGGGGATTAGGGTGGATGCAAAAATGGGATAAACGCGTTATAAGAATGGATATGGGTGTCTGGTGTTCGATCTTCTTGGGTGTGAAAGGCATCTGGGGCCTGCGTCATAAATACGTCCAACACAATGTGCAAGGGGAGTAGGGGGAGGCGGCGAGACTAGACGGAGCGCGACATGGAAAAAAATGGCATGAAGGCGGTAAATTCTAGTTGACATCTTGTCGGCTAAATTCTGCTTGTGTGAGATCCAGCATAAACATTGTCTTTTGGTTTTTTGGAGCCTCTATGATTTTGACTGCCTTCTTGTTACCCGCAGAGGGTTGAATCGACTGGGCAATGGAGGGGAATGGCCGGAGAGCGCGTGATGAGGTGAAGGCGGGATTTCGCCTGGGAATCACGCGCTGCGCCGTTGTCTGTGTGTGTGTGGCAGACGAGTTGCCCGCGAGGGGAGAGGAGACAAGAGGGCGGGACATGATAGTGGCTGTAGGGGAACTGAGTAAACGAACAAACGCTTAGCAACGCGTAAAGACTAACCCATTTGTGCTTTAGAAATCGGAAGGAGGAAGGGGGAAAGTGTCCTGGGCGGGGCGAGGGTAGCGGAGGGATGGGGGATCGAGGTTGGGTATTGGGTAGGGATTTATAGTTGGGAGGACTGGGGACTGACGTTTTCAAAGTTCGCACCTTCGGTTTGGGGCATCCCAACTCTTGGGGATTCGGCAAACGGCGCCCCTGTCCATTTTTGGAAAGTAGTGATTGCCGGCCTATCACCGGAAGCCCTTGTCGCCCCGGATCTGTATGTGTGAGCGGAATCCTCGCTCATGAACTCCCCCAAGCGCTTTGCAACATAAAATCTGCTCGAAAATCAATCCAAAACCCACCCGTACGTCCGCGCTTTCCGTCTTTCCGTCCGCCTTCTGGAGACTGGTTCAACTGATTCCTTCCGTCGTTTCGACACCTCGTCCTCGGAGACGCCGTTCCATTTAAAGTTTAACCCTGTCCGCGCTTTCAGGACAGCCGCGTCTACCAGCCAGACTTCAGTCCCTTTGTCTCTGCTCACTCTTGGTTCACCGAGGAGGATCTGTGCGATCTGGCCTAAGCTTCTCGCCCATTCTCCGTACGACTCACTGCTCCGTATAAATCAAGAGTATTCAAAACCTCTATCACTCTGCAGCCAGATTAGATCGACAGCACTTCCTCCGCTCTTACCTCGCTTAGACTTCGTCCGTCTCGCATCCACTGTGCGCTAAAATACTTACATTGGGGATGGAATTCATAAGGGTAACGGAACCCAGAGCTTCCTTGTCCAAACAAACATACCCAGGCTTGCTTAACACGGGTCCCCTCAATCCATTTCTAGCATGTACTAGCCAAAACCTCTCAGGTTTCATTGTCCCACTGCGAACTCTGTGAGGAAGTGCACAACAGGAGGCAATCCACCTATCACCATCGCACACGCAGTCACTGTCCACACACAGCCCTGCAGCCTCCCTCGACCAGCCACTCTCCATTCCATAACCACATGTACATATCTAGCATCTGCTCTGCTCGAGCCTGCCTAGCGTGCTTCAAGCCCAGCCTATCCCAACAGCTCTATATATACCCACCTACACCGTTCCGCCGTTTGGCTCACGGTACGGAGAGCAGCTACGACACGGAAAGCATTTAGACGAACGCTTAGCAAGCGACAATATCACATTTTTGCGTCACGCGGCCGACGAGAACGTACCGGGACGAAGACGCACGGCTGCTGACCACTTTCCTCTTATCGTCACAAATCATCACAAATCATCACAGGGTGCTTTCAGGTACAAATGTAACCCACTACGTTCCACTGCCTCCCCCGGGCCCCAACTTGCCCCAAGGCGGCCACGCTACTCGCCACAAGCCCATGGCCCAAAAATTCATTACCTCCACGTTGGGGAAAGGGGGAAGCGCCAATCCATTAAGAATGACAGCAGTCATGGACTAGAGCCCCAACTGTGATATAAATGACCGGTAATTGACTACGATTGCCTCCCTAGTTCTAAACGCGCAGTAGTAGTTGCCAGAAGCTTCCGAACCCCAAAGAATTGACCTACCGTGTGCAGCACTGCGCACAAAGGACGTCCCATCGCCGCAGAATCAACGCCCTGGCTTCTGAATTTAACGGCGGCTGTGTCGGAGAGAATGAAGGGACCCTTTGGAGAACTGATCATCGATGATCACACGCACAAGACCGCAATTTACACATGACTGAAGGACTGGCCCATGGGCCAAGGTATTTTTGATTGTTTTTATTGGGGTTTCTCTCACACTCGGGCCATCATTTGTGCTGGTATTAAAAAATAGGCAGTCGGGCGTTGTGTGATTAAAATTGACTGGCAGGAGCTGATTACACGTACTTGTCCCAATCAGAACTTGACAAGTATTCATTTATTCCAATATTTAACATGAAATGAGGCAGTACAAAAATGGGTACTACCGAGACCAGAACCAAGGTTAAAGCGGCTGTTGGGAAGAGTGGGGGCGAATAGATAGTGTAGATATATGGCTTAGCCGCACAAGATGTCGTGGATGGTGCAGGGAAGGGGAAGATATTCTTGATGTTCTGGAGGATTTGGCTCCAGGGGTAGATGTCTATGGGAGTCCGGAAGGCTAATTTGCGTACAAGGGCCAATGATGGGAGACGAGGAGAGGGCTCGACGAGATTATTGAAGGTTGGCAATCGTGGAAGATTAATGATATACAATGCGACTGGTGTGTGCGAAGGACGAAGAACAAAATCGGTGGACTGGAGGTGGTCAGCAAGGGAGGGGTCTAGCCGGCGAGGCGGAAGGGCGGAATGACGGTGGTAGCGTGATTGCGTTCTCCATCTTCCAATGGCTCCTCACGCCTCTTCTGGTCTATCCCCTTCTTCCTCCAACATAAAAACTGCAACGAAAGAACAGAAATACAACCGTGTGAACGTGCGAAAGTCCGATAATGTCGATGACGGTGATGCGAATCATAGACCAAAAAACGACCGAACCAGATCAACGGCCAGCCGAGTAGTGGTGCAACGGTGATGATGATGCTAGGTGCTGTTGAGCGTGTGTGTATGGATGTCACCACAATTACCGGGTTATAACCAATACGAGGGCGAGGAATTCACTGTACATCTACGAGCAAATTGCGCTCGAGAATGTACTTGCCTTCTTTGTATCGTTGCGATGGCTCATAAGCCTTGTCCTATGGTGGTAGTATCGATGAGGATTAGTTACAAATACTCGGTGGAGTGGAAACTGCGAGAAGCTTACATATTTCCAGCCCAGGGTTGTTCCGCATTTGACGCAGTAGATGTCACGGACGGTGTGGTTGCCAGTGGTCATGGGACGGTCATTGGGTTCGCCTTCAATGACATTCACACTAGGGATATGATATTAGTGTCAAAGGAAATGAACACCATCTATGGATAGTCTCACACGCCATCGAAGAGATACGCTCGACCATGTTGGCCATTGAATGCCTGTATGGGGTGGTCATGGTCATGTCAATGAATATAACACGTCATTAAGAAAAGGAAATACCCTAGACATCATCGAGTGTATGGTGGCGAGGTGGGTCTTGCATGTCGAGCAGCCATAGATACGGTCGCCAGAAAGGTAGCGGCGGTAGCTCATGCCCATTGTTGTTGATCCGAAGGGTCCTAGATTGGTGAACGTACGAGTTGGATGGGACGAAGCTGGGGGATATAAAGGGGTCGATTGTCGGTCGATTGTCAGGGAAAAGGGAGGCGCTAGAGGAATAAAAGAGGAGGAGAAAGGCCTGGTCTTATATGTTTGTGGGAGAGTGCAGAGATAACGAGCTACTAACCGAGAAATTCCCTTTTATTGCCCTCGGCCCGCTCCGTAGATCGACCCAGCTCCGCGCTCAATCGTCCTTTTACAGTTACTTTCCTTCCTCTAGCCATGCCAGCCACACGCTTATTATCCTCGCCTGACCACATATGTAATCCAGCTGTAAGCATTATCATTTTGTACTCTGCATGCTGAAAACTCGTGCACTTTGCGCTTGATCTCGCCATAGCCGTGACTTCCCGCATTCAAAATATTCTCTCTGGGCTGTTCCCTACTGTTCCATGCACTTCTTAATACCCAGATGGCGTAAAAACGCTCATTCGACTCGCCTACGAGATATACTCTCGCATTTTATCAACGCTTTAACTCCGTCTGCCGCCTCTTCTAACACCACAAATTCTTCTGGTCCGGATATGTGAAACTCGCGCCCGTCACACCGACTATCCCGGCCGACAATGTTGCCATGATATCGCCAGACGCGCATTGACTTGATGCTTGTCTGGTGAGAATCATTGATCAATGTCCTGAGCCGAGACGCGGTGTGCTAAGACAACAGGAATAACGAAGTTTTGAAGACAAGCATCAGTAATCGCATCTTGCATGACGTGTATTCTGTCAATGATCTTCTCACTCCGTTCAATTTCAATACACTGGGTTTCGATCCAAGAGACAATTCCGACAAATCAGGCGGTATCTATTTCGCTCCCCCACTTCATTATCCTTCTTTTCCCAGGAATATATAATTGATGTCGCGATTGAATTAGCGATGGCTTTCTTAAATCCTTTTTCAAAGTGTCTGTAGTTCTGGAGACGCGGTATTATGTTTTAGCCTGAGGGCAAGGGGCAAGAGAACGTCTCTCAAGCCGTCGTCGGTGGTGCATGAACTGAAGCTCCGGGTGTCGTTTTTCTCTTATGCTCTACGGGGGGAAGATGACAGAGTGCAAAAATAAATTAGAAGTTCGTTATGCCCCCTACAAGGTTCGAACTTGTGACCTCTGGATTGCATAGCTATATAACTACTCATACAGTCGGGTGAGACCAGCGCTCTAACCAACTGAACCAAGAAGGCGTTGGATGTTGTGTCTCAGGGTCATCTGAGGTGACGGGAACAGGTGTGACAGTGACGGCGATTCGGGGACTGAGTTGGGCGCGAGATCCAACTCGCGTAACGACATTTTCTCAATATCCCTTCCGCGTTCCCTCTTACTTTCCCAAAATCCATTGAAATATATCTCGGAAGTCACACGAGGCGTATGTTTGGTTCTCCACACTCGTCTCCGTTCTTGCAACCCAACAACCACCGGCCGCCATCGCGCAGTCCTTCTTTCCTTTCTCTATTGCGAAGACATGAACAACAGCAGCAGTACAATTCAAGCCAGATGTCTACACCAGACCCCCTTGACACGCAGCTCGCGGGTATGGGTCTTCAGTCACCGAATAAATCACCGCCAACTCGTGCAGGATCATTTACCAGTACTACCACAGCAGGATCATCTGCGGGGCAGAGACCGACTGGGCTTATCAGGCATCGACATAGGCCACATATTCATGAAAAGGCGGTGCGTCAAACCGGTATTCGCATAGGGGACTATGAAAGGCTAATTGATATCTGCCGCGAACAGCATAGGGCGAAGGTGAAGAATGACAGGGAGAAGATGCGTGCTGCACTCCTTCTGAGGGCGTATGAAAACAAGAAAAGGAATGGTATGTTTGCACCCGCGCTGCATTCACATGATGGTCCTCAACGATATCCAGGCTATCAGTCATCCATGGCAGATTTCGAAGGTCAGAGAACACTTTCTTTCGCCCCCCACAGCACTCAGCTTGATACCCACCCTCAGGTTTTGTCACGTACTTTGACAAAGTGAAATTGGCTGTCCCGCATGATCCTGCGAAAGGTTCGCCCCAACTTGCATCTGGTCCCCCCTAGTTCCTAACTCGAGTCTTCTTCCTTAAAGTTGTTTCACCTCTCGCACCAGTGAAAGATGAAGGTCTCAAGCGGGCTCTCAACATCGCCCGAGCATCGATGCAAGAGTAAGACACTCTTTCCCTACCCATTACTCTGCAAGTTAAGTTCCCCCCTCCTCCTCCCAGGCGTAAGCCTCTCAGCTTCGACACCTCCGCCCTCGACGTCCTACAACGGAAATGGAAAGCCAAAGATGAACAACTCGAGGAAGACCTTAAACCGAAGGTTCCATCCCTCCCAACATCCCTTCCACCTCCAGATGAGGACGCCGTGAGAGCATTCCTGAATAAACGTGGCTCAATAGCCAAGTACGCGAGGGAATCAGTGGAGGATAAGGATATCATCCGCCTGAGACCCGGGCAATGGTTAAATGACGAGATCATCAACTTTTATGGGGCAATGATTTTGGGACGATCAGAGGGCTGTAAGGAAAATATGCCGAATGGGACAGGGGTAGTGGGTGCGAAGGGACGCGGGAAGTCGTTGAATGTACATTATTTCAGCACATTCTTTTGGTCAAAGTTGACGAGTGAGGGATACGACAAGGGGAGACTGGCAAAGTGGACGAAGAAGGTATGTTTTCGCACCTCTCACTGATACAAATACTGACCCCCGCTAGGTTGACATATTCTCAAAAGATGCGCTGCTCGTGCCAGTCAACCATAGTAACGCTCATTGGACTGCCGCTGCCATCAACTTTCGTCGGAAGCGCATAGAGTCGTATGACTCCATGGGAATGGCGAAGGACATCGTGTTTACTGTGAGTTCTCCCCACTTTTGTTGTGGTCTTCATGTAACTAAGGCCCTTTTACTAGTATCTACGGAGATACCTCGACGCGGAACATCGGAATAAAAAGAAAGCACCATTCGATTTTACAGGTTGGCAAGACTATGCACCCGATGTCAGTCCCTTCCACGCCCCTTATCTCCTACGATCTTTGTTGACCTAGCAATCTAGGATCTAACGCCACAGCAAGAAAACGGGTACGACTGCGGTGTCTTCACATGCCAATTTCTCGAAACCCTTTCAAGAGGCGAGGAAATGTTCCGCTTTACACAAAAAGATATGCCGTACCTTCGAAGGCGTATGATATGGGAAATCGGCCATACGAAGCTGCGAGACGATTAACACCTTTGTCTCTCAGGTCTCTATCCCAACGTTCTCTTATGACCGTACCAGCCCATTCCTACCTTCCGCGAGACCTTGCCCTTCTATCCCTTTCGCTTTCGCTCACTTCTCACCCTATCATCAGACTATGCTTATTAGGTGCCTTTCTCTCTTCGTTTTGTTGGTTGTTCCCCCTTTGTTGGGTTTCATATACAGTATATCCACCACCCATCACGTCGTTTCTTTATCAATTCTGATTGTATTTTGCTGTACAATACCTAATGATGAACTTAGATAGGAGACTCCTCTCGCAGGGTGTTCCTCCTGCTCACGTACATGATAACTCAAGATATGCGCAGGTTCTCAGATCCCGGTCATCACGGTCAATTTTGTCAAACACTTCCTATCCCTACAAGCCCATTCCCGTCATGAGTATCCCTGGGCTCAGAATGTGGCAGTTCTTCTCATGTGGTGGGACGCATTCCTGGCTGTTTGTTGTGTCTGTTTGGTGTAAGGAAGAGAGGAGACGACCAGGCCGTACGTAATGCACGCAGTCATACGCATCGAAAGGTAGGCGAACGCAAAGGCAACTACGCTCAATAGTATGCGGTCATAGGCATTACTGTTCATGTTGGACATTGACCGGTTTAATGGGTCGCGGTGGGGCTACTGGGGGGCTTAGGTGGCTACATAGTATTTTGACCTCCAAGAACATATGATACAGTCTACGCAATAGACTAGGCTGTCAATAAACCACACTGATGTCGTGAACTGCAGAATTTTTTCCGTCCGAATGGTGGCTGCGCCCTGACCGTTTCCGTGCACACGATCTGAGGCCAGCTGTTCTCCAGTGCCCTCTTTTCTTTAGCATTGCTTTTGTTGTAGAACAAAAGGAATAGAAAGTTTTTGGGTTTCTGGGTATTGAATGTGCCCCTGATGTATCTCGTGGCACGTACTTGAAGTTCCTGCGGGATTCCATCTCCTCGGACTGTAAAGGACCGCAGCGAACGGAATAGCTCAACTAATGAAAACATACCTCCCATAGGGCGTTGCAATATCTACAAAAAATCGGTTACAACTATTGGATTAAGCAAGGTGTAAATGTTCTTTCAATTTAACGTTGATTAATGGTGGGTTCAATGTGTAATCGATCACGTGTGCACCCAAATCGGAATTTGACCGGGCACACGGGTTCAATTGCTAGCTCGGTGTGACCTATTTTCGATTGGTTCCATCCGCATCCCAAATAGAATTTCTTCGAGGATGTTTGTTTGTAAACTATATGAACTTAACAAGTCGACAACTTATGCGGGGCGACAAAACTGCATGTCCTTGGACAGGAGAAGCTATACACTACATACCTTCCGTTGGACTTGCTCACAGTCATCATGTCTGGCGGATTCTCTAATGCCCATGATTTTGTCTTGAACAACCCGCAATTCATCGAACAGCACGTCACGCCGCAAGTCAATGTCAACTTCATTCACAATGACACCGCTAGTAAAATCAATGAAATACCTCCTCTCAAAGATTGTGACTAACGACTATCTCTACAGGCTTATGGGATTCAACCCTTGAGACCCGTTGTGATCCACGGGTTGGCTACCCGCCCTCCCATTGCTGCCGCCCTCCCAGGCCCGGGATTGTTAATCAATATTTGAATCACTGTTCGCCAATCACGAATACAAGAGATCGAGTGGTCCAGAGTGCAGTTGGTATGTCGAAGTTTCGTCAGCTAGGACTTTGATTAAGTTGAGGTTGTCTACTGCAGGTAACCCACTGTTGTCACCAAATGCAGAGGTCCCAGTCAACTGCTCAAGTCACGGCCCCGAACTTCCTTACCGACTACCGCCACCATGGCATCCTGGAGGCCACATGTTTCATGAGCACGCCTCGGCTGACCATTCGCAAAGCAGTCCTATGGTTAACGCTGGTCGTTCAGCGGGCAGCAAACCTCAGGCCTTTTCCAGAGCCCCAGCCCCAGAGGCGCAACCAACTTTGCCGTCCCTTTATCTATCGCCCTTGCCCCCGTCTGAGAGAGTCCGCTGTGCTCAGAGCGATCATCTGTATAGTTCTACCATTACCTATGGGAAGAACCAAGTCATCGAGACCACAGCAGAATATGGATCACTCGCACCAGATGTCCATTCCCCGGGCAACTAACTAAAGAATGCCAATGCCAGCGCCATCGCGTGCGGAAACCCTTATGGACACGAGGCTTTCTTGGCGGAAACGCTGACCTCGGAGATCAATTTCAGTAATGCATCCGTTTCGGATTTTCCTCCTTCATGTCGCCCCCCGAGCTTGATAATTGTCAATCGGCCTTTGCATATCTGCTCGCAAACCATCCGCGCCAATGGTTGCGGATTGGATAGACCAGGTAAGGAAGTCAACTTCTCATAAAAAGTAGTAGATTAGCTCACCCGACTTTAGGTCTCCAGATTCTCCTCACCGCTTCGACCCCAGAAGCGAGTCATGACTCCTCTGCTCATTCACCTCCTCCATATCACCCTGGAGCATGGCAAAATTATGTCGATAGGCTCACACGATGGGGTTTCAATAATGACAATCATGTTGACCAGATCGCCTGGTTGAAAGGTCCTGGTGGTTCCGGGAAATCTGTCGTCGCTCAGTACTGCGCCGAGGCTCTTGAGGAGAGGCTAGGTGCCTCATTCTTCTTTTCCCGCTCTAATGAACAGGGCAATGCTCATTGCTTCTTCACCTCCATCTCATACCAGCTTGCAATGAAGGATGACCGTTATAGTGACTTTTTAGACTACAGAATCCGCCGCGACCCAACACTTGTAAGAAAGTCGGTACGGCACCAGTTTCGTGACCTCTTCGAAGCTCCCATTCGGCAACTGAAAGGGAGAGGTATCGAACTGGCAGAGCGTGTCATCATCGTTGATGGCCTCGACGAGTGCGTGAGCCAGAGAGCACAGCTGGACATCATCAAGGCTGTGGCAGAATCTGTCCAAAGGCAGTCCGCCCCGTTCCTTTGGATCTTCTCCAGCCGTATGGAACCGCACCTCAGTGATGCCTTTGACTCACCGAGTATGAAGTCGTTGGTTCCTTTCCAGGTGGAATTACCCGCGACAACCAAAGGAGCCAGCAGGGGGAGGTTAACGAGAATAGATTATGTGTAGATATAACGATTGTTATTTATAGCGAGTGTGGCGAAGACTCCCTGATGAGTCTGAGTTCAACAACACGAAGGTT